>JARFOC010000695.1:137301-181194 GCA_031763485.1 Osmoderma eremita | reverse complement strand
CGAATTGCACCTATAATAATCTATATCATAGGTGCAATTCGAGACCACCACCAACAATATGCTTGTGGAGCTAATTTTGTTTAAAGAAAGTAGAAATAAAACAAGAATTTTATAATGGACATCATCATCTCTTAGATAATATCCGTAATAACGTTAAAATTTGTACAACAACTATTTGGAATGTTATAAAATACCTCCTACACGTATTGAAGATTAATTATGTATTAAATGAGCTAGATATTACGCATGTATATCACGTACATTACGCACCTATATATATATACAGAAAAGAAAACACATCGATTTCTAAAGATTTAGTATTATTTAAAAAAAAACAGTATACATAATAAAATTATTATATGCAGGTTGATCTTGCATTGTGCGATCCGCTACAATATTTTGTTCTCTTTCCAATGAGATTGTTGTACTTTCAAAAACAAGAGATGAATGAATGACAGTTTGGATTTTGTAAATCAGACAGCTTGCATTTAAAAAAAAAATGAAGTATATAAAAAATATATTTAAAAAATATATAAATATACCTCTGGGATCACACAACAAGTCTGATTGTATAGCTTCAGGTATTCCTCACGTACAGACAGCTGTTTCGGACTCACATAGTCCTCATCAGTGCACGTCGGAGGATGCCTGGTCGCTCGTTCAATATTCCGTATCGTAAACCAAATGTTAGCACATGTCTTTAAGGAAAAACCAGAGACATCTAACGCCCAGCCGCGGATTCATGGAACAATCCCAAGCCTGCATTTTACTGCACATTTAGATAGGTTATTAAATTCTAAAAACACGCGAGACGAGTGGAAAAATGGTGGACATTTTGACCAATTCCTATACAGTAGGATTCCTTTGATTTCTTTTATGTTATTATGATATTTATTGCCTAAAGAGAAGAAATAAGGAGGACGCGCTGTATTCAGAATTTGATAAATTTTGTAAATATGCAGAAAAAATGAAGCTCTTCAATTTAAGCAAAAAACACCAAACTCCTCCTTTGTTTTTGGAAGTACAGCATCCTGTCTTACTTGATTGGAAAGAGCACAAAATATTGTAGCAAATTTGTTTTTGATTTTTTAAATAGTTTGACGGAAATAATGAGTGTACAATGAAAAGTCGACCATGCTGTATATCATAGCAATGTAATTCATCTGCATACCAGGACCTACTCGAAATATGCATCAACAAGTGTCAGTGTCATACATGGACAGGTGAAAATTACATAGTACAGTAATTCTAAACGCTTTTCTTAAATAATACTATACCCGTTTTCTGCCTCGATATCTATAGGAATTTTAATCAGTATTGGTAGTCGGCGAAGCAGCATCTTCAATTGTTTCTTTCTCTCATCATACAGGGCAAAATTGAAAACAAGGTCCTCTGTGGCGGTTTAGTACGTTTCTAACAAAGGAGACGTGAAATCTGAAAGTTAATTGCCTTCCACAAACACATTATCTTTCGTCTTCTGTTCGCACTTTTTTCGTTTACTGTTTACGTTATCTTCTGCGTCCTATAATGTTTGTTTTTCTCGTATTAAATTATTCTAAAACGTTTACCCAACTGATGCATATATACAATACACTTGCAGAACGGGTCGGCCGAGAATTGGTCTAATGTAAATAATTCAAGGAAATAACAATCAGTTTATATATCCATTAGCGGTGTCGAGTTCGTAGGGAGTCCACTTTCGCACAAGTTCGTTTTACAAAAGTACCAAAGGACACTAATCTACCAAAGTCTTTTGTTTCAGTACTCTTAACGATGCGAATGACCGACGACTCCAAAGATATTATAGAGAAGCAAACGAATAACCCATTAAACATATCGTCATTATTGGGAAAATATGTACTTGTAAATTGGGAATATTTTTAAATGCCCAGGAATGTACAAGTTCAAAAACATCTCTCGAATGAGTGACGGTCGATTGAAGCGAACGGAATAAGTTGCACTAACCCACGCGCGTTAAGTATTAGATATGGACACAAATCAAAAAGATTTTTGGCAACAGCACGTATGCAAACGTGTATAAATAAGTGCAAGTGTGGTACATACGCAGGTCGCACTATAATTAGATATAAAATGTATACATACTTGGGAGTATTTACGACTTCCTTTATTTTGTTCCCAAATGCCTCCTTAACTATACTAAGTATCACTATTTATAGTAATACTTAGTACTTACCCAAATGGCACGAGTGTTGCACATATTATATACACGTATATTTACATATGTATGCAAGTACATTCATTCGATTCATTGGTTAAAGAGAAGGTTTAACCAAAATCTCCAACGAAGATCGCGATCAACTCAGATCGCATCTGATGTGTTTACATTTGCGGCGTATTTAGAAGTCGTTTCATTCGGTATTGAGTAATGTAAAAGTAATGCGTTTGTATTTATATTTTTACTATCAAAGTTGCACCCAATCGGTTACGTAATTCCTGTTATAATTACGGACGTTACGATGAAAGGAATTTTTCACATGTGTGTTGCAATATAGTGTTTAGTTATGATGAAAAAATGCATAGTTAGTTGTACCTTTATAGCCAATGTGCGATACTTTTATCCCGTATATTTACGCATATTGGACATTACTTCATTTATATCATATTTAAAAGGAAATGTAAAATTGAAGATAATAACGCAATCAAAAAAGAGTGGAATAAATTTAATATTGTTAATTATGAATTAAAATTTGACATATATGTATGTACCTACTTATATATCTATTCAGAAATCTTATATAACGTATATATTGTATTCAGATAACCTATACGAATATATAAATATATGAATTCATAATTCGATAGAATTTTCATTATCATTCATGGGAAAACGAACCCAAAATCCTGAGTACAGAGTAACAAATTTAAATATCAATACGGGTGGGTGGACCATTTAAAGAGATCATGTAAAAGCTGTGTGATGGCGCTTGTGATAAATCCCACTTGGTTAGAGGTGTAATATTTGTCTAATATCGGAACAAAGATAATTTTGTAACGATATACGAGTAATAAATAATGCTTCTTCAATAAACTAAATAATTTACTGATTATGTCCAATGTATAAACATTTCATATTGTTGCGACTTGAGCAAGCCTGACAGAGCCGCATTATACTATAAACACGTACGCGGGACAGCGGGATGTATACCTTGAAATTTATCCCGATGAGAAAGGAGCGGTGAGAAGACGCCAGGTCCATCCAACGGCACTTGGGTACAGAAAAAAAAAAAACACTAATCCCAGCGGAGATTTTTGATGCGATAACCGAACAGCAATATTTTGATACGAGTTATCTGATGCAGCGTATTAACGCTTGCAGTTCGAAAGTCAATGAATATTTTATGTAAATAATTGAATTTATTTTAGAAATTGTCACGCTTGCGCCATCGTTGCCAACATTCTACATAGAAAATAAATTTCAGGATATTAACGAAACTTGTAATTTTGTAACAATCGGAAATACCGAAAGAAATTGGACCACTGTCAAGCGAACTTAATTAGTTCAGACGGCGAGTGTGAATTGCGCGTTGTGGTACTACGTGGGAAGTTAATAGCGCATAAATATTATTGATTTACGGTCTAAAGTTAGTGAAAATTAAGATCTGGTAATTGCCAGTTAGAATTCGAGTATCAAACAGTGAAGAATTAAGATCTTTTATTACGGTTTACACACACACACACATACAGTCTGTCCAAAAAAGTTTTATACAAATGGAGAAAAAGTTCAGCTTACATTTCACAAAAAAAATATTCTTGATAAAAAGCTATGCATGACTTGTAGATCCATAATTAAGTACAAAATTTTTAAAACATTGGCTGGAATACAGGGAAAATCAAAATCATGATTTGGGGTGAGAGAAAATACGTTCAAACTGTAGTGGAGAGCAAAATGTTCATTGAAATTGTTATTGAGTAGCAAAAAACTATACCCACTTGTAGATTAAAATTAAAAGATATTTCAATAAACAGTTCAGCAATTGTTAGATTAATCTAATCACTATCAACAAATGCCAAATGTTACAAAACTGAGTATTGACGATAAAATTGAAATTGTTCTTATTGTTGGAGAAAATTATAAAACATGTAGGGAACCAGCAGAAATTTTTAATAATCGGTACCTCGATAAAATAATACATTTCACAACTGTCAGATATGTAATAAATAAAGTCAAGAGTTCTGGAAGTGTTGAAAATAAATTTAGAAAGAAACATCAGGCATGGGTTCGAAATGAAGATATTGAAACTGATGTGATGCTATCGGTCGTGGAGAATCCAAAATATTCACTTCGAAAAAGATCCAATTTATTAAATGTAAGTAAAAAATACAGTTGCACGAGTTTTAAAGTCAAATAAATTTAAATCATACAAACCCCAATTTACCGATACTTTAAAAGAAAGAGGTGTTGAACAAAGGTTCGAATTTTGTGCTCGTATCCAAGAAGAATTGGAAGATAACAGATTTATGACACGACGAGTACCTACTGTTCTCTGACGAAGCAACGTTTACGTCTAATGGTACAGTAAGTTCGCAAAATTGTCGACGGTGGAGCGATGTTAATCCCAATTTTCATGGCCAAACCAGAGATCAATATTCATTTAAAACTAATGCATGGTGTGGCATTTACAAAGACAGAATTGTTAGACCATTCTACATGAATGGAGAAAGATACCTACAATTTTTAAATAATCAGTTGTCTGACATTCTTGATGAACTACCACTAAATGAACGAGGAAAAATATGGTACCAGCAGGATGGAGTAGTACCATGTCACTGTAGCAGAACTATTCGGGATTTTCTCCTCCACACTTTTAACGGTAAAGTGATCGGGTTTCCTTGGCCTCCAAGGTCGCCGGACATTACCCCTCTAGACTTTTTTTGGAGGGATACTTAAAAGAAAAGGTATACCTTCAGAGGCCATTTCAAGAGGTTGATCATCTTGAAAGACTCATTAGAGCAACATGTGAAGCTACGTAGACCACACTAAGTAATCTGTTACGATGCAACGTTAAACAATTAGGAGGGGGCTGGAATTTTGAGATGATAGTACGCCGACAATTCCCTGTGCGGTTATCTGCCGCAAAATATTCAGAATAGGTCAATCACTAATGGACTGAATGACAATATTAAAGTTAAGGAAAAGTTATATCCATATATAATATGGATTCTGTTGTGAGATAGGATTAATTATAATTCGAATTTATTTAATGTCCATTAATATGTTTTATGCCTTTCATGAACTGGTGTAACTAACGTGTGTGCCCCATTTTCACAACAAAGTATCTATTCTATATGAAAAACCGTAGGAGCGAGCCATCATTGTAGCAAGGAATCGGTGGGAGAATCGCATATTATGAGTTGCGTATTATGCGGGCGTTAACTTTGCGGAGATTGTGCCGATACATAAATAATAACAAAAAATAAAAAGTATATCAAAAAAGATTTGAGATGTTCTTTGATATTATTTATACACTTGCGCAATATCCGCACTCTAATGTCACACGGCAGTTAGTCATTCCATTCAGGAATCTGTGTGTCGGAGAATTCTGCAGTAGCCCTCGTGTCGTATCAACTAAAAATAAATTTCGTTTTGTGAATCAAGTCCGAATTACCGAGCATCGGATCCGAAATCAACACTCGCGCCCACGTTCACGGGAAATGCAGCACCGAGGGAAAAAGGAGGAATTAAGTAAATCCAAGTTAATTTGCTTGCCCTGATGCGACGTTGATGCTGGTTCGCTTCGACGATAGTTCCGCAAAACTAAAATTAGTCTCTAAAAACGTTTACGGGGGCTGCGTTTATTAATTGACTACGACTAGATCCAAAATGTCCACGCTAGTGATGTGCAGCTGCGCTCTCGGTCACGAATTAATTAGAGATCTAATGATGCTTTCGACCGGACGCACGATTTCCATCGCCAAATATTCCCGACCACTTCTTGCATCATCGTTTTATCTACGAGATTCCATTAGTCTCCGAACTAGTGACGTATAGTCGCTTAGGGACTCGCCTACTACGCTATAAGCTGGGGTTCGAACCCCGAGTGCTGGCCTCGAAGTGAGCTTTTCCCTGGTTTCTCTTACTCGTTTGGCAAATGCCGAGTTCTCAAGTCGCTTCACGAGCCCATGATGAGGTGAAGCATGGATTATTATTATTATTAGGCTAAGGGCTACTATAGTCGGAGTAATCACATTTTCGATTGACATATTTTTTGAGGAAATACGTGCAAAACAAAATTTCATTGTAACGTGCAGAAAGAATAGAAAGAAATTTCTCCTATAGTAAGTGCGTGCACCATCTTCGTCCGCAATTATTATTACCGTATGCTGGTATACATATATTTAATGAAAGCGATCCGTCGATGCGATGGTCTTTGCACTGTTTTATTCCGAACACGATCGAGTGCGGTACGCGAAAGAATTTTTAGACGAGTATAATAGACCAGCGGTCGACGAACAGCGTAGCATAACCAATGCCGCACAGATGGACCCCGACCGACGTAAAATCCCAAATGGCACGGAACGAGAACTATTAGGCAATAGAAAGAGATCAGCATTGTATACTGTAACGTTAATTTCGGAAGGAGATTTCCCTCGATCCCCCCTTGCCATCGATACGCAGTGAAATTCTCTCCGAACTTAAAAAAAGTCGACCATATGTAGAAAATGTACGATTCCATAGTCCAACACTAAATTATTCGATGCATAAACTAGACGCTAGTACAAGCTGATGTTCAATTAACAGTAATTCATTACTTTGATAAGCGACGCTCACTCCAAGATGCGGTAATAGCAATTCCGAAATGAGTGCACAGTATATTAGTCGAATGCGCATCACATCAGATCCAATTGAAATCACTTTTGTACCTAAACACGAGGCGAACGCAATTTGCATATTTATCTCTGCCAGACCAGCAGATTTTAACCAAGGGTTTAATAACGGTTTTCGTATCTTGTAATCTTCATTCATTCATCGCCGAAAGGCCCGTTACCATTTTCTGATTAAGGACGCGAAATACACACAAAAGTTCATCATCACTTCAACGCAGTACAAACGGGTAATTGTCGCTAGAACGAAACCGCTGTAGTGTATGTATATAGGTAAAGGCTTTCGCGATAGTACCTTCCACCCACAGTGCTCCGTTGGATATGCTGCTATATATTAACAAAAGTTATAAGAACGCCTTTTTGTTCTAGATATAGAGAGAGCAACGACTATAATAGGTTATTGCATAACGTTCCCACAATCGCGAAAGATAGATACAGACGGAGCGTGTAAATGAAATAATAATACTTAGTAAAATGTACTAATGTCCTTTGTCCGGTCAACTTCTATAGTGGAGACTAACTCAATTAGATGATACATAATCGTTTTTGTATGTAATAATATCTCGTAACTAAAGTTGCGTGCTCTGCACTGGTTTACTTTTTGCCTTAAATTCCAGTAATCGTCCATTAAATTTGAATTTAACCAGCGCATCCACCATATTCACAACGTATTATATTTCTGTTGTAGTAGTCGTAGTAGTAGTAGTAATTGTATTAGTTTCATTGTCTTTTTTCTTCGGACACGCGCATTAGATTTTACAATTCGTAATCGATATGAAATCTTTACCGGCAGGCACTATCAGGAATTGTTACGATTAATTGAATATCGATATTAATAGAAATACGTAACTCGATGAAGGTGTAGGTAAACGATTCATATTATAAATATTTTTCCCGCTTGATGTATCGTCAATAAAAACAGACAGAGTCCGTAGTATGTATATTTGCTCAATATCCCAACTCAAACATTTGCTTTTTGGATAGTATGCGCGTCCTATGTAGTAATACGTTTACTTATTCGCGACCACAAGAATGAAGAATTCTGGCATCCATGTTAAACGAACGTAGATTTATCGGTAAATAGTATCTACATTAAAAATAAAATTCTCATCTTTAGCACATATTTCAATAACAGCGGTGCACAGCTGAATACTATTATGAGAACTCCCTAGAAATATTTTATTGGTTTTACTGTGACGTGTAAGATACGTATGGAATTTATTCTATCTTAATCTTCCAACTAGCGCCATTTGTGGATTGATGTTTGGCGGCAATTTTCTTCGGTACAATACGGCGGGCAAGATTTTCATTATTTTTGGTTTCTTATGCATCGAAGGCGAAACACAAACGCGCTCAAAGAAGTCGATTTTCAAATGAAGCAACAAAGATGCGAATAATAAGAGGACAACGAGTCCCCTAGATACTACCACTTTACTATCTCTGCGAAAGATGG
Organism: Osmoderma eremita; assembly: GCA_031763485.1. Lineage (NCBI taxonomy): Eukaryota > Metazoa > Arthropoda > Insecta > Coleoptera > Scarabaeidae > Osmoderma > Osmoderma eremita. Next base: position 172,898 of record JARFOC010000695.1, on the reverse strand, counting down.
TTTTCACCATAAAACGGATAAAGGATTGACATTGGCATTTAAATGGCACATGTCATAAGTGAATGGTAGAGTAGTCTCAATATAGGAAATACATATTATGTCATATCCGCCGGCCAGTTCGTTAAGGTTCCAATAAACTAGCATCAAACGTTACCATTTGTATTTTATCTTAGAACCGAATTGCATACAAACAAACCCTTATCCGGAAACTTCACCAAAGAATAGAAGGATAAAAAGAAGCTTTTTAGGTGGACAACTATATGAGCGCTTTGATGTTGTTAGATAAGAAGAGCGCGTCCTACTTTAGCCGACGTAAAAATTTCTCCTTTACCTCATATTTCCATCGAACATCCATAAAACTGACCGGAAACTTATCGAATGATGTCAAGTGTGCGGAACGAACGATTTTCAGTGAGTGCAAGAAAAGTTTTGTGTGCAACTAACGGCACATTACAGAACAAACACGAATTATAAATAAGACTAGAGGAACTCGTCCAACCGAATTCTGTGGATGTAAAAATATCGACTATTAAGAAATCGGTCGTGGAAATAGCCGAATCGTTATAAAATTAGAAGAAATCTCCGAAAATAAAATTTAGGTAGACCGAAATTTCATAACGTACGATATAAATAAATCCCTAGACAGCATCCGTTGTACAATCCGCATTAGTTAAGTAATAGGAACGAGACAAGTACCTACTTATAGCTTTCAATATCGGAAATCATCCTTTCCTTTTAGAATTTTAAATATACTTCTTTTTCACTGATGCAATATCCCCCCTGAAAACCGTTCATAATTTCATCGCGCGGTTTTTTCTATAGATAGACACCAATTTCCTATATTTACTCGGGAGATCTTTTAATTAACCAACATATATGTAACAACATCATAAACGATATACCAACAGGCGAGTCTTGTATTTATTGACACTTTAACACTTAATATTATTTCAACTACCACTTCCTTGTATTTCTAACCCAGATGAAGACGTATGACGCGTTCTCGAGAGCTAGCGAGAAAATGTCGTAACATCCATCGAAAATAGTTCAAGATAAACACCGCGTCACATCCGTCAATCATCGAAACGACTAACCGAATAATTCCGTGACGAAATATCGTTTAAACAAGGGAAGAGGTACACCGGCGGCTTCCATTGAAAAAAAAAATCATATATGTGTATGTAGATACATATATAAGGTAGCTACATACATTATATGCTCGAGGATGCTCATTGTTAAGCATAACGATGCGTCTCGCGGATTATGCACGAATGCGGAATATGTAATAACGAACCGAGTGTCCACTTGAGAAAAACAGTTGTGTAAGCGAAATGTGCTGAATTTATAAAGCATTATGTAGTATGGATACTATATCTACTATTTGATTGTTGTTGATGAATTTGTAAACGTGTTCGCCGAAACGGATCTTCGCTTCTGTACAATCTAAATATGTGTCTAAATATGTATGTAGGTGTAGGTACGTATAGATATTTGCTATCGAATGAAATTTAATTTTTTCGTTATTGTCTGTATGCCTGTCTGTGTATGATCCGTGAAATTCATTTTTTTGCGGGTAAATTAGGGTTGTCGTTCACTTCAATTAAAACCAATTGACTTATTCGACCTCCACGATCATCACCAGAACGTATTATTACCAGCGTCTGGCTCTAATGACTCTTCTTCTCTTCAATAAATAAACAACACAGATACGTACTATCTAATCTACGTACTGGAAGCTCGCAGGAAATTGCCGACTAATTGAAGCTGTTTCAATAGAGACAATCATCGTCATTGTTAATAGAAATGTGAAACTCAGCAATATACACCGCAACTTTCAAAAGTGACGTGTTGGGGTTGTATTTACAATGGCAAACGCTAGGTACTAATATGATTAATATTTATTTATAATATAAAATTGGATTGAATTTAATAATTGCATTCTTCGACCATATCTTCCAATCTCTTAAATATCCCTTGGCGCATGGCGTAATGAGATGGAAAACCTCTGAATAGTATGAAAAACGGAAAAGAACACATGAATCAGATAATGCCATTTGATAGGCTTTATTGAGAAGAATATCCGTTTGAGAATTGAGCGTGAGGACTGATGCGCTTTACTGATATGTTTCATTGATAAATTAATTTTGTATAATGCGACGAAGAAAGGGAACTCGCAGCACTGACAGTAGGTACATGGAGAATTTCACATTCGCACAGACATATACCTTCACACATCGGAAGCGGCCTTACGCATTACAGTCACGTAATATACCGGCAGACCGGAAAGTCACATTATAATCAAACTTTGTGAAAGCGACGTAGTGTTATCGAAAAGTTACTGCACTATTCAAATTCCCCAAAACTTTTATCATCTTATAATACAATTCGATTAATACATATTTATCTCGTACAATTCCCCTAATGTTAAGTAATAGTTTGGTCGTCTCTCTAATAGTTTGTCAAGAAGTTTGATAAACAGAAATCGAAATTGTTCTTATTTACAGTGGGCGTATGCGATAATCGTTATTTATATTTTCTAAATGTTTACAGTCTAACAAAAAAAAACCATACTCCCACAATTATTATTACATATTAATAATAATAATATACTCTAGTGTTAATGCGTTGAACTATTGTCCATTAACTAACAAGTGGTACATAATAGTATGTACATAATATGTGATGTGATATGTACAGTAGGTAGGTATACATATGTATTGCTACATACGAACCACTTTATTCATTTACAGTATTAAGAACCATGTAGTCGCATGTCGCATTGTTTCTTTCACTTATTTCATTTAGGCCCATCAACGACCGTCTCAAATCAAGATTTAAATTTAAGTCCTCTGCTATCCCGCCATTGTCCGATCACAGGACTCATTATTTAATTTATGTAGATAACGGCATAATACCCGTTTCAATTAAGAATTACGGGCCGATTTACATAAAAATAGTATAAATAATAAAATCTCTCTCCCCAGCCAGCATCCGAGGCATCTCATTCTATCGCCAACTTGATTAGACATCTAAATGAGAACCTTTTTAACGAGTTTGAGTAACGGAAAAATTGATCATGCGCAGCAGAACGTTCCAAAAATATTTTTAATTCAAAATTTTTAATATTGAAAAAGTAGGGAGTAGCTAGTTTTTTTTTATCTGAATAATCTTGTTCATGTTTCATTATGCGGAAGACGTAGACAAGGACAAGAACAAGGATAACATGCAAAAAGGATGCTCAAATTTCCATTTTCCCTTTGAATCTAAAATGGAAGACGAACTCGGATCTTTTATAATAACACTCCTTTCGGAAAGCAATTTACATTTCGTGGGGATTGTATTCTATAATAATTTTCCCGGCATAAACTTAAAATGTAATTTAAAACCCAAGTATTATATCAAAAAGAAGTAAATGACGCGATGGGGAAAAATGCGGTACACGTCAATATCGAAAAATACATATCTCACGTACCCTTATCTCGGCTAAGACATGTCGAATATATTCGTTGCAGCGAGTATATGCGGGTGCACACGTGCGAAGCCGCAACTGGCGAGACTTTGCTTACACAAATAGAAGAATGTTGACCCGGACTAAAGAGATCACTTACCGTCTGGAATACGTACGTACCTACCTAAAGTGCTGATAGGAGCCGTTACAAAATCAATATAGGAGGAGAAATTAAAATCAACTCTTCTACCTTATCAAAGAGGAGAAAATTTCAGAAAAAAAATTTTTTTTTTTTCAATATACTGCCCTTCAGCAGTTAATTTTACGCTTTTTCAATAACGCGATACCCTAAAAAAATGTTTCGGTATCTTCTCCAAATACTTGAAAATGCCGCCCCTTGACTCTTCCTCTAAAAAAAAATCGACGTCATCGCAATTGTTTCAGCTTAGGAAAGAGGAAATAGTTAGACGGAACTCAAGACGTATCTCAACAAAACCGCAGTTGATTTGTTCCCGAACTTTGTGACCGTGTTATTTTCGTCAAACTTTATCACGCTTCCATGCCTCAAATCACTCTTTTCCGAACAAAGATCACCTGAATGATTTGACAGAAACTGACAAAAAAAAATAGCAACAACTTGATAGAAAACAATTGTCATAATATAATCGCTATCCCCTGCATGATCTTTTACCAATTATAAGAATTTGACGTATTTATTCAAAATATTATAAAAAAATTCATACATAGATACAAGTTGTTTGAAAGCGTATTTTAAGTTTCGGTCAACGATGTTGGAATACCGTCTATGTTTTCATAGCATATTTGATGAAATTTAACATAAGCCCGGCGGCGGCTCGTGAGTACTGTTAATGGATTGGTAGCAGAATGTACAAACGCTCAACATTTATTATAATTATTTTCATTGTTAAAAAATAAATTACATTTAAATGATGTCTCAAAACTTTCAATTTCTTTAATTGTGTTTGGGTGGGCAATGCCTATCCTGCCACCCCCACGAGCCGCCACTGCATAAACCCTTAATTAAAAGAATTTTAGAAGAACGGCAACAGACATTTACCAGATAGTCCTAATAAAGTGGCAAAGTATTATCTTCGACCGCTTACAAACTAAAAGGTATAAAGGTATTAACTGATGCATTGTATTATAATTTAAGTGAAATTTCATAGAGATGATTCAATATTAAACAGTCGGGTGTGACTCTCTTAACGCGATATATGAATTGAAGAAGATTTCAATGAAATGATTAACGAAAGTAATAAACGCATTTTTTTAAATAAAACTCAACTATTGACCTATTTCCTGGAGTTGAAAAAACAATTTACCAGATGTATTCTAGAAACAACAGAATTGTTACCGTAATGTAGAAATGTAGGTGGTATGTGTTTCAGTTGTTCAGTTTTATCTATCTTCCACACGCACGGCCTATAGGTAAGCAAGCACACAAAACATTTCCTAAATAACAACTTGAAATGGGGGGAATTCAAACAAACGTTTGCGTTACCATGCAGTAACAAACGAATACCTATTTATTACCTATAAGTTTCTACAGTGAGTTAAAGAGTAAAATGTAATTCTTAAACACGTATCACTTTAAAAATGATTTGATCCATAAGATGACAACACGTTTTTCATATTATTAAGAGTATAACGCCACGAACAAGTTCGTTGTTATTCACTGACCAACGATTTTAAACATTAATCTTACCTTAGAGGAGCTAAAGGCACCCATTAGAATGTGCTAAATTCTTTATCCCCGGGAATTACCGAAACGTGATGGATTAGGTAACACGTTTAGAAACTAACAAGTCACATGCGTTCTTGTTTCGCGTCATCTTTTTTTACCGCTACGCAAATATCGAATTCATATACTTTAGGAATTTATTTTATTAACAATTTGATGTATCCGAGTCTGTTGTTACTGTATACATATGTTTCTGTCGTGCGTCAAGATCGGGGCGCCGCGTCTGATCTGTCCCACACGGAAGAGAGCGCGATTCTGCGAGTCGTAAGTATATAGGGTTTGACGGCGGGCGACTTTTAAATTAAAATTAGTTCGGCAGACGACCGCAAAAACTGCGTATAGCAAATGCAAACGGTGTACTTATATAGTTCACTTCTCGCAGTATTCCCGGCAAAATTCTTTGCGAAAAAGACGTGCAGATAGATTGTGACGAGCGCTTTTCCACCGAACCTCTATTTTATTTCTAATTTCGGCACTGTAAAACACGCGAAATGCTGGCCAAATCTTATTACACTATTACAACGTAATTCGCGGGAAATTTTCGTTACCGTGTTGCTGTCACAGTCCAGTATATAGCTCTGGCAAACCCGTCTAATGCTGTAGCGTCTATATATTTGTTCACTATAACACTTCCGTCCACTCCGTTCCGCAAGTCATTTGCTCGTCCGGTATTTATGATTTTCTATGCGTGTAATGTCGAATGAATGCAAGGTCTACGCCCCACTGACCACGGAGGAAAACTAAAGAAATAAGACGTGTGCACCACACCGGGGAACTTTATTTTACTCGCCGGCATTATTTATGGAGGGGGTGTTATCCTGTTGGGTTTACTTATACATAAATATGTACATACAATGTACAAATTCGTCTGTCTTACATTAGGTAGGTATCTTATAATAGGCACTCAAAAAGTTGCCGGTGGAAATTATTAGTAAAACTGATAATGAGATTTAATAAAGAAATCAAAAATATTTTTCCTAAAAATTACACTTTTCGCTAAAGTTAGACCACATGGATGTATGGATACCTTTATAGATACGTACACGAATGCATTTTTTCGATTGACACCCGGTGCATGCAAAATTAAAATTGATATTACTAATATCGATTTTGCAAGGATTGATTCCCTAGAGTCCTAGATTCTCTAGTCAAATAATACGTACAAATTGTCCAAATGGCTAGTGAAAGAATACAAAAATTTGCCCTATAAAGTTAAAAGCTTACAAGTTGAGAACTCACTGGACTTAAAGTTAATAAAGTTAAAGACATCCAGCTAAACAAAGGGGAAATGTTAGTATCGTTTGACGTTTGTTCACTTTTTCCCAGCGTACCGATACCCAGACACATTAGAATATCTGGTGGAATGTTTAAAATACAATGAAATAGATGAAATCAAAATCGCGGAGTACAAAAGGAATCTGGTTTTGGTACGTTGACGATATTTTCGCGGTAATTGATACAACAACAATCGACCATTGCCGATTTTCTCGGGCAACTGAATTCACAATTTCGCACTATAAAATTTACAGTAGAAAAAGAAGTGAACAATCGCCTTCCTTTCTTAGACAACATGGTAATTAGGAACAACGAGAATAAACTAGAAATTGACATCTATAGAAAAGAAACTAGTACTAGAAGGTTCGTAACGGCTGATTCAAACCACTGCGAGCGACAAAAAAATGGCCGCGATCAATTTCTTATTTAATAGATTAGTAAAATTCCCATTGAATAAGAGTATATACAATAAAGAAAAATGAAATACATCAAGGATATAGCGATCAAGAAATTCCATTATAAACAATTTCTGATAAATTCCACAACCTTAGAGTCAGTAGAATCGCGCGAGAAGAAATTTGTTAAATTACCGTTTCATAAAATCACAAAAGGATTAAATAGTGTGTTTAAAAGCCAAAATCTGGCAGTCGCGTTCACTTCTCGGAACACGTTACGTAACCTTCTGGGGAATCCGAAGGACATATCTTCTCAAAAACAAAGGTCAGGAATTTATGAGATTTCATGCGCCGATTGTGATAAGGTTTATATTGGACAGACAAGAAGAGCTATAGAAACGCGTATTAAAGAACATATCGCCCATTACCGTTATAATAGATCAGACCAATCGAGTGTAGCGCAACACATGATTGAAACGAATCATCGAATTACTTCTGATAATTTGAATTAATTAAAAAAGGATCGAACTTACTAAATCGCGAGAAAGGAATACTGCGTATTAGTGGTACAAGAGACATAAATTACAAAAATAAAAAAACATCCAGGTAATCAGAAGGATATATCTAACAATACTACATTTATTATTCAATCTGCTGAACTTGTGCTTTGAATTTTTACAAGATTACAGACGTTTGCTTTTCGGATATATATCTAAAAACATAAAACGCAACATTAATTCTGTGCAATTAGCCGAACAATGCAAACTGAAGAAAATACTATAAGTAAGCGAAGCGACAAGCCTTGCAACAGGGCTTGAACTGAACCTAGGAACACTAGAACCTAGCATGCGAAGCAAACATGTTAAAGAGTAGCGTGTGTATGTTATACAAGCTATTCTATGGAGCGATATAAATTCCACATCAAAGGTAGACGAACAAAAACAGAAATACATATTTCTGTTTAGATCCGCGCGCATTCGAATTCTTCAAAAGCCGTTAAATAATATTACGCGCTGTTAATTGTAATAGTTTCATTTATGGTGGCACGTTTATGTTGCAACAGAGCACGTAAATGTGTATATAGGTACGTACGAACTTTGTGCATTATAGGATTGCAGGAAATATCTACTATATGCACTATTTATACATGGTAACATGTTTAAACCCACATCTAAATTGCTTCTGCGTACGTATTCTTGTTTTCGTGTAGCGCGTTTCCAACGCTGTAAATAATCGAATTCTAAATCACCGAGATAAAAACATAAGTGCCTATGTACTTTGTAATGTTTTGCTACGCCTAAATCATGCAATAGCAAGCCATCAATCTACAATAATCCTTAGATTGGTACATATGTAGATATGTACCAACATTATATATTTTAAATCACTTACTTTTAAATCTGTTCTACGTATTAGATGTTACTGAATTCTTACAATTAATTTCTAAACTGTACCGAACCCCTTCCTTACAGTTCTCTTACTTCCATAGAAAAGAAAACAAATCTACTAAACTAAATATTGATTCAAATTTTCCAGTTTGAAGAAGAAACATTAAACTAACTCAAAAGACAATTATTATCACTTCTATCACTTATTTCTATGTAACTTATCGGGAAAATCAAATTTTAAATTTTCATTACAATGCTACCAGCTCCAACGTGGATATAAGCTCATAAATGTGAACAGATAGAAATTTCATTACTATATACTCTTGGACAAAAAGACACCAACCACATTGTGGGCCACATTATCGGCTTGAAACAAATTTAAATCATTTTCACATAGGTACGTGTACGATTACAAATAGAAGTAAAAATGCATCATCCCTGCAACTGCACACTCATCTCTATTTACTTACACGCACCAGCATAAATAGAAACCCGCCGTTTCGTTAATTACAGGCGGAGGTTTAAATTAGGTGTGCGTTGACATCTACTAGATCGAGAACACAGGTGTCAGTGGGACCTGCATCATCCAGTCGCAAGAACGTTAATTACTCCTAAATGGGATTACCTTAGAACGTAGACTTCATTCACTCTAGCAATTAATTAGTATGCACTTGCTCAGAATCGCATAACCTTTTTGAAAATTCCAAAAGATTAGTGTTTATCGGCAATGTTTGTTTACCTTTTATCAATATTTTCACGCACAAACAGCAATTATATCCAGGCAATTATCAGAATACTGAAATAACCTTTGCCGTTACGCTATAGCTTTGATTAGAACACGATATCAACTAATATACCATAAAACAACACTACAACATAACCGACTTGCTGAGGACAAACCACGGACAAACCGAAAGACCATTCACGAACTTTATGATATACATCCCTATATTCAAGCTTTTCACATGCACACTAACTCCTAAAAAAATCAATAACAAATTGAGGAAACATTTCCTGTATTTATTAGGGTAAATCTAATCTAAATGTTAAGTTCTATGTGTGAGGATTATTCTAACCGGGTTAATTCGTTAAATTATTACTTTTGTCCTGTCTGCCATCAGCAGATCCCCTATGTAGGATAAATATGTATACGAATAACTGCAAATAAAGTCGCACTTGTCGAAGAGATCGCTAAATCTATAGTTTACTTACTGCTAAATTATACTTCAAACATCAAAACTATTCCTAACCAATCACAAATTCGATTTCCAAACATTGTTTTATGCATGCTCGTAATTGTGTTTACAAATATCATATTTTGTCGGCTCGAAGTTTACATTTTCAAATCAGTTATGAAAAGAACTATACAATCAATAAAACGACGGACGGCTCGGTTATCACTTTATAAGTTTATGAACTATATAGGTCTTGCCAATGCAATAACATTTGAGAAATACAATATAGACATCGATACATCCTAATTTTTGCAATACATATCTACTATTTAATGAATTATGTATGAAATAATTTAAGCAAGAGCGTATTAATTTTCAACATTACGTATCAAACTCATACATAAACGAGCGCGGCATTATTTACGTCAACTTCTGGACACTGAACTTTTATTAATAATTCTGTGGATCACATTGGAAATTTAACTCAATATGGAACCATCGTAGATATTAATAAAATATGCTCACCTATCACTCCAATCACAATACCACTAAAGTGCTACACTTAACAAATTATGGAAATTATATTATCATCCTACGACTCAGGACTAATTTGTTTTTTTACAGAATAAATGTGTTCAAAAAAATTCTAATATTTAAAAATACATGTGAAAAAATAACAATGTTGGGTAAATAGACATCTACTACTGTTATAAGCTTAGCGACCTCTAAGATGTATTAGCCCAAACTATATGCGCTCCAGCAGATTCCTATAAAATATCTCTGTGTTTGGTTTTAAGGGTTTTACCAGGTTACACAAATTTACTTTGCAAAAGTAAGTTTGGTAATTTTGGCCTTGTTAGAATAAAAAATATATAAAGGTATTATGGACGAAAAACCGGATGAATTTGGACAGAAAGAATTGAATCAATTATCTAGGAATGTAAGCGCACATAATATAATTTCATAATGATTATTCGAGTAAATTGATTACTTTTAGGAATTGATACTGAAAATAAAATCTCTCTGTACACAAAACCAACAACTAAAAAACATAATTTCTAAACGAGAAAAAAAGATTTCGACGAAACCAAACAATAAGCCTTTTAACTTTGAAAAGTTAGTCGATGGTTGTTTCTGTATAGACATACTTTACCAAAACAAATTTTTAGATGTGTGTTCCGACACATATTAATAAAATTTTTATACTTGGGTTGGAATTACGATGGTTACACTGTTCAAGAGGATACAAATGAAACAATTGAAGACCATCTATTTGCGGCGCTCACTAAAACTTGTCTGATCAAATCCCGAAATGAATCAAATTACCATAGGTGTGGAAGAACCGATAAAGGCGTTAGTTCATTTGGCCAGGTGGGAAGATTTATTTATAATTACCGCAAGCTAGGTTGTATCCGATTCTTCTTAGGTTATTTCAATAGGTGTGCGAAGTAAGCTCACCATAGAGGACCAACAGAAATTGGATGAAGAAATTGATTATTGTTCAGTATTAAATAGAGTTCTTCCAGATGATATTCAGTGTGTCGCCTGGAGTCCTGTCAATGATAACTTTAGTGCTAGATTTGATTGCAAAGGGAGAACATACAAATATTTTTTTCCAAAGGGACAACTTAATATTGAAGAAATGCAAACAGCTACCAAATACTTATTAGGTACCCACGATTTTAGGAACTTTTGTAAAATGGATGTGGGGAATGGAATAACACAATTTGTACGATGTATTACGAGTGTTGAATTGAATGCGTGTAATAATAGCAGCTCCATTGATGGCGAGTATTTGTTTTTCACTTTACGATGATGATTTTTAAACAAATACATTTTAAGTTTCTTTGCTGAATAGTGTGATCTATGTATCTTTGTTTTAGAATACACTATGCACGTTTGCACTATATCAGGCCAGGCGTTTTTGTGGCATCAAATACGTAACATTATGGGTATTCTTTTTCTAGTCGGAGAAGGCAAAGAAAAACCAGATATCATAGTGGAATTATTAGATGTAGCTAATAATCCAAGGTAAAATTACAAATTATTTTATCATAGAACCACTTATCATTAAGGCATTATTTACAAGAAAACCAAATTACAACATGGCTAGCGAGATACCTCTGAACCTATACGATTCCCTCTACGAATATGGCTCTATTCATTGGCAGTACAAAGATGATGTGCTGAATAAAGTTGTGAAAAAACTAAATAAGGTATATACGATTAATGCAATTCAGTAAGTATAAGAGCACTTGAAGTAAACTTCACTTAAATGGACCCTTGTAAACGTATTAGGTCCAGTATGATTAAAGAAATGATTAATAATCTGAGACTTTCCATCGAGGCTCCAATGCTATCCTCCCAATTCTTATTACAAGGAGTCAAAACCAAAGTATATGTGCCCATTATGAAAAGAGAGAAATGTGGTGTGTGCAATGTTCATCGTATAGTATCAGTATACATATTTGACTTTTGCAAAACATTTTATTTTAGATAGTCTAGAGCAAAAAATAGAGCATTTTGGCAAAAGGAAAAGATTGAGAATTGCTGATAAATAGTGAAAATCAATTCTTGCATAATAAAATAATGTCTATCTTGAACAATAAATAAATGCATGTGGGAAATACCTGTACATATTTATTTTATTAATATAGGCAAACTGTAGCATACCTTGTTTCTGTTTGTAAAGTTGGTGTAGTAATAAAACAAAAGACAAAGCAATATAATGCACATATGATATATGCATGTCCGAGGAAATTCTTCCCAGTATAAACCGTATTTTTAAATAAATTAAAAAGAAAAGCTTAATAATATAAAACGCACTAAAAAGGCTAAAACAAGTTTTTACTTAACTTTTCACTGAGTGTTTAACTTTTTATAATAATAATAATAGCTTAAGTGTGGGGTAAACTAGAGGGCTACGAAAACACTTGAGATTTATAAAATGTTAATCACTCTGTGAAAATTTAAGAAAAAAAAGCTTGTTTGTCCTTACAAAACGCACTGTTTTATATAAAATCTTTTTTTAATATACATATGCTTATTTTATCCTTTTTAGTACATGCTTTATCAACTTTATATTAATTTAAGAAAATTCAATTATACAACGTATTAGTTGTATTTATTTTTATGTGGAAGGGCTTCCGATTAGAAGAGGGGGCCAGTCATCAACTGAGCAGAGGAGCTAAAGCCTGTAACACCAAATCGTTTGTTTATAAACATTTTTATAATCATCTTTGTTGCAATTTGCAAGGACATTTTGCAAGTTAGTTAAAATATACTTTGTATCTTGGTTGTTTGGTAAATATATTTCAATCACTTCTTCTTCTAATACAATATACCATTGGCTGTAAATATAAATTTATATTTCATTACATTACATATATAAAAAATGCACCATAAATGATTAATAATAATGAAAAGAAAATGAGCGAATCAGGATTCGAACCTATTAATACTTCATGGGTATTTAAACGTGAGCGCCTTATAATTTTAGTTACTGACGCCGTCATGATATGTCACTAAAGTAGTTTCAGTTCGGGTGGTATTCAGGTTCTACATGAACATACATAGAAACTTAGCCGTTTTTCGAACCCCAAGTTGGGTATCCTAACGCTCTTGGCGCTGTGATAGAACCTCATAGGGTTTTTAATTTGCCGAGGTTTTTTTGTCCCGTTTGCTCTGTACGTTGGTCGTACTGTGTATCCAGGTGTTCATACTTTATCTATGCAGGTTAATGCAGGTGTTTTTCTGTTCATAATATAAATAAGGTCATGTAGTTTTTTTAATTCTTTTCTATATGGTGTGTTCTAGCAAATACGGTAAGTAGAAGAATATCTCCAGTTATAATTATTCATTTTATCACCTTCTGTAATCTATACAATGTTATTGTGTCTTTATGTTTATATTTATGTAATTTATTTTTTCGAGTAGTTTTTTTTTGTGATTATAGACAGAATTGTATCTTTATTAAAAAGTAAGAGGTTTTCAATTTACTATAAATAATATTGCATTGCAGTGTAACATGGGTTTTCAATGTCCAGTTGCCAAAATACCCAACAAAAGGATTTGAAAGTATTTTTTTTTAATTGTTACGTTTTAATAATGTGTTCTGTGGAAGTTCAAAAAATGAATTGAAGCTGTGGGTCGTGGGGATATGAGGTATGACAAAAATAGGAGCTATAGGGTCTGTGATATATATTTCCAAAATGCAATGAAATTTGTGGTAAATAGAAATCCCACAAATTTTAAAACAGATGCTTTTACAGATGTATATTTAACAGGTCTTGCTTTGGTTATATTCTGTTTGTTTTTAATAAAACCAATTTTGTCATTAAAGAGCGGTTTGTTTCTAGTATGTGAGAAAATCCATATATTTTAGTTTTGATTGATAGGGTGAGCAGCAATATGTGCGTGAATAGGAACATAACTTTTTATCTAAATGCATGTACTTATATTTTAGTGTTAGGAAATACTAAGAGATGGAAACTTACAACTTTCCTAACGGAAAAATAGTATAAAAAGTTTTGCCACTAGACGCTCACGTATTGCTATTCATCCTATTTTACGAAACTAATCAATTTTGAAATATAAATATATATTCAAATTTACGCGGTAGTAATCCACAGCGCCATAAGCGACTGAATACCCAACCTGCCTCTAGTTTGCGCGGCAAGGGGTAGAGTTTACTGCTATTTATATATTACTAGGTTCACGTTGTTCATTATATGCTACATGATAAAGTATTATAAGGGTATTGTGGGTATTAAGGGTATTATAAATAAATTTTACCTGATTTTGCCGCATGTAATTAAGTGAATTGTGTCGACAGATCATATTCTCCATGTATACTATTTGTGTCGTATTCATAGTACGTGGCTTATGTTTCCTGAAAAATGACAGCTAACCCAATTGACGTATGTTGACATAAAGAATTATATCATTTGAAGTATACCATTTTTTTAAAAATACACATAAATCAAAGTTTTAAAATGGGTGATTTCGAACTGTTAGAACCATCACTACAGAATATTATAAGTCAAACCTCACTGAAATGGATATTTGTCGGTGGAAAGGGTGGTGTAGGTAAAACGACATGTAGGTAAGTGTAATATTAAGTGATTTCCAATTTAGTAAAAATAACATTTCTATACAGTTGTAGTTTGGCAGTACAATTAGCAAAAGTTAGGGATTATGTCCTAATAATTTCTACTGATCCCGCCCACAATATATCCGATGCCTTTGATCAGAAGTTCACCAAAGTTCCAACTTTAGTAAAAGGATTTGATAATCTATTCGCAATGGAAGTGGATCCAAATGTTGGATTGAATGAATTGCCAGAGGAATATTTTGAGGGAGATCAAGATGCAATGAAAATGAGTAAAAATATAGTGCAAGAAATAATTGGTGGTTTTCCTGGAATTGATGAAGCTATAAGTTATGCAGAAGTTATGAAGCTTGTTAAAAGCATGAATTTTTCGACAGTCGTCTTTGATACGGCGCCAACGGGACATACTCTGCGGTTATTGTCATTTCCCCAGCTGGTCGAAAAGGGATTAGGGAAATTGTTGAAATTGAAACTAAAAATATCACCTTTAGTGTCACAATTGTCGGGATTGTTGGGAATACCAGATTTCAACTCAGATACCTATACTGCAAAATTAGAAGAAATGCTATCGATTATCAAACAGGTCAACGAACAATTTCGGAATCCCGATCAGACGACATTTGTTTGTGTTTGTATCGCAGAATTCTTATCATTATATGAAACTGAACGTTTAGTTCAGGAGTTGGCAAAGTATAAAATTGACACTCACAACATTATAGTTAATCAATTATTGTTTAAAAAGGAAGGTGAGAATCCATGTAAAATGTGTTCCGCAAGGTATAAAATGCAGGAGAAATATTTGGAACAGATCAATGACTTGTACGAAGATTTTCACGTCACAAAATTACCATTAATCCAAAAGGAAGTCCGAGGGAGTGAAAATGTAAAAGCATTTTCCGAATATTTGGTTAAACCATATAAACCTGTTTAATATTAAGCTTTATTTTATGTATTCTTTTTTTTGTGGGATAAGAAAATATATATACAATGGATATTTATTTTGCTTGGATTTTTTAATTATTTATATTGTGCAATAATATATTATCCACATATAATACATTTTAAATGTGCAAATTTTGACAGATTTTCCAGTGTCTAAGAAATTTCGAATGCATATATATCTAGTCTTCTTATTATGTATTTTACAATTAATTCATTTACTACTAATATAAACAAACGTCTTTCTTACTATAATGTTTTGCTTTCCTTAACCAAACTAATTTTAAATTGAAGCAGAACAATTAAATATATTGCCATAGTAGATACACTCTGAAAAAGAAATGAACATAAAACGAAGTAAGGTACACACCACAAACAAAAGATAATTAATAACACTCAGTGATATTTCGAGTGGTGGCCACACATATGTCTAACATTGTTTTCCTTTGTAGATTCTTCTGAGGATGGCAACTTAGTTGCCGAAATACGTACCTGGAGTTCTTCACTCAGCGAGGTGGTAAGGGTATTTTCATTTTTTTTTACAATATTAAACCACCGTATGCTATTATTTTATACCCGAAAGAGGTCAGGTGGATTTGCTTCTATCTTTATATACGAGGGTAATACCAAATATTACCCACCAAATATGTGGTGAATGGTTAATTCTATCGCCGAAACGGGGATGTCTCCAATAGTGATTTTTAAGACGACCAAACAAACCAACTATTGGGTTCAGTTATATATTGCGGGAAGAAAAGGAAAACGTCCCGAAGCAAAACGGGTTGGATGGGGATGTCGGTGGGAGTGACTAGGGGTCGAAGATATGAAGATCATTTGTTCCATCAAAAAGTGACGTGTCCCAGTGATTTTATACAAAAAGCCTTGATTCTTAAATATTTAGTGTATTTATTTTTTCCTTCCACTTTTATACGTTATATCTTAGATATGAAAAAAAGCTAGTTTCTCGAAAACGAAAGGGTCGTTTTGAAAAATTTGTTGTTTGTTGTATTGAAAAGCATTCAAACGAATCACGCTCACGTGTAATAGGATGATAAGAGGAGATACCTTTGAGACAGTTCAGGGCAAAGTGTAAATCATGGCAGTGCCAAAAGTGTTGCAAAAAGAACTTTTGGGAGTTTAAAAACTGATATCTATGAACAACGTTTGTGAATTTAAGCACCACCTACTATCACGGCAACCAGGAGTTTTGCTACATTTAGTACCAAATTTCAAATATTTTCCGAACACGATAAGAACCAAGCGGGCCCCCGTAATGGCATTTTATCGAACACGAATGAGAAAAATTGAAAATATGAAGTACTTACTGATGTAACGAGTTCACGATTAACCACAGTATAACCTTGGAGAGATACCTTTGGAGGGTTCATTTGTATTGCTATCAAAAATAATTCGATCTACAAAAAAAAATGGTGAAATAAGCAATTTTAATAATTTTAACGCGTACATTAGAGTAATAGTTATAATACCTCCTTAGCTGTTTGTAAGTCCACTGTGGATAGGTCAATATTTAAAAGCGTCGTCTGGACTCTATCAGCTATATTTATCGAAGCGTTATGTGAACAATCACAAAATACGTATAGCAATACCATGCAATAACTACCATCCACTAGCAGACCCATTTCTTTGAAAGTAAATCGAAACCCATGATCGACTATTTCCGACGTGAACCCATAAATCTGAAGTGTTTTGATTTTTTGGATTTATATCTAAATGATAGGTACCCATAAAAAGTAAAACAATTTACCGCAATAGTAATATTTGTGATCATAAACAGAGAATACGTTGAGTATGTCCTGGCGTAGGCGTTACCCAATTTCTGTAGCGTTTCGCTCAGATTCAACCATAATTTCCTATAATGTTTAATAATATAGCTTCCGCAGTATTGCTTAACATCCTAAAATATACAACGCACATATGTATCACTATCCGTATGATTGTATTATGTATCTTCATATTTCGTCTCGCTCTAGCTACTTGGATTTATGTAAATATGTATGTACAACGTACGTACCTCTTCGAAGCTGTCCGCTACGGATTTGCTTGCATTTCCTATAGCCCTGCAGTTTATATACCACAATGCGCAGTTCATATTTATCATGGTAATGATGTGTAAATATGCCGTCGTATGATATAAAGTAAAGCCTTCCAACAAGGCACTCAGGGTTAATAGAAAAGCGACTGCAAGTATCAAACAGCCCGAACTTATAATGACAATTAAGGCGTTGAGATGCGGAAATACTAAATTTTTCCCTACGGAAAGACATTTATTTAAAAAAGAAAAGTCGCGAGGACGGACGATATATAGGTATCGTGTACATTTTCCAACCTGTAATTTTGTAGTAATCCAACTGAAAACGAGTCCAGCTATTTTTGTAGTTACATACTTCCTTAGCCACACCCCAACCGACGTAAGGAATCCAGAAGTGGGGTACCAGAAAGACCACGAAAATAACGGAGTATATGTATTCGTCGAACTTTTTACTTTTTTGCGTTAGTATAATTAAACGCTCGTAGCCTACCAGGACGACAAGGATGGTGGTTACCGCGTAGAAACAATAAGCGTAGATGGATGGGGCACTTTTCCAGCTAAATGTAATCCTTCCAATTTCACCTCTTTGAATAGGCATAACACCCAGGACCTGTAGCAAATAGCGGTGGCTGCTTACATCCTATAACGTATGGGTACATATACATAGATATACATCATGTTGAAGATTTATTGAAACTGTTGTATACTCGCTTTGATTTGGAAAGTATGTATTTATTTAGCATTATTATTATATGTATTAGGTTCGGGCAGCTGTGCGCATACAGTTCACACATCGATACGTTGTATTACGAAAATCACCTGGAAACAAAGTGGGTTTTTTTTGCGCTTAAAGACGTTAGTCAGTGTTTTTTGTTTTTTTTTTTTGAAGAAAAGTCCCAGGTTGTTGCAGTTAAACTTTCATTCTGCCACTATTTTCCCCCACTTAATAATCATTTACCTTTAACACAGTGTACAACAAATTATTTATTCAACGTGATGTTTCATCAAGGATAAGCTGGTAATAAATAATAGATATACGTCGTCCTACTTGAACCGTTCCTCGAAAATAACGTGATACGAATCACAATTCCGAACAATCTATTATGTAACAAGTTAAGTCGGTGGACGAAATTCCAGATGGTAATTGGCGGAGTGGTGCCGATGGAAATAGATATGTGCGTGCGTACGCAAATGAGTTTGAAGAAGACATTTATTGCAATATCTGAAGATGGAATTCAAATATGTCACTTTGAATGATAACTGACCGAAATTCATTCAGGTACTCAACTCGACACACCTAAGTACCTACATATTTATGCTACAATACAATCTTGGGACGGGTATATTATAATAATTAACTTCAAAACCTACCCCCAGAAACATTGAACTCGTAACGATCCCTTTTGAAGAATAGTAAATGTAAGACTATTACCCATTATAGAAAGAGAATTAATTTACCTGAAACAATTTAAGCAACAACTTGTGATCCCTATAAAATTGATCATGTTGATCTAATACATTTCCGTCCGCCGAATTGAGCAAAGTTCTCTTCGCTATGTTCTTAGCCCTAGCACTGTTCTTAAATTCCTTTATCACTCCTTTAATCGCCAATTCATCGGCATAATACAATTCCTCGCTCATTGTTATATAAGAACGTCTGATGTAGTTGTCGCTGTTGATGGTATTAGGAGTCTAATCCCTATTAGTCCTGTACTTGATTAACGAGGTACGTATTTACTGAATGACGCAAACGCACACATACGGTACTCTTTACAACTTAATTCTAGGTTGTCGGCTTTTATTTATAGCACTAACAGCCGCAAGATATTGACGGATTGATTAATTTGTTAATAAAATTGGTATTGAATTCCTTTATTGTTCTTTGTCCATATGTTATTAGGAGAAAACAATGGAATCTATATATATATAGGTACCTTGATAACATAATTGAGACCTGTCTTTGTAACTGATGCGGCAAAACCGTTTAACGTTACTACTGAGGGTGGCAACTTGGTTGCCGAAATACGTACACAGTTTGTATATATTTATGCGCTGTGGAGTGTTTTAATGGTTTAATGAGTATGAGGTTAGTATGGGACAGTTCAGAAAAAATAATATATGGCAATCCCAAAACTGTAAAGAATACTTTTGGGAAATTTTAAAACGAGCATCTAAGCGAAATACGGTACGGTTTGGAGATTTTATTTCACATCTACAGCTGGTGGTCCCGGTAAAAAAATTGATTTTTTAAAGGACACACATTCCACGGTATAGGGGGCCAATGCGATTTTAACGCAGGCGCAATTTTTATCACGATGGCGTTCACAAAATAATCCATTCTATTCCAGTTGGTTCAAGGCAACGCTTATATGAGGAACACAGGTGGTGTGATAGGATATGGAGGGTGAAATGCATTAGCTAATTTCGTTGTCTTATACATGTACTACGCTATCTATATTGATCAGCGTCGCATGTGGTAGTACGCCTATATACATATATGTCAGACGTTGATCAATAACTATAACAACTTGCCGTGCTTTTCGAGTATCAACTGTTGCTTGCACGAGAAAGAAGGTTAGTCCTTTCTTATAAAAGTTCGTA
The DNA here is from genome assembly GCA_031763485.1 of Osmoderma eremita. Taxonomy (NCBI): domain Eukaryota; kingdom Metazoa; phylum Arthropoda; class Insecta; order Coleoptera; family Scarabaeidae; genus Osmoderma; species Osmoderma eremita. The sequence continues at coordinate 152,755 of JARFOC010000695.1, read as the reverse complement.
GCTGTCGTCCCTAAGCAAACGGTTAGTTATCCACCTTATGTAAACATATGTATTAAGCACAATGTTATATGATTGGAGAAATTGAATTCTTTACGTGATTATGCATTAATATCAGTATTTGTTTAAAGCTGCAATGCATTTTTCTATGTTAGATTTAAGTTTATTTTGTTTATGGGCCAACGTGAAATAGTAACACGTAACACTACTAATATGTTCGATAGGTGTGATATGCCCTAAATGAATAACACTTCGAAACAACAATTTATATTTAGAACGTCCAATTAGGTATATGATTGCGATATTAAATGTACCATGTTCGGAACAATTGCAAAGACGTGTGATGATCTCGATTTTTAAATTGTCTAACTACACGCACGAAAATACAGCCGCCAGTTCATTAAGAACTCTGTCGTCGTCGTTGTTTGATATGTATTTCAATCGTTTCAGATAGCACACCTATGTATATTATAGTATTTTGCGGTGTACCTATGCGTAATGTGAACATTATTTGCGTCGCTCAACACCGATAGATAAAGAGAATTGAAAAGAAAAAAAGTGTTGCTATCGCTTATAAACACATCGGCAGCACTATGTACGGATTAATATTGGAAAACTTGGTGGAATATATCAAGCAGACCTATGGTGAAGAGAAATGGGAAAACATACGATCAGATATCGGTCTGGAAGAAACAAATTTCAATACGCATCAAGTGTATGGCGAAAATTTGATACCAAAAATCGCGACGAAGGCTATAGAGGTAAGAGAATACCTATGTGTAATAGGTGGTGTAGGTACCACGGAATATAGAGTAATACAGAGTCAGCCGATTGTCTTTAGATCTTGGAGGTATCCGAGCGACACTTTTTCTACCACATGGGTGTATTCTTCATAAGTTTTCTCAGACCATACGGCTACGATCGCGTATTGCTCGTATTGGGACGGCACATGAGAGATTTTTTAAATGGCCTGGACAACTTACATGAATACTTGCGATTTTCTTATCCGAAGATGAGGGCGCCCAGTTTCATTTGCGAGAACGAGACCAGCGATGGTCTGACGTTGCATTACAGGAGTAAACGGAAAGGCTTCGTCTACTACACTATGGGGCAAATAAAAGAGGTAAATAATGGCAAATAATTCATTTATCTCTATAAAAACTTGTCCATAATCCATAATATACATAAATTTCTAACAGAAAAAAAGTTTTTCGTTATTTCAATTAGGTAGCGCGGCACTTCTACCATAAGGAAATGCAAATAGAGTTGATAAAGGAGGAGCTCCTCATCGATATGATACACACTACCTTCCAGTTGAGTTTCGATAACAGAGCTTTTAATTTAACTTCACTGGCGATGACGACAGAAGAGAAACATTTGCCGATAAACGCTTCGATCGTCTTCGAGATATTTCCGTTCTGTATAGTTTTTGGGTAAGGGAAATTGTCTGGAATTAGTGATAATAATGTGACGAGTCCGAGTTCCGAACTCGATATACTCCGTACATCACTACAGTACTCATTATACCCTATGTACTCGATTCCGCAGACTCGATTCGGTAGACTCGACGAGTCCACCCGCGGTTAGTAGCAAATAATTTTTTAATGCGTTTTTCGATAGATGTTATGCGTCATTGGATGTAATATCACATTAATTACATTAATATCACGTTCAAAGTGCAATATGTAAATACTGGGTACATAACTACAGGTTTTCTTTTTAAACTATTTTGTTGTTACGTTGCGCAAGATGTCGGCTCAAGGCATCTTGACATATCGATCCCTAATTTGGATTTTAGAAAATACTTGTAATATATCTAACCATAAATTAAGGTAAATACATATTGTAAAAGTTAGTATAAAAGTAGGACGAGTTCAGTGGAGATTTGCAACTTACTGAACAACATCTCGTACAAAGCAGTCGACGTAACAATTTCTGGAAATCATTAAAGTAACGGATTTATATTTGACTTTAACGATTTAGCGCATGCGTAGACGGATTCCAGTCTGGCTCGATGAGTCTGGATTCGATTCTCCAGACTCAAGCACTCGATTCTACAGATTCGATTCTGTGGATAAGCTCGCCTACTCGATCGATTCCCTTACCTACCATCAGTTATTCGATTCTCAAGATCACGGACCCATCACATCGCTAGCTGTCGTGAAACATTCAATAGGAACAGCTCTTTTTTTATATAGATCCGATATGGTCATCAGAAATGCTGGAAATTCTCTCGTTGCACTGTTACCAGATTTGATTGGGAAACGACTTACGAATTGGTTCGATCTAGTTCGGCCACTAATAAGCTTCAATTTTCAAACGGTAAAAATATGTAGCAATCATACTTTGCCTGGGTTCCCGTTGACCGTGTTAAATCACAGTTCGTTTGTTTTTCCAGATAATGAATAGAACTAACAATGTATTTGAATTGATCTCTATTGAGTCCGTACTAAATAAAGGACTGCTTGACGGCGAAAACAGGAGGAAGATGAGTTTCAATTATGAAACGGAGACAGAGGACGGAAATTTGCGTCTTAAAGGTACGTAGTAACATAATTTATGATCTTCTCGTCGACCTTTTCTAGAAAATTCATTTCAGGCCAAATGATTTATATGAATAGTTGGGAAGCGATGATGTACTTGGGTACACCTGTAATGCCCGATCTTAATTCCCTGATATATTCGGGATTATACATAAACGATCTCTCAATGCATGATTTTAGCAGGTAAGCGCGCGTATGCTTCGGTATGCTTCGTCGTCAACTTGATATTCTTTAACGGTGACAACGGTAGTACAATGCATATTATCCTCTTCTAGAGATTTAATGCTTGCGGGAACGCAACAATCTGTCGAATTGAAACTGGCCTTAGATCAAGAACAACAAAAGAGTCAAAAGTTGGAGGAATCGATGCGCAGACTAGACGAGGAAATGAAGCGAACGGACGAATTGCTGTATCAGATGATTCCGAGGCAAGTGGCCGATCGTTTGCGGGGTGGAGAAAATGCGATTACCACATGCGAGGTAAGGCGAGTATGTAAACATTCACTTACCTACTTATTTCCGCGTACACTTTATATGTGTGTACCTTACCACCTTTCCCGCTTTATTTTTCAGATGTTCGAGAGTGTTTCGATATTGTTCTCGGACGTAGTTACATTTACAGAAATATGCAGTCGAATCACCCCTATGCAAGTGGTGTCAATGTTGAACGCAATGTATTCCATTTTCGATCATTTATCTGAACAGAATAAAGTGTACAAGGTAAAGATATAATTATGTATACGACGTACATAAGTGCGTCTGTAAGTGCGTACATATAGGTATGCACTTGATTATTCTTTATCTATATCGTATTCCGATGTAAGGTATGATCCCCGTATTTTTTTTCCCGGAGGAACACCAAAATTGTTAGATGAAAACTATCAATTTTGACGTTTTTTCTTCCAGATTTATACGTGCCTTACGACGGTTTCAGGTAGAGACTATAGGAGACGCGTATATGGTCGTTTCGGGAGCACCGCAGAGTGAAGACGATCACGCGGAAAAGGTGTGTAATATGGCGTTGGACATGGTGGATGCCATAACGAACTTGAAAGATCCCTCAACAGGTACCTAATACTTTTGCTTTTCTTATTCCTTCCTAAGAATCTAAATGTGCGACTTTAACGACTTGCAAATATATTGGCTTCCGTTGAATGCCATCGTTAATTCTCTTTTCTCGTTTGTGTTGTAATTTTCGTCCATTTATTAATTGTTAAATGGCGCTAGATTCTCGTTGCTAGGCCTGTTACACGGGGCCCCGTTTGTCAGGTTTCCTCGATCATCGGTCCTATCCTAATCCTTTTTTTTCAGTTTATGTTTCGAATTTGTTTTCGCAAGTATTCCAATAGTAGCCTGATGATACATAGCTTTACCTTTTTCTTTACCTCTTTCGACTGGAGAAGACGCGTAATTTATTTATTAGCCCTGGTAAATCTTAAGCTATTCCTTTTGGCCCTAAAACACGCCCGTGTGTTGCGTTATCGAGTGTATATAAATAAGTTGGCTTAAGTTAATAACTTTTAAAAGATATTCCCTTATTACAGGCAGGATTTCGTTACAAGATATGAAAAAGAATTTATTTATCTTATCTCAATTCTCATATTGTACAGCGGTGTATCATATTACAACAACAACAAAAAAACGCATACAAACTCAATTTTCACTTCTTTCATTGTACAACAAGGTTAAGTGGAAAAGCAATTTCGTACTGAACTTGGATTTGCGTTTACAGCTGAATTAATTTTAAGGCCCGCTCGCCGCCAATCTTTGACGCTAATTCAAATTTAAGAAACGGAATTCAAAATTGTGGCGCCAAATTCAATTTTTTTAAGTATTGATTTACTTACAATTATTATTATTATTATTATTAGGTAAACATTTAGAAATAAGGGTGGGTGTCCATTCGGGAACCGTAGTCGCAGGTGTGGTTGGTCTTAAGATGCCAAGGTATTGTCTATTCGGCGACAGTGTTAACATCGCTTCCAAAATGGAGTCGACAAGTGAACCGATGAAGATTCACATATCGCAACCGACTAGGGATCTTCTACCGAAATCTTACCGTGTCACGGTACACGATAAAATTCACGTTAAAGAGACAGGTATGAGTCGGTAGAAGCATTTCATAACGTTTATTCTTAATATAATAATTTTTTTTAGGTTACATAAAAACCTATTGGCTTGAGACTAGAAAGCCCGAGATAAGTTACCGAAAGCGTAGTATTTCTTCGTTCGCGATGCATATGTCAGAGGTTCCGGAAGAAACCCCAGAGGAGGAGGAGGAACCCGCGTTGCGGTACATTCCCAATCGACGAAGACCATCTTTATATTCGCCGGTTACATTTTCAAATGTCGCTTCTCGGGCTGAAACTTGGTCAATTAAAAATTCAACTGCAAGTGAGACAGCCCTCCCCCCAGACTTAAAGGAACGAACGACTGACTATACCTTATTACCCTTTTTACAGAGAGCAATTTGAATTCGGAGATTACGAGGCGCATTTCCCGCAATCACGAAGAGATATTCGGTTCGGAATTAAACGAATTGACTTGGATTTACGGCCACAACGACCCTTTGCCTTTGCCGCCTACCACCGATACGCATAATATCAAGAGGAAAGAAGAAGTCGGCTATAAAAGTGACAGACCCGCACTGCCGGGCAATCTTCCATCGAAACGTGCGAACGGATCGACGGAGGAATTGGATCTGATTAAATGTCCACAACAGAGACGTACGAGTGGTCACTGCGGCATTCATCACTCGACGATTAATGCGCAGACTTGCGATAAGAAGAGCGTACCATCGAAACATGTACCTTTCAACGGCAAATCCCCATCCGATAGTTCCTTGAATCATTGCTGTTCCGGCTTTAACTACGGCCGCAAGCACACTTTTAGCGCTAACGCCTGTTCCATCACGTGAACGAATCCCCGTAAGTTTTGTTATTAACACGGACAACTTGATTGTTTGAATTTAACGTGTGGTTGTATATAATTTCAATGATACAAGTATAGGTAGGTATGCAGTTTAAGTACACCACTAATCTCGGACAGAAGCAGCGTAGCTACTTAAAAATAAAACGGCGTTATTTTTTTAAATGCTGTTATTAGACAAAATATTAAACAATTGATGGATATTATACGTAACAGTAAATCGCATTAAAAAATAATTTTGTAAAAAATCTCTTTCTATTATACCTTCAATTTCCGTCTCTTATCACATTTGTTTGATTATTTTCTCACAATCTAACTTGCTTAGGTCATAACGAAGTTTGTATATACATATATGCGTGCTCTCAATTTCATATATGTACATATGTATGTGTAATACATAGGAGATGAAAAATTCAACAATTATTGTCACCCAATTAAAAAAAGTCGGCCCTTTATATAGAACTATATACGTATATATGTACATCGTGTTCCGAAATGATATCTACCTAAACACACTGACTTAATATAATCCGTTTTATACGGCTTCCTTCAAAGTAAGTACTACTTGGAAAAATAACAATAACTCGAATACAGATATACGGAGCAGGTAATGAGGTGGAATGAGCTATATGTACAGCATACGTATTATATGCGACGGAAATTTTGTTATAAGTGTACGCTAATACGATTAAACTTTGGAAATCACAATCTTTCATAATCACCGGGTAGCAAGTATTAAGAGAATTACGTACGTACGACTAGAAAAACAAATAAGGTACGCTACAATTCCGTAATTACACTCTGGGGGCTTCTGTGATGTAAATCCTGATGTTGAGCATCGGTTCCGTTCGAATCGAACACGTCCGTATAGACACTATCTCCAGACAAAACGGAATCTCTATTGTCTGAAAGTGTAAAATGTTAATGGATGTAGATAATTACTTGGGGTGGGGAATTTGTATTTTATAAGTATAAATCTTGCTTAATCTCGCCCCCCGCGAAAGAACTGCAAGACTGCATCCCTATTAAATAACTCTTATTGCAGGTACCTACTTGTACGGTTTGAAAATTACGGTCACTAGATAGTGAATAAAGTGATCTAACGTAAAAAGCAAATTGTTTCCTTTTCTTACTTACGTGTATGTTTATATTTCGCCCGCATCTTTTCGTACTTGATTATCGCCTCGTTCGTTTTATACGCCTCCCGTTTGATCCGATCACTTAATTTCCGCGATACGTCCGGTATAATCCATTCGATGGCGGTCATGATAAATGTCACCAAATTCTGATAGACGACCACGAAGGCTAACCTCGCCGCCAATATGTGCCAATAATCCGCGGGCCGCTTGTATTTATTCTCGTGATCGGGCGGATTCCTGTACTCCGAGTACCTGCACACAGTCACGTTCCAGGGATTCTGCTGTGGCGCGTAACCTTCGGGAAAATCGCGCACGTCGAAATATGCCAAGGTGTGTTCCAAGTATCCGTCGTCCGTTCTGTTCGGATTTATTCGCAACGTGTACACCAGTTTCGGGATGAAGTTGGAGGAAAAGGCGATTATGAAGGCGTTCGAGACTACCGCAATTCTGCCAACTATATTCATCAACGGCATCCAGACGCCGATGTCCTTCACTCTGTGCGGCACCGGCCTGCGAAAGTACTTGACGAACTTCTTCGCGTCCAGTCGCATCTCGAGCATGTTGTTGATGAGGGCGAACAGAGGGGCAAGGGGGAACGCGGTCACGAATATCGTTACGAAACCGTACTGAAGCACCATCTCCAGGTATTCGGTGAATAGGCTCTTGTTATCCATACTGTTCAGTTTCAAGTCTTCCGTCCACTGATTACAACCGACTATTTCGTTCTCTTCACTTCCCGTCGTCGTCGTCGTGTTCTTTAGTAGTAGACCCGCCTTGATAGTCGTGTTGTACATTTTGAAGAGCAGCGGAAGTATCATCTCTACGAAACCGTTTATGGCCTGGTTGCCTATCATAATGATGGCTAGCTGTATCGTTAGTTCCATTAGACAACCACCAGGATTACACTAATACAGACGAGACACAATAACAGTACTACTTATATATAAAACGAAAAGTGATAGCACAACGCACTGTGGTGCTTGATGCTTACCTCTTCTTGCCTGTATCCAAAAATCCGATTGTATTTAGACGGATAACCGACGAATTTCCCCTTGAGGAAAGCGATATAAAATATGGAGGAGTAATAATTTACGAACTGGAACATATAAATCTTCAATGCCAAACTGTCATCGTGTTCGGTCTGTGTCCTCTGCAACTCCATCTCTGTAAGATATTCGGCCAAGCGCTCGTACACGAGATTCAATATGACAATGCAGGTTAAATTGATAAGAGCAGCCGTCACGGGTACTACGTAAATACGGTGCACGGTTTGGTCTCCGTACAATTGATGCGAGGATACCAAGGCCATACGATAAATAACTACGCCGAACACAGTAGCCAGTGCCAGGCAAATCTAAGAAAAAGAAATTAAGTACCGTGTTGTTTGTATCAGGTACGGCCGCCGACAAGTATATATTTTAAATAATTACCCATAAGATGGCTACCGAGAAACTAAATATGATAGAGGGCAACTTGACTTTCCAGAAAGAAACTGCCGGTTCGTTCAATAACGTGACCACGTTCAATCTCTTCCTTTTGGCATCGTGCAGTCTGGTCAAGTACTCGGGTCTGGGAGGTTCCGCCTGTAAATCGAATCCAGTTAAACCCCAACGGTGGGCAATCTCGGCACTGTATCGTTTCCACAGTTCCAAGTATACGGTCGCCCAGACGGACATGAAGACGGCGAAAAATATCGTCATCGGATTATCGACAAAGTGCGCTATTCGCGTGTACGTGCAACCGTCGCTCAACTTCCAAAAGTTACATATCTTGTCGCACAGCGGGCACATGATGACATGGGACGACGCGCAGATTTCTCGACTCAACTTGTTCGTATCGAACGTTAACCAACCGTACAAGAGACTCAGTAGTCCCACTATCGATGCAGGTATCAACATGTGGGTATAAAATCCTAACCAAGCGAAATACAAGGCGAACTTTACCCCGAAGTAATCCTTGACATCGTCTATGGGCTGGTATTTGACTAGTTTTGATACGGCGGCCCATTCTTCGTACAACAGTTTCCTGGTCGAACCTTCGCGAATCAAATCGCCCTAGAAGTAGTATACAGTTTAGAATTCTGACGATGTAGGTATACATACGGATGAGGCAGTGATAGATAGATGTTAAGCAAAGCGCTTACGTCATGCAGCGGATAGGCAGCTTTATATACGTTTTCCGATAACAATTTCTTTATCCCCTTATCGTGAGAATCGTCTCCAAACAGCTCCCTCTCCAATATATACGATACAATTGTTATTCTAACGGAATCGTTGAAGAAATCCCATGAATCCGCATCGAATCTAATAACGTTGTTTATGTATTTATCTATTATATACCATATTTATTACGTACACTTACAAGTACTTTTTGTCCCTCGAAAATTCCGCTGTAAGTTTATATTTCCTGGGGGGAAACTTTTTCTCGTCCAATCTCACGTTCAAAATGTAGAGACATTTATTTATCGCGGACGATAAGAAATTTTCGCTAGTTTCCACGAATTCCGGCTAAAATGTATAATGAAGGGTAAAACCGACCCGCAAAGCACGAAAACTATTAAATATACTTACGTCCTTCAATGGCAACCGTAATTTCAGCAATTCCGCATATTGGTTTAATACATCGTTCGGGACGTGTATCTTAAGGAAATGTATCCTCTGTCTCGACTCTTTTTCTAAGATTAGCCCCACTTCGGTAAGGTTGCCTTCGAAAGTTGCCCGCTTCTTCAATTTCTCATTATCTGAATCGTGTTCATAAGCTAATACAAAATCTACGCACAGATCTTGGGACGAAAAACTTTTCCAGTTCTATAAATTATAGAATAGAAAGGGTAGTAGTAAATAAGTAGGTATTATTCCTAAATTAAAAGTGGTTTTAGTATTATAGCCGAGTGTTGCAGTTTTAACAATTAAATATTTAACAATTTTGTTGGAAAAAAGCAATATTGTATTACATTTCATAATGTTTCATAAGAGGGATACCACAAATATAGTTTAAAAAAAAAATAGTTACCTGTAAGCAACAGCAAGTAAGTATGACCGAAAATACAGACAAAATGAGGCAATTAAAAAAAAAGGATCAAGTACCAACCAACTCCAATAAAAGGGTGGAAAATAGCTAATAAATAATTAATCATTTAATTATAAAAAAATTACTATGTTTCTACATAGTATACGAAATAAGTATATTGCGTCGTATCATTTGAGATGATTTACTTATTGTTATATATCCCTGTATCATCTATAGAAAAGAAAGTAATTGGAGGTTGACATTTTATGTAACAAAAAAATGATGTTGGTTGGCAGAATATATAAATTTACCCAACATTTTAAACGTAAACATACCTAGCGCATGCCAAAAACGTTCTTACATACATACATACATACCAGTGGCGGGTGGTGTATAAGGGGTGCATCAGCACCCCTGTCTAAATTTTACTAAAGTAGTAATTTCCGAAATTGCTATGTATGAATTAACACAGCGTTAAACTATATTTTTAATTTAAACATCAAATCGTTGCCTTCGCACGAAAATAAATACAATAATAAAATTCTAGGCGCGATGAGCGTGTTTATCGTTTTAGTCGACGGCACTGGCGGTGGTATTACGCAAATTAAATATGAATTCGGTTGAAGAACTTTTAAAAATCCCTCTTTCGAGACGAGTTTTGAGTTCTTACAAAAGACAATTTCATAACTAAATTTATAAATTGTGGATATGTGGTTGTGAAACAACAAATAATTATTTTGTTTTACGTGATTGTGGTGTAAAGGTGTGAACCTTCTTAGAGCTACAAGAGCGCAACAAATTCTGGGCATTTGCAGGAGTATATATTTAAAGACACCATGACAATCAAAGCCATATCGTGCACATTCTTAATCTCACCAATATTATCGGTCGAGTGAACATTGTCACCGAGCTAGATAGGGCCTACAGACAATCAATTTAGTAACAATGAATGAACACGTACGTATATATTTTCATTGCTTTTATAAAATTTCGTGGAGAATTTGAACTGGCGATTCGCGGACATGGGGAATCGGGTCATCAAACACTCTTGGAATTTATAGAGGGCTAATAATTATGATTTAATGGGCAGCGTGGATAAAGCAATTCAGGAGTATATTGAAAGCGATATTGTTTTTAAGAGCACAGCAAAAATCTAAAATTACAAACAAGTTTGTGAATTACAAAAACCGGCGCATGGACTTTTTTGCACAATTATTATTTTTTGTGCACCCTCACGATAAATACACAGGTTTTCTAAATCAACGGGAAACGAAAATAGGCGATTTTGTTAAAAGCAGCTTCGCGCTACTCGCTAAGAATCGCCAAAAACACTATACGCCTCTGTATTAAAACAACAAATTTACCTGTATTTTCATTTTAAAAACGTCCTAAGCGCGCACACACTACATATGTCTACTGTGGACTATCTGCGATATATATTAATAAGTGATTACGTTATAAAAGGACAATTAAAAAAGATATTCACATTTCAATATTTGTAATGTTCCTTATATCGCATATATATGGGTAGCATTATCTATACGTTTCTATACGTATGAATAAATGAAGTAACATCATAGATAAAGAAAAAGATATCGATATAAACAATTATCATATAGGCCAAAATGCGCAATATTGGCACAATTCTGCTCTTTATTGATTATTGTTTAATCTCGATTAGCAGTTGTTAAAAGATACTGATTGACGTATGTACATATGTGTAGGTACGTTAGTTTCGTAAGTTTTTTTTTTTTGAATATACGGAGTAGAGCGAATCGTTTTTCGTGTGTCACTTTTCAACTTGTTGCCGAAGCCAGGACATCTCGGCCTCTTCATTAGAGATTAGTGTTATTTAATAAAATGAAATGCCAATAATAAATTAAACGATTAGACGAAAGAAGACCAGAGTTGGTTATTTTGATTCAAAGATGTGTGCAAATAGATGAAGAAGTTTCAGTGGGGAGGTAAGGCAACAAAACAGTATGCATCAGTCTCATATTTATATTATAAAGTTTAAAGTCTGGTTTAGTATGCAACAATTTATATTGGCAACTTGAACTTTACCCTATCCCTCCACTGGAAATAAGTTCTAGGAAGATTAAACACCTTTAGTTGTTTCCCCTTTGGAGCATGGCTAATCGTATCTGCAGCAGGCTCTAAGTCCACTGCTGAATGGTAAATAGTGTTTCTAGACAAGCTCATATAGTCTCTATTGAATGATCTTCGTTTCTGTGCCGGCACTTGTGACGTTAAAGATACTGTATCAAAATATTCGTGTTCGTCCATGACTTAATGTCTGTAAATTAATCAAAAAAAAAAGAACATGACATCATCATTTAGAAATAACGTTCAAGGTAAAAGTTGGTCTTTGCAATAAATGTTTAAGGTAAGAACCAAAAAAATCTTTAGCTTACATTTCTTATTTACGAAATGTAGAACATGAGTAATTATTTTGAATTATATACGTGTAACCTACTTCTTATTGCGAAAAAAATGTAGCCATATAAATGATAAAGTAGGCTTATGAATGAAGTGCATCATTATTCTGAAGGGTGAAGAATAATATAGCAGTGTTCCCTATCACTACAGCCCTGAGAAATCACCTTTTTATAACGTCACCGGTTATCTATTTTTTTTTAATATATACTAGTACACGACAAAATCACAACACTACAACCGGTAGTAAAGAACATGTCACCACCACCGAATTGACGGCCGTATAACGACCACGACCGATCATCACAGACTGATGATTTGGACTGATTCGTTACGTTATACGTTTAGATAGACATGCCATCATTACAGACAAACCTCTTATGTGTACTATGGTAGTATTGGTGGTGAAAGAAACTCTATTATTTCGAATGACCTAAAAAACAAGCAGTTCCTAAGCACGAGACTATTCCTACAACGGCATTGCTCTACCTAGAGGAAATAATATAGTCAAGTCGACGGTGGTCCCTCTGGTGAGCGGGGACGCAGAACTATAGCTGAATCGCCCAACAGATGCAATAAGCAACACCGCCGTAATGCGAACACCGAAAAGTCGGATTCACACCAACATACATGTCGATAAATTAGTATTTGACATTATCCCTATCAGTGATTTGACATGAACAACAAATTAAACAACATTAAATTTGAATTTCTCTTTGTAAATACTATACTATAGAATACGAAGTAAAATAATTGTAGTATTATAAATACACTGTTTTTTTTTTATTTTCTAAAATATGTATAGCTAACATATATAAACAAGGGTATAGCTAACATTTACCAAAACCCAAAATAAATATGACAAATGCAAAGAAATTTGACAGATTGTCCTATTTGAAGCAAGCCGCCATGAAGCCGTCTGATTGACCAATAATAAACATGATAAACATATTACACGATTGCCATATACTGCATCTGTTGGGCGATTCAACTATAAACAAGCTAGCGCGCTAATTTTCTTTAGAAACATTTTTATTCTAGTGTTTCTAATACTGCTTAAAATCTAATTAAATATTGTTTGCCCCTATAATCGTACGCCATGCGTTAACTAACCTCTAGTTTGAGTATTTTGTCTTGGCATTCTTATTGACCTTGGGTGTATTTCAAAATCAGGTTATTTCAGAACTATTGTTACCTCAAATACTTTTGCTTATATTGAACTTGATCAATAAATGCAATGCACAATTATTATATTATATCCCTCTGCTTGAAACGCCACTGACGCAATATGAGGGAGTAAGATGATGAATTCACATATAAAAACATCGTACTCAATTCAGAGGGGTCAAGAACGAACACTAAAGCCCAACAAAAATCAGAACCCCCAACAGCATTGACGCCCACCCGATGGCACATTAAAGAGTGTAATACAGATAAGAAATAAAAGAATTATAATACATTTAAAAGCATTATTTTTAAACCCTACAAACATATGTACAAATAATAGCTGATAGCGCAGTGTCAATAACAAAGTATGGGCTTCTATCATCATAGAAAATACAACAAATGTAGATTTGTTGTATTTTCTAAGTAGAGTCCTTGTTTATATGAAGGTAGAGTTCTAAAAGATTTTTCTCAGAGCCCTCTATTGTGCCGTATCCCAATACTATTCATATAATATCAATAAATCCTAAGCAAGTGTGCTCTACATAATATTTGGATTGCCTTGAAATAAAATCCCATTAAAATACTCGATATTCAGGCGGCAAATTTAAAACAGAAAAACCGCTTGCATGTCGACAGTGTATTCCGTGTGTTGTAGTTATCGTCGTCTGACTTTCGTTAACCGTTATGGAAGTATATATAGAAACACGGGTGACGTGGTTAATAAAATTGTAAAATTAACCATATTCTTTCCAACTGGATCAACGATAACATTAATTTGAAAACAACTCTTCAATTGTATCTAATGAAACATTTTAGAACAATGATGATGTTGAAAACAAAACAAATCTATTGCCATCATTATTGACCTACGTCAATGACCCTATTCTGTCAAATTTACGAATGATGGATAGACGCAGGATAGAAGTACATAAGGTATAAGGAAGGTATGCTTATAAGTTGATCCAAATTTCTCCCTCCTTGTCCAGCTATTAACAGAATTTTTGCCAATTCAATGAATGCATGAAATCAAAGCGGCGGCTTCCTGTTGGGGTGTATTTACGAATCTACCAACATATTTACAGGGGCAAGAGTATACCTTATGTATTTGTATCATTGATAGATTTGTATTTAATGCGCAACGGTGAACCATGTTGTCAGATTTCGTTTAATACTTTTAATACTTTTAGACTTGTTTGGCGGAATTAATTTGAATTTAAATACCCGGCTTTTTTTATAATCTTTAAGTTAACAGCTAGTAAACAACCTTATATTTTTATATTCAGAATGAATTAATAATAAACTGGTTGTTACCTTATCACGTTTAAAACACTTTTTATTTTCACGACTTTTTTTTTTAATGTGTAATTTTGTATACTTTTTGTTACATAATGCGGTTAGGAAAAAATATTAACGAGACAGTTCGTTAATATAACCGTGTAATATGAAAGAAATTTAAAAAAAGTTCTTTGTTGTTGTGTTAGTCAATATAGTGAGTATAAATAATCTTAAGATGATTGGGTTGCATACCCGATGTACACAGAGATAGATTGTAACAAGACCGAAATAACGCAGTTTCTATACGACCACTGTGGCACTCATCCCAAACAAAAGATAGAACAGTTGTAAACAAGTAAACTCTTATTGCAAATAAGAGACATTTCATTAAATAATTGTTTTATTTCCTGTATCTTCTTCGAAGGGAAACAATACACATTTAAAACAATACATTTATTACTTCAAACATTGGCAATGATGTCTTTCAAACGTACTAAATTCAAATCCTCATATCACTGCAGGGTTCTGGTCCTGCTCACAAACTTCTCGGCAAAAGTTGCACCAATCAACAATTCCGTGTCTCGATCGTGCCCCCAATCTCGCTTCGGGGGCAATGTCTGTTTGACTTTGGTCACCACACCGACAATACACGATTATTGTCACCTGGTTCAGTGAGAGATGGCTTTTACCATATACTAATTCTCGCACATCTCTTACATTGCCAACGATAACCGTCCTTTGTTGAGTATTTCTTAACGAATGACTGGGATTTCACATTCCCTACAAAAACAAGAATTCTTGGTAAGACTTGGTAAGAAGAATATGGACCGTCGATTTATATGCATATTAACGGAAAGTGCATGTTTCCCTGGGTCTAAAATGGCCATTCATAATGTGAGCAATTGAAAAGAAAGTACCGAAAAGTCGATCTGAAAAGTGCTATTTCTAGGTTATGTTCGA
>JARFOC010000695.1:110545-123969 GCA_031763485.1 Osmoderma eremita | reverse complement strand
AAAAATCCAGGTTTCTGTTTTCATATGATTTAACAAAGTGCAACCTTCGCTTGCGGTTTACATCACTAATAAAAGGTCTCTTTCGCGGTACTCTCCCGTTATATCCGGATTTTCGTAAAATTCTTCTTATAATTTCTGGATGTACCTTTTTTCCAGTGTCTAATTCTACCTGTGCAGCTATTTTCGGGGCACTTATTCCTGAATTTATCTTGACTGCACGTCTCTCCTCGCGTTTATTTAAAATCTTTGGACGGCCATTTCGTGGTGCAGTCTCAATATTGCCAGTAATTTTGAATTTTCTTATTACACGCTGTACTGTTGGTCACAGTCTATCAATTAATTTAACTATTTCGGGAAGCGGTTGCTTTTCTTTGTATTGTTTTATTACCAGTTCGCGTATATCGATGGACATGTATTTTCTTGAACGACCGATCTTTTCGACCTGTTTTCGACTGAATTGAATGTTCCAGAATGCTCGCACAACTACATCACAATACAAAGGGAATTTACCGAACTCCTAACGTATCCACTTCCGGTAACGGAGATACATGTACTGCATTAAATGCGGTGTATGAAAACTTTCATGACGTTCAGTTTTATAATATTTATTGTAATGTTTCCTAGTTTTAAATAATGAATGCTTTCATGATGTAGCTGGTACTTTCTAACTGTTTTAAATAGAAGTAAAAACACTACATCATTATACAATGTTTGGATTTGAAGCTCCTTAACATTTGTATGAAAACTTTCGTGACTCACTGTATATTTGTAGAAAAAGTTCTTGATTCAGCAAAAGTAGGTGTATGAGTAGCATTATCAGGGAGAAGAAGAATATATCCTACATCTTTGCACGACGGTCTTAATGCTGAGACATATCGTACAAACATTTTCAATAAATGCTTTGAATAGTTGCATGAATATGAATTAACATTTCAACAAGATAATTTTCCACATTGCTGATGCAACTTTAGAGTATTTTAAAAATATATTAAGTCGATGTTGTGGACTCCCCTGGTCTAACTTTTTCAGACTGCTATTTATTTTGTACGATAAAAAATAATATTTATAAGATTCAGGTAAAACGAGTCAATGGCAGCTATTCAAAATGAAATTCAAATCGTTACAGAAGAGAAAGTACCATGTCTATAAAAGCAAAAATCAATTTATGTTTAGATAATAATTTTCAACAAATTAATTAATAAAAATAATTAATAAAATTAATATTGGCTATTCAATTCCTTTTATGTACTTGAAATAAAATTAAAAGACATAATGAAAATTATTGCAATAAGTTTGTTTCTTAATTAAGTTTTATAATTAGATTAGGTACTTAGTGCCTTTCCAATTAGCAATTTTTAATATTTCAACTTTATTTATGACCATAAAATTGCGTTGATATAAAGTTCATTAGGCACACCACCGCGTACTGCCAACTGTGCGGTTAAAGGAAAGCCGACATCACGTAGAATTATTAAAATACACTCGGAATCAAGTTTGCACGTTTTCATCTATACACTGTTTCTTTATTATTAGGAGGAGTAAGGTCACTGCAATCGAGTAACGCGGCCTAATTAAACTTGATATTTTTAAGGCCGCGTCACAGCAGACTACAGGCACCAAAACGGCGTCGGTATTTTTGCTTAACAGCTGTACCCTGACAGCTGATCTCTGTACTTTATTGCATAATATGCATAACCTCATTTACGGCTGCGTTCAAATCGCCAACAAGATGCCTTCAAATTGGCTACAACAAAAATTTTCTATTGCGATAGGGGGTCACTCCTCCTAGTTTACGAATCGCATGTACCGTGCGAGCAACAAATCCTGAGAACCACGTGACCGGTCAATTTAGTCATTTTTTTGTTTTAAGGTTGATTTTGTTAGTTTGCAGTATGGGTTGGCAATAATAATACCATTAGCGTGCATATCAGCTTTACATGTCATTTAGTAACACAAGCAGTGTGACCAACTGATATAATTTATGTTGGCGAGATTTCCAGTCATGTGGTTCTCTGGATTTATTGCTCTTTCTGTACGAGCGAGCCGCCAGAGTGACGAATATAAAAAAGAAAATACTATGCACTTGATCAATTTTGCTACGACTTAAGCCCGTTTGACACGATACTAGCTGTCATCCAATTTTTCATTCTAGAAACTAACTTGTTCCTATACTGGAAGTTTGGAATGAAGTTGTAGTTCCCGATTAGTACATTGGGTTAACTTCATCAGTATATCACTGCCAACTCAAGTACATTGTATATCTTGGGTTTAGGTTATGTTACGACTCTAACCACACTTTCTACAACTTCCAGCTTTCTAATTTGGGTTGGCATTATATTTCACGCACGCGTATTGCATTTCTAGTAAGAAAGTTGAATGGAAAAATAGGATCAAATCTATGAAGTAAACTAGCTCGACTTTTTAGTATAGTGTCAAGTATATGATGGATATAGTACGAAAATTGGACAAATCTAGCATCGTGTCAAACGGGCTTTAAGCCGGATCCACACCAACAAATATTTGCACTGTGCCCTTGTATTTGACGAAAATTTGCACGTGTGCGCCATAATTCATGTTGGTGTGGTCTACGCGACTAGCAAAAACATGCCTCAGTATATATTAGCCTTGTATATTTATTTATGAGCCTATACATGTAAATATATACAATAAAATTTTATCAATATTCTTTTATTATAACAAGATAAATTTCTTGAAATAACAGGCAATCTTTTATAAATAAGGTCAATTTTCATGATAATTTATAATGATATATTACAGTGCTAATAAGAATGAAAGAGAAAAGCTGGCTTTTTGAAAAAACCCCAAGGGAAGCATATTCAATGTGGGTAAATACCTATGGCACTTAATTTGCGTGGTCTCTGTTAGATTATTTATTTATTATAGTTCCCTTCTATTATTATTATCATCTCTACTCTGTTATATAAAACACTATTTCCGCTTTTCTTTGTTTTATTTTATAATGGAAAATTTAACATTACAGATCAAATAATGGTCAATATAAAAAAAAAAAACATGGATGTAATGTGTGGTTGTTACCTTTGTTCTATTGAGAGGTACAGAAAAATCCCAATCCGGTGCCACGAATAGGTAACCACTACGAGCTATCGAACGACTTGCCTGTAAGAAAACATAAAAGTTTTAAACCAACATATTTATTAAAATTAAAATACGATGTATATATTCAAGAAGTTAATGGATATGTTCCATTTCCATTAAGTTTAAACAAATGGGAAACGCTACAACGTAATTGCAGGTTGATTTGAAGTTACATATTTAAAAACCTATCAATGCCACTACAGAGATATACGGGTATAGAAATTTTTCATCTTGGATGCCGATTTCAATGTATCTTGCTAGAACATTGCCAGATCATACAGATCGTCGAAATCCGTGATACTTGCAGTTGTTAGGAAGTCGGTAGTGCGCTCTCGCCCGGTAAAAATTATGTTAACACCCTAGTAGGCAGTGCCCACTAAGAACGCGCTGAATGGATAGCTTTACGAAGCACATGTTTTGCGGTGTACTGCACTCTCTACCACCGCTGAAGGTTTAAAAACAATCTTATCATGTATTTTAATAAATAATATCTTATTGTTAGTAGCAGAGTAAATGCTAATTTTAGATGACTAATATATTCAGTTCCAAAAGGGATTGTCAACGTCACGTAAATAGCAAAAAGCATTCTTCAAAAAAAAAGTCTCATACGACACTATGAAAATTTTTAATTTAATATATGTGTTACCTTTATTTTATGTAATTTACCGATTTATTGAGTATATATAATTTATTTCTGATCATTTATTTCATGTGTAAACTTTTATGCGTCCGCCACTGGCTGTTGGCGCAAATTGAGCAACATCATCACTTCCCTGAAAGATCGAGAGTAACCCGAAAATGATGATGAAATTAGTGAGGATAAGTAGGGGCATCCGAATTGCAGTTTTGTCTGTTATTTTTACATTTGCACATTAGACAAAAAAGACGTTTAATCACTTTTTTTGTTATGATCGCATATTGCAAGCGACCTAATTAAACAATTAGTGGACAGTTTGGTGGTATGCATTTTTTTACATCATGATACTCAAATATGATGCGGTATCCTTAGCAACGATATTTGTAAATACATTCCGTATCTGTCAAACCAATATCAGAAATAATCGCCCTGCGTTTATTTTGAAGTTTAAAACATTTTTTGTTCATAATAAGATTGTTTCCCGAATATGTGAAAACAAGAGATGTTTTACTATAAATTTTCTATTAATCTTTAAATTAAATTTTTCCACTTAATCGCTGAAAAGGATATTTAAATCAACTTCTAAGTTTAAATACCCAACTTTCCATAATAAATAGATAGATAACTCTGAATACGGGGTATAGATTATTATTTAATGGAAAAGATATAATCCTAGCGATTATATCTTTTCCAACTATATTTATTGAACACGTATCGTTAATTTCTTCTCAGAACTACGGTAAGTTTAAGGCGCGTAATGACCCAAATAACATCAAAATATGCAATATAGATAAAATTTTGAAAACAAGTATTTAAATGTAAAATCACTATTCTACTTTTAATATTGCAGGATTGCATAGACTACTTACAGGCAGGTACTTCAGCTATATTCATTAATACATGTAATGGTTTAAATATCCCAATATTGCCCAATACTGTTAAATGTAGTTAAATAAGTACACTTGCAGTAAAAATAGGCGTTATAAGAGAACCAATGTACTACATTTGAGAAAGGTGGTAGTGGTAGTACATATAACAAACGAGGGAAAAAAACAAAAAACACTGATCGCGATAATTTACTACGTGTGTATGTAACAGGAATGTAGCGGGACTCACTCGGTTACATTCCAAGGCCTCAGCCGAGTGCTCTTCTTTCTGCCGAAAGCAGTTGGAGCACTTGGTCTTATGGAAGATGTTGGGCGCGAACTTCTTACACTGCGACATGACACCCTAACTTTAGCCGTCTTCCTTATCGACAAATGCAACATGCTTGCACCAACACAGCATCATAATCACACTACACCTGTTTACACAAAATATTACTTATACGTGAACACGTATACACATAAATTTATATAATTTCTCCGCGCACTATCACTTTATCTTTACACCACAATTCCCATCTCACCCAACTACGCAAACGTAACATTTGATTACTCATTTCCTTTCCTTCTCTTGGCGGTGGTGCCATCTTCAGAATTATTATATAATTTCAAAAAATAAGAAGTAGACTTGATTCGCCATCTAGAATCTAACTTAGAATTTTCGAAATGTGTGTTTGCAAGTTTGCATCATTTTACATGGACTTTTATAAAGTATACAGGAATACAGGCAATATTTATTAATTTCGATAGATAAGGAATAGGGGTTTTGTTATATTTACTTGACTTGAATTCATTCGTACGTGGGGCAGGTCTCTAATACACAAAGTTCGCCTTGAATATTTACTTTGAAAAACATTTTTAGTTCAAAAGACAAGTTTCGATTTGTGTTTATGGTTACAAAATGTCAAGAACTATTTAATCTGTTGTATTTTTTATACTAGCAATATAATTTTCTGGACCTGAGTCTTCGGGTATCATCGGGTACCTGCAAATCACAATCCTTTCCACAGGGTCATATCAAAAAGTAAACAGAGATAAACAGGCGATAGGCTTTATATATAGTGCAGCTCACGTTTTAAAGGAAGTATTGCGCTTATGGACCATATCCATCCTTTTTTATTTTATACGTATTTGTAAAAGTCTATTCTTTTCTATCGCGTGTATTGTTACCACATATTTATGCGAAGGTTGTTGGTACTATGTATTCTATTTGAAATTAGGATGTATGCATGTAAAAAAATAAAGACAGTTTTCAAGAAATTTTATTGTTTGTATTGTTGAAAATGACCAGACAAAAACTTCAAATTAAATATAATAAATAAATAAGTATAGTTTTAATACAGATCTATGTATTAACACTGCGTACATGCAGTTATAGTAAATAAAGCCGTCGCCCTGTTTTCTTTTTATTTACCCCTTATATTAATTAAATATTAATATTAAATGCCTATAAAGGTAATATTAATAATCCTTGCAAGTCAAGATATAGATAGTTTATTAAATTATTTATTATTATGTATTTTTTAATTTATCAGATACTGGGAATATACCTATATCAATTCTATGGCGTGTTTTGGTGAGTTTACTTTTTGATATGATCCTGTAGAAAGGGATGTGGTTTGCATGTGCCCGATGATACTCGACGACTCAGGTCTCTTAAATGCAGAATAATCTAAAATGCAATAACCCTGTTTAATTGCCACACTTAAATATGCACTTAACTAAAACCTATTTCAGACATCAAGGAATAATAAAATTGAATTTAAAAATGCAAACATATTCAATCTATTGACACGTGAAAATTTCAGTTTGTGTGGTTGGTTTTCATGATTCATGATTTTTTATTAGTCAGATACATGCGCAGATGCCCTTTCACAGGTTAGTCAGGGTGAATTGACATTTGACAGCTATTTATATTGTTTTGTCTGGTTTTGTGTCTATGAAAGTCGATTTAAAATATCTTGTATATTATTTAGAATTTAGACGAATAAGAATGTTTTGATATATCGAAGAAATTACACGTCTATATAAACTTCTATTCATACTAACTCAATTAGATTATAATGTTTACTTGGGTAGGAATTATGGTAATGCATTGATACACATAGCTATGATATATTTCTTTTTGCAGCGATGTAACCTGTTTATTTTAGCATTTAGTGTAATATGTATTGCGCGGACTTCACAATTTTACGTGCCAGGAATGGCACCTGTAGAATATCAAAAACATCAACCAATCGATGTTAAAGCTGTAAAAATGACGAGTGTACATACCCAATTACCATACGGGTATTATTCTTTACCGTTTTGTCTGCCTAAAAATGGATCAGTTCATTACAAATCAGAAAATTTAGGAGAGGTACTTAGAGGTGATCGCATCGTCAATACGCCATATGAAATTAAAATGGCAGAAGATATTCAGTGTTCTTTATTGTGTCATATTCCAAGTAAACCCATGCATTGGAGTTTGGAAGAATCTCAAAGAGTTATAGATCGTATACAACATGAATATTTCGTTCATTTGTACGAAGCACTTGTAGCCGGTTCTTCCAGGTATAATAAGTTTATTGTTTTAGATTAGTTGATAATCTTCCAGCCGCGACTCCCATTTTCGATGAAGAATTACGGGAGGTACAATACGAACACGGCTATAGATTAGGAAACGTAGTTGGCGATAAGAATTATATAAATAATCACTTAAAACTTATATTGATGTACCATAATCCTGTTCCGTAAGATATTTTCCTTCTACTTGAAGTTACAGGTGTAATCTAAAAAAATGTTATTTTAGAGAGGTATATAGAGTTGTTGGATTTCATGTACAAGCGAGGTCAATTCACATAGATGATTTAAAGTTTGTCGATAACGATAAATTGACATGTAAATTCCCTAGTAAACCAAAACCGCAACTGGTAGACGCAAAAGCTGGTACGACGTTATTCTTTTCGTATGAAGTTGAATGGAGACATTCTAAAATCAGTTGGGCTTCGAGATGGGATACGTACTTAGCAATGAATGATGTGCAAATTCATTGGTTTTCAATTATCAACTCCTTGGTTGTTATTTTCTTTTTATCTGGTAAGTGATTTTATTTGTTTTATTAATTTTTCCATACAAATTACTGAATTACTTTCATTATTTGCATATTCAATTTAATAGAAGTATTTATTTAAATTTACCCTATGTTGAGTATTTACAGACGTTATTATCAACCCCTTTTAACTCTATTTTAGGTATCTTAACTATGATTATGGTGAGAACGTTAAGAAGAGATATTGCGCGTTACAATGCAGATGATGGTATAGACGAAGCAATAGAAGAAACGGGATGGAAGTTAGTTCACGGGGATATATTTCGTCCCCCAAAAAATTCTCGTCTTTTCGCGGCTGTGATAGGGTCCGGTATTCAAATTTTCTTAATGGCTCTAATAACATTATGTAATATAATAATACATTCATTACTCTGCACCTATTTTTACCGAGTTATTTTCAGTCTTTGCGATGTTGGGGATGCTATCGCCCGCTTCGAGAGGAGCGTTAATGACTGTAGCGATATTTTTATACGTTTTTATGGGAATAATTGCTGGATATTTTTCGGCGCGTTTGTATAAAACAATGAAGGGCAGGGAATGGAAGAAGTCGGCGTTTTTAACTGCCACCTTTTATCCGGGAATAATAGCGTCCACGTGTTTTTTTTTGAATTTTTTTATCTGGGGGAAAGCTAGCAGCGGCGCCGTACCATTTTCGACGATGTTGTCATTGTTGTCGTTATGGTTTTGCATCTCGTTACCTTTAGTATATTTAGGTTATTATTTTGGATATAGGAAACAACCGTTCCAGCATCCAGTTCGTACAAATCAAATACCCAGACAGGTTCCCGAACAACATTGGTATATGAATCCTATTTTATGGTAAGTAAATGACGATATTAAGCAGCGATTTAATTCATATCGCGGTGGTCTATTTATACTAGAACACCTTAATATCTTCTATAGTTAGTTTTAGGAAAAAATGTGTGAAACATAATATACAGTGCGGACGTTAATAGTGTCCCCCCTCCCCCTCCTCGTAACTTTAAAAAGGAATGAGATAGAAAAACGAAATAAAGACGAGGTGAAATTAGAGACAAATTATGATATTTTGGCTATAGCGAGATGCACTTGACGCAAAACGTAAGATAGATGCCGTTTTTATCTTTAAAATTTTAAATGGAAAGTATGTTCATATAGAACCTCATTTGTAAGATATTTTTATTATGTTTACGCCTATGTAAACAGTTTTACGATTCTCTTTGTTTTTACAGACATATCCACAATAAAAGATAGAGACACTTTACCTTTAGGATAACCCTCGTATCTATTGAATGGTGCGTGTTTCCTGGGAAACGTATTTTAGAATTTAAAGGAAACGTGAAAATATTTATGCCGATTTATTTCTGACAGTATTAACAATATTTAATTTGATTATTACGATGGTATGCTCTCGGCCTTTTACAATTTTACGTCCGCACTGTATGTAAAGTTTCTATAATATTTCGTTGGTCTAATAGTTAATGCTTATAGTATTTTCCTCATAAAATGGGCAAGAATTAATAGTTTTGCGATTAAATTATTTATATTATTATTTACATCAACTGTTCCTAAAAAGCGTAGAAAAGTGTTTCCAGTACATCACGCTAGTATAAACCCTCTACTATATATACCCTCTACTATATACCCTTTATAAAATATTCATTGCACAGAAAGTTGCCCAAAATGATTTGCTTTGGTGGGTAAATCAGAACTTTTTGGCATGTGTTTGACAAAATGATAGAATTAAAAAAAAAAACTCCGTATTTCTGCGGTTTGAAGTAACTTTTTTTTTCTCCAAACGCTCTGATAGCACAATTCTACGTTTTTTTAATATAGCATCTGAATATACAGCGTGATTGATGTAAACGTGATGACGTCATCGTCTGTTTCTTAAATACCAATATTTTGGTCCTCCATGTAGTTGTCGGTATACCCCTACAAACATTTCGACACATTATTATGTAATTTCCAGAATTTAATCCTATTTTTTCCAAAAGTTCTTATGTGCGCCGTTAAACTATTTACATTTCGCTACGACAACTAGATGAGGCATCGAAATATAAAAAAAAAAAAATGAGGGCTGGCAATAAAAAAATTACAATAGCGTCTTCACACCTAGATAATAAATAACTTGTATATTTAGTGTTGGCGATAAAAATTGACGTGATTTTGGAATCTTTCAATAAGGAATAAATTCTTTATCGAATTTATTTCTTAATTTTTGACTTCATGATTGTAATGACAGCCACCAAGCCCAATTCAATTTTGTATTCGTTTATGAAAATCTTTATGCACGTGCAATGAGATGTCTCCATATGCATTTATCATTCTCTGCTCTACAAAATAAATAGACCACCCGGTGTATATATGTATATTGGATCTTCAGATAGAACTCATACAGTCTGACCAGTGTAATGTCAAAATAGATTGTTTCTATATAGAACATAATAAGGACGATTTCTCACTGAAAGTACTCGGTTGTTCAAAGTACTCATTATACTCGAATACCGTTTGTCACATACTCGATTCCATAGATTCGATTCCTTTCCTCAAAATTACTCAGAACTGCTCAGACGACATAAAGAACATAATAAGACGAGTAGGTGGATTGTAGTGTACTCTTAACAATGTAGGTATAGGATAAAAATAAATTTTAGTTAAAAATACCCCTTACCGTCTTGTGGAGTAAAGAACTCTGTATACGTATTTCGGCAACTAAGTTGCCATCCTCAGCAGAAAACCACAAAGGAAAATAATGTCAGACACAGCATTCGGATAGCAATACAGCTCTTCGTTTGTAGTTTTCTGCTGAGGATGGCAACTTAGTTGCCGAAATACGTATACAGAGTTCTTTACTCAACAAAGGGTATTTTTAACTTAAATTTGTTCTAACAAATTAAATATTTCACTTACTCCAGTTTAATTTCAATTATTATTGGGCTAGATATTTCTTTGTTTATTTACCAATTCGGATGAGACATTTTTAGTTGAAGATTATTACACTTAATTAAATTATTTCCAACCTATGTACATTTTGAAGAGACGGCATTTACATAACAACTTCCAGGCATATGTGTTTCTGGGTATCATCATATTTCTGTCCATTTCCATTCCTCTACTAGATCTGGGCTAGAAATTTTGTTACGCATGAGTATTCTTATATACGATAGTATATACAGGACGGAAGTGATTAATCTGGTAATAGGACACCAGGTGGTCGACTATAAGAAGGCGCGACTAATAATAAGCTCTCACTTGCCCGTCACTCGTTAGTCGGTTCCTAAAAACTCCTTTCTTGGATTATAAGCAAATAGACCATTACTTTCAAACGAAGCTATGAAAGAAACATAATGTAGCGAGTTAACAACTATTCTAAATTTGTAAATAAAAGTAAATATTGCAAGGACTGTGGGGCAGTACAATAAACACACTGTTCGGATGACTCCTCCCGTGGGAGGACGTTCTAACCGTATTTTGAATTGTTACAATGTTTGGAATAGGTTTATTTGGAAATTTAACTGCAAATAAATCACAAGTATCTTTTTTTTCGGAAATGCTTATCGGAAGTACAGCAGTTCGCATAATACTTACTTTTGCACGAAATCACTCCAACGGAACTGTCACGTCTATCTCAAGTTGTACACGAAGTCCTATATCCAGCCCGCAACCTTCCACCCTGTATATCATCTCTCTGGTCTGTACCAACCATATGTGCGTACAATCGCTGCACATAAAATCGAAACATCCCTTATGATCGTTTGCCGATTACCATTCTTGAGTGCGCAATAAAAGGAGACGAGCGACAGGAACTATTTTTTACATAACGACTTGTCGGTTGGACAGCCTACTTCAGGCGGACATATGAGATGTCTTAATTTCCAACATAAAACTAAATAATGCTTCTATTTCATTAATATTTATGTTCATTTCTGTATATATTATTAAATGAATATGTGTACGAAATATATAAATGAATTATTCTTTTTTCAGCACGTTAATGGCCGGAATACTACCATTCGGGGCGGTATTTATCGAATTATTTTTTATTTTCACTGCGATATGGGAGAATCAATTTTATTATCTTTTTGGGTTCCTATTTCTCGTATTTATAATATTAGTTATATCGTGCTCCCAAATTTCAATAGTCATGGTTTATTTCCAACTCTGCGGGGAGGTGAGAAGTTCGAGATTACACCAGCTTATTATTATACATTTATCTTCTACGTGTAATTTGTAGGATTATCATTGGTGGTGGCGAAGTTTTATAGTTTCCGGAGGTTCAGCATTATACATATTGGCATACTCGTTATTTTATTTCGTCACGAAGTTAGAAATTACCGAATTTATTCCTACATTATTATACACAGGTTATACGTTACTGATGGTTTTGACTTTTTGGCTACTAACGGGGACGATAGGATTTTTCGCAGCGTATACATTTGTTAGGAAAATATATAGTGCTGTTAAAATAGACTAATGTAATGGTGAAAATGTATGTTTACATAATTGACAAATAGATTTTTTTTTATTTAAAGAATTTTGTGATTTGTATTTTTTTAAATGTTTTACCCTCATTTTCGTAACAAAACTGTCCTTGCTTTCATTTCATTCACCGTATTATTTACGTATACATATATATATATATATATATATATATATATATATATATGTGTATATATGTATGTACAGGAGGTTTTAATTGTCTGGGAACTGGTTAAATTTCTCGCCAGAGGTTTTAATGTGATACTGTAACTGACTCAAACGTAACCACATATTGTTTGTTCCTGCTATCATATGCGACTCGTCAACTAACCTTTAGTTTTTGTATTTTCTTACTTATTACAAAAACCGTTACATTATTGTATCATCTTGCTTGAGACGCCACTGGCGCAATATAAGAGAGATAGATGATAAATTCACGTATTACCAACGTAGTAGATATTTGATGTGGCGGGAAGTTTAACCTGGTCACAGATACATAAAATCACTCTGTATGTAGGTACCACAGAAATATATGAAATTAGATCGAAATAAACGAAGTAGTTATGAAAGTGGGGGTATTTATGAATGCGTTGTCTGCGAAATACACAAAAGCAATTGATGTGGTGAATGCATCTCTTTTGTTATGTTATTATTATTGCACAGAGTATAACGTGTATGTATGTATTTTTGTATGAAATAAAAATATACTCCACATGTTTCATATGATATACATTTAGTTAATTTTAACAAAAAAATATTTGATTATATTTATTTATACAATCCATTCCCTTATCTGTAGCTCCCGCAACGAAACAGACGAGTTTTGACAGCGATAATGTTAAAATCATACCAACACATTTAGCAAATGCACAGTAATGTTAAATCTGGCATTTCGTCCGCGTAGGATTTCTTCAATTAGAGCGTTGCCAGTTGCATCCCAAACAGCAAAATTCAAATTTGCCGCAATTATTTTTAGTAACTTCAACTTCAAGATATTAAAAAGCCCATTGATGTAATACAAAATTGTAGGTAATTTCATGCTTTAATGTTTAAGTTACTAAAAATAATTGGGGCAATTTTGAATTTTGCTGCTTGGGATAGATAAGGTAAGTTATCAACGCACTTACTCGATATTTGTCATTTTGACGTTCTATTTAATAATAATAATAACGTGCTTTATTGTCATGAAAATTACAAATTTTATCGACAAAGCTAAGGAAAATTACAATAAAAC
>JARFOC010000695.1:98002-110445 GCA_031763485.1 Osmoderma eremita | reverse complement strand
TTAATTAGTCGTTATTATTCATTAATTACCGTGGACGTTTTATTAGTACTTCTGTCGCGATGTTGTACCATACGTATGTGCACATATACAGTATTACGTGGCCTAGTGCGACAATAGAAGGTAAGATGATTCGCCCACAGCGATCAACTTCTTTGCCTTCTAATTGGTTCAGAAATTATCGAAGCACAATAAAATATGATACTAGAATAATAAATGGATAACAACGAAAATTAATATTTGCTGTTACTAATTCATGAAATAATAAAATTGAAAATGCTTCTGAATAAAAATAGTTCTGGATCTCTTTGATTCATAATTAAAATAATAAAATCAAAAATGCTGGTAAATTTATAAATATAAATTAAGAAGCCCTACAATAAAAATAAACTTAGGAGATTAAAACTTGTGTTATTGTTGCTTAACATTAAAAAAACAAACGTAAACTGATTCTCATAGTAAGTGTTCGAATGGTCCCCCTTCTTATCCTGAAAAGTATTAAGCCCTAAACTGGACAATACCTCGGGGTTCTTTTTTTGTAATTGTGTTGCGTAAATCGTCTCAATCGTCAGCTCGGTTTTCTTCGAATCCCTAAATTCTGGATTTTGGATAGACCCCCAAAAATAAATCATCTAGTCCATTCATTTTAAGAAAACAGCGTTGGAAAAGATAGGAAATAATATCTCGGCTTACTTATCCGCGATAGATTTACACACACGAAAGGGATATAATTTTCGCGCAATGAATCTATGTTCCATAAAATAAAATATCAATGAAAATTACGTTTTCTATGTTTGCTGTAATGTCATTTGTCAAAATTCAGTCTTCCTTTCCTGCTTTCGTCTTCTATATTCTATCAAATTGTTGTTTGCTTATATTTTCCGTTTCATTATACTTTAAATATTGTCTCCAACACAGTTCTTGTCAAAACTCGGTTATTTTAGTACTAATTATCTATTTTAATCAGCTGTTCTTATTGAAATAAATTTGAATGTGCCGCTACTTCCGAATATATCCATATTGCTCCTGTGTGATACGTCCGCAGATCACAGCGCCCACTACTGTTTTCTTAACGTGAATGGAGTTTAGTGTCAGATTAGGATATATAGCAGCCCACTGATTATACACCGTTGTGAAATGATTCGGTCCTCAAACGTGTGGCTCAAATATTGTCGCACACTTTTTCATTAAATGCGCAGAAAATTTAACGTATCATCAATAAAAAACGGACCAACGATATAAAAATGCTTTTTTGCATGACTTTTAGGCCAAGATCTTTGTTATTCCTTTCCAGTTTTTTTTTGTCTTAGGCTTTCTAGTTGGTAACATCTTTTTCTCCTGGGTGTTCTAATACAACTTCTCTCCATTGTCTCTTCGAGCTCTTTCTCTTTGCTCTTGCATCTGGTCCTCTATACGCTATCTTCTTTACTGTTCTTCCGTCTATCCTTTGTACATGCTTCAGCCACTATATACTTAATGATTTAATTAGCTTGTCGATCTACGGGTTCTTTGAATATATCACAAATTTCTTCGTTGGTCCTTCTTACAGAACCTTCTTCCATTCCTCCTACTTTTCTTCCCAATATTTTTCTTTTCCATCTTCCCATCTTCTTTTGTGATTTGGCTTAGAATCCACGTTTCGCTTCCATATACGGTCTTATCATTGTGTTGTAAATCCTTAGATTTATATTCATCAATAGCTTCTTCGGCCTTATTAATTAGCTCAAGACCCTTGGTGGTCTATTGGCTTTGCTTAATTTTGTATCTGTTTTCTTCATATCTTCACAATTTTTGGTTAAACTTACCCCCAAGTAGACAAATCCGCCTAGCTCTTCAAAGTTAAGTACGCCTATTTCTGTATTGGTAACTCTATTCGCATCTCTTTCGCCGTATTTTCGTAACCTTGCTCTTCTTTTGGCTTATTTCCAGTCCCAGTTTATATGCCTCTTCTATTAAACTCTTTGTGGTTTCTCCAAATTCTTTCTCGCTCCTAGCCACAATGACTAGATTATCTGCGTAGCCTACCTGTTGATGACTTTCAGACATTATATGACCGTCCCTATTCAATTTTCTATTTCGTACAATTTTTACCAGTACCATATCGAAGAGTAATGCAGAAACCGGGTCTCCTTGCTTGAGACCCATTCTGACTTCAAATTTTCTGATGTTTCTCCTCTTGCTCCTGCATTATTGGTCATATGCTTCATTGGTATGAAATTTAGCGAGTCTATCTAATCCTTCCATGATTTCTATCATTTTATTCTTTTTCTTTTTCTTTCTTGAAATCTATAAATAACACCACTGCGGGGATGTTATACTCACAATAATTTTTGTTATATTAAAAATCTGGTCGATTGTTCCCTTCACTTTCCTGTACCCAAAATATTTGAAATGAAACGTTCATTTCCGCGCATTTTTCAACTTAAGACTTAAGTTTAAGACAGATCTGCACCCGATCGTTGTCCCGTGAAAAAATCTGGGATATTTTTTGAATATTCTAAGCATGATACTTGCCCTTTTTTAAAACCCTTCCTGCAGTTTCCCCTTATAGGTTCCTAGTTCCTGCCCTATTTGTGCAGTTCTCTATGCATAATTATTTTCAACACTAGCGCAATTGATTATAAATTTTTTTCGACTTTTTATGAAGCGAGAGCGAAGTATCCTTAGTTTTCGAAATTGGATTTAATGCTGCGTAAGGTATTGTAATAAATAACTGGACGACTTTTAATGTCACGTCCAACTAGTATTCCCCTTTAAGTATATTATCTCACTATGCTGTGAATTACTGTATAAACAGAACGGGGAAGCTGAAAGCTGAAAGAGCGTAGATTGCATTACGATGTTATGAAGCTTTTATTACGATGGTAGTTATAAAACTATGATTGCGTAATACATAAAGATAAACGGCCGCTCATTTGCAATGGAGACATGGAACATGATGGGATGAGTGACAAACATCTGTTTGGATGGTTATCAGTAGAACTGCTCCAGAAACAAGCGACATTTGTAGTCGAAGTCTATCAGTTCCCATAAAGATAATAATGGCTTTTTTATTAACATTTTTATTTACTTTTTCCTTCTCTGACGTTTAAGAGTACCATCAAGAAGAACCACTAAAGGAGTTCGCATTAACAATTTGGGGTTAACAGAATTTATTATCCTATTTTCATTAATATAAATTTCAAATTTTCAGTTATGCGATCACATAGATAATCGTATCTGGTTACAGCAAGTCAGTCACTCAAAGGGTTTTCATTTTGGAAAGATATGACACAGTCCTTAGTCTATCATGAAGACAGCCATCCATTAATTTTTAAAAGAGTGAAGCAAGGCCAGAACAGCTTAACCAAGTTCTCAATACAAAAGAAAGTTAAGATTACAATTAATTACTTATATCAATCATTCGGATTTGAACTCTTAAAGAAATGGTAGTCCAAAATACAATTTTTAATACTAGGAAGGCAGAAAAATCACATTTTTCTTCTTCATATTTTCACCTCACCCCAAGCAAATAAATAAAGTCAAAATTTACTGTTGACAACTTGCTCTGTTTTCTTTTAAGTTTGAGGGAAAAATATTCGATAGAAAGGTTTTTTAGCATTGAAACCTATAAAAAAATTGATTTAAATTTAGAATACATGCTTATTTAGTTACTCAAAAATACAATTTAAAATGCCATTCAGAGTTTCTGTATTTTTTGGAACTGTGAAAGTGATTACATTTAAATATTTGATAAGTGCTTCTAGGTAATTAGTAATTAAAATTGTGTTCATGTGACAGTAGGGGATTTATTTGGAAATATTTTATGGTTTGAACAAATTAGACACCATACGCTCATAAATAAATTGAATGTAAGATATCGTGGCATTGATGATACAATTAAAAAACATATTCCAAAAATTTAATGAAATTTCTTTGTACTTATGTATAATGGGCAAGACCAATTTAATTGTGGTTTCAATAAAGGAAAGGCTAGAATAGAATCATTGACAAATAATAACCATGTGTGCATAGAGTTATGCATAAAATGCCTGGACACACTCCTTACAGTATGATTTATTATGACAAAATTTGACAGATGAAAGTTGATGCAATTCTAAGAATGAAATGTTATATGATATCCGATCAATTGTGATTAATTGAACAGAAACTAAAAGGTTTAAAAAGCAAGTATTAACATTTCTAGCCATGTGAACTAAGGGAACTTTTTGAGGGGCATTAGAATAAATCCTCGGAACATTAATTAATTTTATATGATGTCTCATTTCATTACTGAACCATGGAAGTTATTTGCGACCATCTGTTTGTATTTTGGGAACTGAACGATCAAGAATTTTCCAAGTAAAATTTATCAACAATTCCGTAGAATTTTCAATTATAAGTCCAATCAGCTGTATCCAATTCATTATGTAGGTGTTTGTTGTTAATTATCAGGAGTTAATGCATATATCATTAATAATTATGAATCAATGTTAAATATTAAATCGCTCATTTACTAACAAAAAAGAGTGATTCAGAACAATCAAACCTTTTCCACATTAAATTATAGGTTTAAACTCAGATGTTTTGAAATCTAACAATAAGTCTGTGACTTTCAATTAAACTTTTCTACACCATATCCACTCGTAGCACAATTAAAGGATTTTTTCACAGAGAAATGCTACTACGTGTTATGCATTTAAATGTATACATATCCAGACAAAAGCAGAGCCGATTGTATTATTTCTCATTGCGTTCATTGTTTTCATCAGCACATATCTAAGGAGATGATACGCCCGAGCAATGAATACCTCCGTTCACAACTTCTTGCGTTAACAATCTTAATTGTTTAAACCGGGTCTCACAACTGATTCACACCATGTTATTAAAATATTAAGTATATAGTGTGCAAAATAAGACTTTCGGATACCGAGATAAAAGAAAGAAACTTGCTTCACCGTACCGTCATGTCGTGTGCCTTATTATTAGGAAATAACGAACGCATTGACTTGAACTCTACCTTATAGCCGAGAGAACTAAAGAAGAACAAATAACGCAGCAATTCGGCTGCAACTCCCTTTAAAACTGGAGGCACAAAAGATGCCCGATACACATGCATGCATGCAGTTAGATACTGTTGCATTGTACAACGTGGTGTGCCATCTCTCCCCGTGTTTCTCTTCGCGCAGATTGCGGGTTGAACCAAACAGGGCCTTTAATAACACACAATGCACAATGTCAATATCATTATCCAATCAGGGATGTCTCTGCAGACAACATAATTACAGATCCCCTTGTAATTTATATCGTATTAGTCAGGTCGGCCAGTTTTTACGGCGTCTATTCTGTTCGTCGTACTGGTTGCTGTGCGTTCAGTTCTGCCTCGGTAATTATTTCCCGCTAACTGATAATTTAATAAGAATTCCGACTGATGTATGTAACACTTGTGTTACATACATAGTCCTGTGCAGTTGTAGACGTTGCAACGCCGCATATATTCATATACAGTTGCTCATGAAAGTATCCGGCCACCATACAGTTTATCGAAACCGGGAGAATATTTCTAAATTATAAGGTAATAAGAAACAACTAATGTGCATATTACATTCATTTACGAATACCCTTTAAGTCTAAGAAAGTTTTAAATTGAACATAATAAAAATTCCAGTAACAAAAGATATAGCATAAAATACGCATTATAGCAAGCACACAGAAGTACCCGGCCAGTAGGGGATTACCGCAATAAAACACCCGGGGAATCACTTGACTCGGCGTGAAGACACAATTTCATTAGTCATTCGATTACGTTACTGGTGTAGGTTCTGTTACCGTCTATAAGTCTATTACGGGAATATCATGCCGAAATTCGAGAAGAAGAAGAAGACAGAGAGACAGCTAATTGTTTCTCTAAGTGAACAAGAACGTTCACAAAGAAATATCGCCAGAGATACCGGCATTCCACGCAGTACTATACAGAGCATCATGCATAAGCTTGCTGTTCACAATATTTTTACTAATAGGCCGCGCACTGGACGTCCAAACATATTAACGTCTCGAGAAGATAGCAAACTTTTGTAAACTATTAAGAAAAACCCATTTCTGAGCAGCCGAGAAGTTTGTGCAGACATGCAAACAGCCACAGGAAAATTACTCAGTGTGGAAACTATCCGTCGAGTGATTCGAGCAGTGGGTATAATGGATCTGTAGCTAGGAAAAAGCCCTGGGTTAGTGAAATTAATAAAAACAAGGTTGGAGTTTGCTACCACTTTCGTGAATAAGTTTGACGAATTTTGGAATACGGCTATTTGGACCGATGACGCAAAATTTGAATTGTTTGAAACCTCCAGACGAAAATTTGTGTGGCGAGCACCAGATACAGCGCTTAATCACGAAAATCTACAATCATCTGTGAAATGCGGATGTGGTTCAATTATGATGTGGAGTTGCACGGCGGCGGCTGCTGTTGGAAAATTAGAGTTTATTGATGGCAAAATGGATCACATTCATTACATTAATATATTGAAAGGAAACCTAAAAGCCAGTACAGAAAAATTAGGGGTAGGAGATAACTTCATATTTTAACAGGACAATGATCCGAATCACTCGGCCCAAAAAACTAAGGAATGGCTCATATATAATGCCAGACATCAACTAAAATCACCTCCTCAGTCACTTAACGTCCACCCGATCGAACATTGTGGGTAATATTAAAAACCAGTCTTAGCAAAAAACAGATTTCTAATAAAGAAACGCTAAAACAACACCTGCTGGAAGAATGGGAAAATGATAAGTCCCAGTTTTAGTCAAATCAATGCCCAACAGGATGAGAGCCATTATGAACTGCAGGGGTTATCCCACTAAATATTAATTTCCCATCTGAAAAGTTTTTATGCTACTATTTTGATCTTTATAGTTAGTGGCCGGATACTTCGATGTGCTGGCTAGAATGCGTATTATTATATTTTTTGTTACTGTCGTTTTTATTATTTTCTATTTAAAATTTTGTTAAACTTAATTAAATTATTAATAAATGAATGTAATATGCATATTAGTTGTTTCTTATTACCTTATAATTTTGAAATATTCTGTCTGTTCGATAAACTGCATGGTGGCCGGATACGTGGCAACTGTACATATATGTAGGTAGGATTAACACTGTGGGAGATATTAAAAAGCAAATCTTACGATTCAAATACTCCTACATACGTACGAGGTGATGAATCTGGGGAATGAATCATAAAAATAATATGTACTAGCTCCAATGATATACTATCTAAAAGTCTTAGAATATAGCAGCCTTATCACCGTCACTATAGAAAAAATATTTGCTAAATGGCGTGAGCTAGTGCCAGACCTGCAGATGCTTTATTTATACAGTAAGTTGGAAAGCGACGGGGCTATAGGAATTAGCTCTGACGGGTACGTTAATCTATGGCGCTTCCTGTATCACTTTTGTCTTTTTTTCTTTTGCGGATTATCGCTATAAATTTATTTCCTATTTCTGCCACTGATTCAAATGCTGAAATGATTATTTCTTTATTATTCTATATGTTTTGTTGTGTTAATTAGTGAAATATTATTTCCTGGACCAGCTATTTTTTGCGGATCTGTACATTTCTCTGGGACAGTATTATTTACCCTTTTATTTGATTTTGGCTCGCTCTGTTGGGAACCTATCGATGTAATTACTGTGGGACAACATGGAATTGATAACGTTAGAATCCGCGCAAAAATAAGGATTATGCGAACTGCTGGATACTGCACATTCACATGTGCGTTGGAGTAAATAGGGAAGCACAGAGGGAGTTTGGACAATAAGCTGTGTCACGCTACGTTATATGACAATCACTTCTAGTCTCTTAAGGAGTGCGAAAGAATACTACAAAAATAAAATCTAATAGCAATCGCCAGTCCAGTAGACTTTCGGACATTATCAATTATCACAAAAAGAATGCGGTTCCACTGTATTAAACACGAATAATAGTATTATAACCGACGAGCAGATAGCAACGCGATCATTTCGAAATATTTTTTTGCAAATACCGCTGTAAATAATATAAAACCCAATTTTGGTAAAAATCTCTAAATATCAGCAAAACCAGCGGCAGATAATTGGACTAATTAATATTACTAAATAAAAAAACAGATCATTTTTAAATAGATTGTAAAATCATAATACATCATCATACATAAGACTACGTAATACAACGCAGTCTGCTGTGAGCTGTAAACACAGAAGTAATTATTTTGACCCTTTTACGGTAAAATTTTAGTAATTCTCCAGTTCTGACATGATTGGGTTAGATGCACTCTTTCGCATGTACCAAACCAGGAGAATGGCTCCAAAATTGGAATACTTTCTGTTTTAACCACAATCTAATTTGTTGTTCGAAGCACCTCACGGCACACTTTTCTGCAAGGGTGTCGTCTGTCTCGTGGCCTTGAATGAGGGAGTCACCCGGCACCCAGATTAGGGTTAGTTTATTAGACGCCCCTATTGTATTTAGAAGGGGTTTGCAGCTTCAGATCAGTTTAGAGTGGCATTTTTGCGCCTCAAATGCTTTCAATACAGCCTATCACTGAAAATTTTTGTTGATTTGTGTTTGTGAAGTTTTCATTCAAAATCTCTCTTGCACACATCTCAATGTTGCGCAAGATTGTTACTGCGCCAGCGCCCTGCTGTGTTAGCAATCCATCCGTAAACCAGCAGATGTCTGCTTTTGTTTCCTGACATCTCCATTCCTCCCTGTTTGGAAACACAGAGTATCACCCGTATCTATGTATTCGAGGTTTTGTAGAAATACTTCATTTGTGAACAGACATACGATATTTCTACTTCTTAATTAGAAAATAATGTTTATCACGCTCCCAGGACGTACGTGCACATCCAAAGTTGCAAAGCACTACAGTCATATGTACCTAGCTCTAATAATTGGATTTTATTTCCACACCCTCCATCTTTTTTAATATACTCGCAACGTAATAACAGCGAAAAAAATTACTCCCACGCAGCCGATAAAACCGCCTTAAAATTAGGGCTCGTCGAGCATCCTTGAATTAAAATTTTCGACGTTTTGCGCGTTGAAATAAGCTAATAAAGTTAATTTCCCCCAGCAGGTTAGAACGGAATGCGCGCGCGGCAGGTCCTGTGTCGCGCCAGCCTTTGATTGCCTACCTCCGCTAACAACTCCCGCGCTTTATTACGCTACTGACTGGAGCCACCCCTACGGGGACATTTTCATCCCGTGTCGGGAAGTATTACGACTTCCTAAACAAGGGCCGAGATTGCTAAAGATTTTACTGGGATGCGTCGAAAATCAAATCGTCAGGGCTAATTTGTAAGGGACTAAACTACAGTATACCAGCACAGTTTTCACAGAAATATATTATTGTTACGAAAAACTTAAGTTTTTGATATATTCATTGAAAGTGCGGTATTAAATTTATTAATTGGTGTATTCACCATCCAGCACAAAAGTTTCGTCAAGAAAATAAATGCTGCATTTAAAATAGCTACTTGATAATAGACATATTATTATTAAGCAGGTTGTTGCGGTTCAGTAGGCGTAGGTGACGTTCAGTAGGAAGTGCGCTTAATAAACCGAATCAATTTAGTAGTTATGACCTTTCTCACCACCTCGTGTTTTTGTTGATCTTATGTTATCGTTGTCGAATTTGTCTGCGCTATACGCGACCATTACATACTTTCGTTTTGAACTTATAGGTTGCAAATTAAATTATTAAAATGAAGTGTCTCCACCTCTTCGATATATTCGGTTATTCAATAAGGTAATAAGGTTAGTCAACTAGAACCCTAGAGGACGAGGAAAAAATACAAACAAAACATCAAGGTAGAATTTTGTACGCGCCAGGCAAGAATTAGTAGCGATCAATTTAAAATATATTAAGTAATGAATTCCACGATCCACAAAAATAGAGCAAAGAGATACTGGAGGTTGCAGTAAGAGGAGAGGAGAGAAGAGAGAAAAGGGTTAGAACACGATACACATACACACGACAAGGTATTTAAGGTATTTATAAAGTTAATTTTGAAATATTGTCAAAATCCTTGTAGTTATATTACACAGTAACCGTTTTTCAAAATTCTGAATTCATATCCAATGTCAAGATTTCAATATTTGTAAATTAAACCTATTCATTCTGATATATGTAGTATTGTTATATTTCAAAAAGTTGCTTGGTTACATTCATCAGATGTAACAAACGAATCCAGCTGTCATACTAGTATTTTAAAACACATGTGCATTAATGTCACATTCTGACATTATCGTATTTCAAGGTTAGTGCTATATAAAAGTCAATTTTATAGCATCGCAATATAAACATAGACTATAAGCGGGAAATTTGTGTTATTCAAGTGGTGTTCTATGTGGTGCATATCTCCCAGAGGGCTACGTCTAACATTATTTTCCTTCGTATATCTTGCTTAGGATACGTATGTGGATTTCTTCACTCATAATGCTGGTAAGGGCATTTTTGTTTTTATTTTTTACTATTTTAAGCCAGTCTATTCTATTATTTTATGCGATTAGTAATGACACAAATATCTTTGCATATGCGTAGGTACTTTTAGCAAACTTTTTTAAACATATATGCATTCCCTCTTGGAAACTCAACATCTGTAAATACAACCGAAACATATGTAAGAAAACTGACATACTTACCAACGCGATGCATCTACGTGGTGAAGACTTTCGCTTTCCACGATTGCAAGGCAAGCGGCACTTCGCAGTCAGTAATAATCTGGCATGCGTCGTTTAATGTTGCTTTCGTCTCGTTACTAATCCATAATAATTTCTTCATTATTACCTCTCGCCTTACCATTTTTGATTTTCTTTTGGTTTTGTCGTGCCTTATGTTGCAAATTTTTTTATAAGAATCCATTTTGACTTTTTTTTATAGAGTTGCAAAAATATACTTTTATTTATTAGTTTCTAAAAAATTGTTATTGCTTGAAGATAGATTTTCGTAATTATTGTCAGATTCATTATTCTTTGAAGTTTGTTTATTCATTAAACGGATTATTTTTACGGAGACTTACACTACTACAATCTCAATACTTCTTTACGATTATTCATCTAAAAATAGAAACGTTTTAGTAATAATACTTTAAAACGTGAATTTCTAAATCTGTATACAAATTAAACATATATTTATTTCTATGTATACACATATGTAAATATACAATAAATGCATGGGAACGTATAAAAAAAAAACAGATGTTTAAGTAGCAACACATTCTGAATTGGATATCATTGACGCAAGGAAGTTCAAATAAATAAAGAAAATCAAATCGTTGGAAGTAATTGTTTGTTATGGAATACCTGCACTTCCCAGAATATCTAACGACATTTTAATAAGTTGTTTCGTCCTGCGCTGCTGCATAACTGGGATGTAAGCTTCTCGTTTGCAACGTTTCAAGTTCATTTTATTAAAAGAAATAAATAAAATATGTCCCCACACGTTGCTTGATTGGCATAATCCGTTTTGTACTTTTATAACGAAGGGGATAAACTTCGGATAAAGTTAATTTAAAAATACTAATGTTGTAGTTGGGTTTAACATTTGAATTTGTTATTTTCTTTTATCTTCCTGCCTGCAAATAAAAATGCGAGTAAATGTATAGATAGATAGTAATTTATTTCATAACGTAACTATAAAATAGTATTTGAAAACGTCAAGAAAAAATCATCCATGTATGTATATATACGGAATATCCGTGGGAACAATCTACTCAATAATAATTATTAAGCAAATTAATGCGGTTCGGTGAGCGTGACAAAATACGCTTAACGAACCGAAACAATTGAGTAGTATACAGGCTGATTCATTTTCGACCCTCATCATGGGGATCTCGCTTATTGTTGGAGATAAAGGCTAGGTTTAAATTTCGCAAAGTTGCTAAATTTTGTGTTTGTTATAAAACTGCAGAAAAAAAAATCCTGTGACAAATGACGTTCGAGATTTAAGAAAAAAAAAAACGAAAAAAGCTCATTTTCTTCTTTTACCTCTAGCACTTCTATTCGACCTTGCAGAGAAAAACTAGAAACACCTTTTCAAGATCACTTTTGATATTCTATCTAATGGTGCACTCAAAATTTTTATATGACGTTTCGATTACTTCAGGCCATCATCAACATCTTACCGGCGGCATATTGGATTTTGACTCCGTCAAAAAGACTTCCTTTTTCTAATTTCAACCATGTATAACATGTTGACAAAAAGTTTTTATATTATGGTATTATTGACCAAGAACAAGTTTTAATATTAAATAAGGTAGCCATGAAATTTTAAACTGTCAAACGTTTCAATTATCGTTCATTAGTAATAGAAAAATGTTGTACATCAACGAAAAGAAACGAAATATGCTAAGTATTTTTTATTTATCGAACCAAAATACAACAATAGAGAGTACAAGATATTTACAACTGTATCCAGAACGACAA
>JARFOC010000695.1:87557-97902 GCA_031763485.1 Osmoderma eremita | reverse complement strand
AACTTAGTTGCCGAAATACGTATCCAGGAGTTCTTCACTCATCGAGGTGGTAAGGGTATTTTTTATTATTTTTTAAACACCTAATTAATTAATTTATTCTAAAAGTTCTTATGCGCTAGAATGAGGGATTGGTACTTTGTCAGAATTCATAGCATTATCCGTAATCTTATCAATATAAATACTCTTATCATTATGCAATTCCTCAAGATCAAGGACTTATTTACCTAACCTGTCAGTTGATATGCCGTAGCCTCTTTGAGAAATATTTTTTGATTTAGTTCAACTACTTGTGCCTTCATTATAGGCATTGCATTGTTATATATGTAATACATGTGCTATACATGTTTACCCTGTAAGTGATGGGTAATAAAGAATATTAGTATCATTATTTTATATTTGAGCCACCTATATAATGCCAATTGGTGTTTTATTTTGTTACGACCCGATCCAATTAGGGCAACCCTTATAACAGAGATTCTGGCCCGCTAGCCATGGGCGATATTTCCTTTACCCAATAACTTATTTCATCGTCATGAAGTACATACCCCCTTAATTTTTGCAGCACATTTGGCGCAGGGTGGTGCAAGGTATTGTTCAAAGCAATGTTCACAATACAACTGCCCTTGTTCTTCAACAAATCCTAGATCTTGTAGTGGTCGTCTGCATGACTGCGTATTACAGATGAAGTGTTCGGGACACCATATCTTTCCCAGTGCATTTATGAACGGACCCCTAACACAAATAATTTTATATTATTATTAAAACGTTAGAAAATTATGATTCAATCATACCTCTTTATTTCTGTGAGACATGCACTGCACACAACCGATTTCTTGTTATCTTTTAAAGCAATGTTAGTGCGTGTATTAGGGTTAGAATCGCCGAATAACATGCTGTTATGTAAGAGGCTCGTTGATACTGCTGAACCATCAGTTTCTGATGAAATTAGAATACGTTGTTGAATCCCACTTATTATTTCGGAATAAACTTTACCTTCTAAAGAATTACAGTAAGTCAGTTTATTGAAGGAAAAATAACATTCAACTTCATTTTAGCAAAAGGTATTAACGTTACGTTGGTAAAAAGCTTTTTGTATATGTCTGCGTCTCCTGAAGTTTTGGAAATAATCAAATCTGCTTCAGAATCATGGTAATTAATTTGTGCTTCAAATTTAATATTTTTAGCTACAAATAGATTTTCAAATGTCCCACTTTTTTGCGGTATCAAGCAATAATTTCCAAATATAGAAATAAAGACGATATTCGAAAAACATGATTTCTAATCTTTTCTTCGCGATATTAGTAGCTTCAAGAGGGACGCGAAACAATTCAAATTCTATTCACCTTCACTTGTTTATGTATGTAAGTAATGATTAGAAATTGGCAGTACAGTTCAATTTACAGATGTGTGTCTTTAGTTCTTGTTAATTTTACTGAATTGCATCTTTAAGTTAGTTTGCAATTCATCTAGTTCACTTTATACTACTGGATCGACTGATCGACATTTTTTGAATTGTCTATGATTTATTACATGGTATTACCTACTTTTATTT
This sequence comes from Osmoderma eremita, assembly GCA_031763485.1. Lineage (NCBI taxonomy): Eukaryota > Metazoa > Arthropoda > Insecta > Coleoptera > Scarabaeidae > Osmoderma > Osmoderma eremita. Next base: position 96,350 of record JARFOC010000695.1, on the reverse strand, counting down.
ATTTGGTATTTTTCTGTAAAATTATAAAATATCAATATTTATATAAGAGTAAATTAAATACGATGCGTGCCTTTTACATTTCGGGAATAGGCGTTCCAGGTGCTGCAACCTGACAACTGACGCCCGTATGATAAATTTTGGCCCTTTTGACAGTATACTTACTCAGAACATTTTAACGTACAAGCGATATTTGTGTTACTTAGACTCAAGGTTGGTAAACTTATACAGGTTGCCCGATCCAAGTGAGTTTGTGGGTGAGGGGAGAGAAACGAAAGAGGGGCGTATGACGTAGTTCAGTTTCCCAATGTCTATATCAGTCTATATTTTGCGTGTATTTTGCACGGAAGGATACTCAATTTTATTTAAGTTTTTCACTTGTTTGTAGGGATAAATCTTGATAAATAGTTCCCTTGCGAACTCATCGTTTCTATTTCTGGAATTAAACGTGCAATAAAATTGTACTTAAGTAGAAGTTTGCTTAGTTTCGAGGTTTTAATCAAGAACTAAATTTAAACGTGCCAAGATGCCAGGACAACGATGTGCCGTAGCAATGTGCAAAAGCAACTATATGGATTGTAAAAAACGAACATTTCCAAAACAGGAAACCTAATGTAAGCAATGGATAATTGCATGTCATAGGAAGAACATTTGGAATCCTGCTACTAATACAATATGTTCACTTCATTTTAGAGATGACGATATTCAAAGAAATTTAAAAGCTGTGTTATTACAATTAAATTACACCAGAGTTTTAAAACCTACAGGTACGTACAGTTGGAATATAAACTTTAATACTGTGTTCGGTGATAATAAAAATAAAGAAAGAATTTTTGTTTTTGGAAATAAATGTTTATAAGGCTGGCACGTTTTTGAAAGTTAAAATATTTTTACAACTGCATCAGCATTGATTTCAACGAATGCAAAGAAGGGAAAATAAAGAATTTATTAAAGAAATATTGAGGGATAAAGAAAAATCTTATGTAATATCCTAGATACCTCTTCGAATAAACACAAATCTGATTTTGAAATTTTACATAAAAGTTGCACTGAATTAGTTAAAAATAAACAGCTCAAGATATTATTCCTTCCTTAAAATATGCTCAAGATACATTTCCTAATATTATTATAAGGTTGCTAAAACGATTAAGTTAATTTGAAAATTATACTAAATTAAAATTTTAGCCTTTGAAATATTGTGTCCAACACATAAATCTCTACCTTTATCCTTCATAATATATAGCCATATATTAACTAAATTTTACATTGATTAATTAAAAGTATTTTTTTTAATATTACATAGAAAGTAGATAGAGATTTACAAATATCTATATTAATGTAATTATATAAAATATTGCAGTGGTTTTGTATTTTATGATTTTCCGGATAATGTTAGCAGAAGGTGACATGTTTTCGTAGGTGTTGTATTTCGTTTTATATCGTTTTACGTAGATTTTCCCCAAAACTTCAAATTTAAATAATAACAGAATTGGGAAACTGGTCTACGTACTGCGCCGTTGATTGGCTGAACCGGGGTGCGGCACCTGTATAGTTAAGGGACCTTGACTTAGACTGTTTAAAAATTCATCTTGGCCAAAAAGTGGAATTAACAGGTGGTAATCCTGCATTTTAGGGACCTCTCAAGTACTTACAAGCCACACCCCATTCTACGGGGTCATATCAAAGAAAACCGACCAAAATACACGCACGTATGCAATATTAGTACATACATGGCGCAACCTGTATTAGAACTACAATTATTTATTTATTATATTTAATTTTGAAGTTTTTGTATGGTCATTTTCAACAATACAAACAATAAAATTTCTTTATAACCATCTGTAGTTTTCTACATACATAGATTCCCACTTTCAAAGAGAATATGTCTATATACAACCTAAGGCCTGTTTTGGTCTGTTTATTTTTTGATATTACCCCGTAGATAGGGGTGTGGTTTGTGGGTACCCGATGATACCCGACGATTCAGGTCCCTAAAATGCAGAATTACCTAACAGGTGAACATTTTCGTACCATTTTATCTTTTGCAATTTTCGACGTGGATTATCCCAACAACAGTGCATCGATGAACTTAATTCGGCATTTGGCGATGAAACACCATCAAAAATTAGTACATACCGTGGTACGTCGAATTCAATCGTGGCCGTGCTTCACTCACTGACGAATTTCGTGAGGGCCCTCCAAAATCAGTTGTTGTTCCGAAAGGCATGCTGTGCGTGAATTGATATTGCTAGATCGGCATGTGACGTATCGTGAGATTGAGGTATCCTTGGCTAGTAGTGGGGCCAGCATGCATTCAATATTGCATGAACAATTGGCCGTCAAAAAAATTTGTTCGCGTTCGATTCAAAATAATTTGACAATCGGTCAAAGCTAGTGTGGATTGGTCGAACGAAAAGATACGATCACGGTACTTCAAAACATGCCTATGCGCCCGAAATTAAACACCAGGGGACTGTATGGGTCTTTCAAGATGAGTCAAATCCAACAATACTTGTTCGCGTATGAAGCAACTGGGCACCTGTTTCTTCGAAAAAACCGGATATGTGATAACCGCACCGTCGAGCGGTCAATTCTGAATGGTACACAACTATTTGTTTGCCAGAAGTATGCGGAAAAATAAGGGAAGCCAAGCGCCGACGACACATCATTCTCCACCAGGACAATGCAAGCTCTCACAGACCAGCTCAAACAAGATACTTCTTGGTAACTGAAAAAGTTGCATCCACCGTACAGCCCCGATTTGGCACCCAATGGACTATGATTAATTTTAGTTTCTGTTCTCTATTCACGAAATATAAAAGGCATTCCTCGGAATGATCGCATGTGTTATAAGGTGAAGTGGTATTCCGTAAGTTACAGTTAGTATAAACATGCTCTAAAACAGAAAGACTGTGTATGCAAAATAAATAGCATCATTAAATATTTGGAAGAAAAAATGTGATATATGATAGAAATACATCATGAATGGCTATTATTCCGGTAACACACAAACTTAATTTGAATTTCTAAAGCAAAATCATAATTAACTTTCAAACAGGACCTGTAAACGTAGTACAACAAAACTTAACACAAAAGATATCGCTTTCAAACTTCTAAATAACTTTCTCAAGACAAAAACAAACTGGATCTCTAAGGATTAAGTTACCCTTGGGGTAACCTAAACACTTAATGATAAATGAATTCAATATCGATGTAATGAACAAAAACAGTGGTTCTTTTTCAATACTACCTAGTACGTAAACTATATCCATTAAATAGATTTTGTTTCTCGGTCTCTGTTATTATACAGAATGTTAATAAAAATGTTGCACAAACTTTAAGGGGATAATATGGCCCCAAATATGCAAGCAAATCTTAATGAACATAAATCTGCAAATTGACGGTTTAGGAGATAGGACCAATTTCGCGTTTACACCACTTTTTTTTTATTATATAGAAACAATGTTATTTTTACAGACAGACAACAAAGGCAAATAGTCAAATAATATCCTCAAAATGCCCTCCCTCCATTTCACGCTACTTAAGGACTAAAACACGAATCGAAGAGATCTGGCGATAGGGATAAGCATCAACATAAAGACCATTCTTTGGCATTTGCATTAGCACGGCCATATATGAAATGCATGCCGGCTAATTGCATTTGTGGACCTGTCTTCATTAAGACTTTCTTGCGTATTTTGGACCACACTATCCTAGCTTGTGGCGCATTTTTTATGGGGTGTATATAAAATAAAAGGAACGTACGAAAGAATAGAGATAGTAAACTATCTCTTACATAGCACATCTTGATATACTTGGCTATTATACATGCATATACTTATAATTGTTATCTAATACTAGCAACAAGTTAACCATGCAAAATCTCACGGTCTTTTGTTACAACAAGAGGTACCTGATTTGGCCATGACAATGTCCACATATTGGCACCCTAGAACCGATGAGTCCACCAACATTAAGGATACCTCTCCCTCGTTTAGGTGTTACACCAATGGCACCAGGCTGACGGCCTCCGCCTGAACCTGTATTAGGTTTGGGTACAGTGGGTACACTTAAACTAACAGTAGGGTCAGTTTTGCTTTGTAAGTAGTCAACGTGGTGCAAGTTAATTTGTTGAGGATTCGAAGCAGAGTTTTTAGGCGGGACATATCTGGGCTGCGTAGAAGGTGGTGACGCAATCGATTCACGATTAGTTGAATGTAAATTTCCACTGTGCTTGATACATGTTGTGTGCATCTCTGATTTTTTCAGATTTTCAGCCTTTTGTTCTGTTAATGACGAAGCGTTGCTGATTTTACACGGCTGCATACTAACTGTTCCAATAGAATTTTGCGAGCCTGAGACTGGAGTCGTTGAATATGTTTTGTCTCGACATTCGTAAGTCTTAGTACTTGTAGCATGTTTATATATTTGAGTGTCTTGTATAGTGCTAGAAACAGTCACACCCTGTGCTAGCTTTTCTGGATGCTTAATAAAATCTATGCCATCAATCTTTTCACGATATTGCGGAAGATATTCTGAAACATTTTTTTTTGCATTTTCCAATTGATAGTATTCTTTGCTAAATTTAGGAACGACCTCCCCTTTTTTAATAGGATTTGGTGGTGGTCCTGCTGCTGGTGATATCGGTCTGGGTGATATTGATTTAAAGGGTGAAGAAGCTCTAACAGGACAAGGGCTTGGAGATCTCGATACAGCAGGGCTTTTAGGATCAAGTATGTTAATTTCTGGTGCTGGCATTTTCGTAGGAACTAATCGTTCCTGATAATACGGCAATATTGGCGCAACATTACTTATACTATTTGGTGTTACTGATCTTAGCTTGGGTGAAAAAGTAGTGCTTAAAAGCTTTTCTTCGGTAACTGGGCGAAATATATTTTTAGTGTTTTCATCTTTTAGAGTTACCGCAGGCTTTGTGATTCCACTTGATGGTTTACCAGATGTAGATAAAAAATGAGATAAGCTTGCCTCTTTTGAAGATCCGTGTGAACTAGATTGGTAACTAGTGTCTTTACTTTCTTGCTTTTGCTGACTATATGGGAGTAGCTTTCTAATATCCTTGTGATGTGGTAATTGAATTGTTTCATCATAATTTAAAGATATTTGATATTGTGGCAAATATTCGCGTTTCTGTAAATAAGTAGTTAACTCTAGAGGTTTCTTAAATATCATTTTTTCTGCTTGCTTCTCAACTAACAATTCTTTTATTTCTTTACTCTCTTTACTTCTACTAGAAATACTACATTCCATTACCTGTTGTTCGTGTGTTTGTTCTTTTTCTTTCTGTTGGTAATTTCCTTCTATACATTCTTTTCTAATCGAGCAAGATTGAGCCAACGTTTCTCGTTTTCCTTGATTTTTTTGGGCACCACATTGATATTGCGACTTGACTTCAATTGAAGTTAGAGGTAACGTTACTTCTGGTGCAGCGTTGTTATCTTGAGCTGCTTTAGAGTTTACTTGCCCAAATGGCTTTGGTGCAAGGGTTTCCTTAAGAACTGAACCCTTTAGAATTTTCTGTTGTGATTCTTTAGTTTCAGCCACTTCCTCTGCTCGTAATTCAGTTAACACTGCTTGCTTTTCAGCTGAGCATTCGTTAACAATTAAAGAAAATGGTCTCCCAGGAGTTGTTGTTAACGCGCTAACCATTGACATCCATTGTGTTGGTTTGGGTAGATCTGCAATTAGAGGATCCTCCTTCGATTTCTTTGAACTTGAAGAGGTCGGAGTATCTGCCGGAATAAATGGTCGATCGGGTGCAATTCTTAAGGCAGAAACCATGGGCGTCTTATGTTCCTGTGTTTTTGCTTTTGGAGGTCTAATTACTGCTTCTTCCGAAATTAGAGCTCTTTCTGGAGGCAAATATGGTTCAGTTTCTTCTGGTAACGAAACTGACTTACCAGAATACACGCACCTTGTAGGAATAAAAAGCTGTTTTGGAGTAGTATCCAGGGCAAATCCTAACATAGATGTAGTTTTCTTTTCGGGTATTTGCGTAAATAAATCTGTAACACTCTCCTTGATCTTGCCCGGATTATTTATAGTGACCGATACTCCTGTTATAATCGGCGAACCATACCGTTTAGGTAATTCATTTTCGTCAGGTTTCATCTTAGCCTTGTGATTGTCTGTGGGTTTCCTTGAGGTTTTCATTGGACAACTTTCACATAACTCTCCGTTATTTTCTTCGCAGCAGGGATTGGTGCAAACACATACTTTTGTAATTACTCGTGGTGCGTTTGGGGACACTCTAACATTGCACTTTTCAGAAAACTTATCAGTAGATAGAGGTTCCGTTTGAACTTCGACTTTTGGGTGTAAACTTTTATCTAATGGGGGTGGTGATTTGGGCCTCTGTTGCACTACGGATTCGACAAGGCTTTGTGTATTTGTCGCTGCTTCGATCCGTTCAACTGCTAACTGTCTCTGTGTTATATTTGTTACTTCCTTTGAACATACAGACATTCTGGTTTCCATATTACAGGCAACGTTATGCGCCTTCTGTTCCGTGTGCTCAATGTTGCTGTGGTCTTGTTTATCTTCAGTATTTGTGCGTTCTACCACCTTATTGTTACTAAAGACTTCTGATAATTTCTTTTCCTGTTTGTCCTCAAATATAGATTTCTTTGTTAAAACTCTCAGGTGTGTCGGCGGAGGAAGATATAAAGGAGTGGCTGTAGGTAATTCAAGTTCCTCGGTACTAGGAGGGGGTGGCCAAATTATATTATGTAGTGTATGTCCGTTTTCTATATAAATATACACAAACCACAACGGAAAAAAGTAAGCAATGAAGCAAAGTGGCATTACACATATGGATATGGATTAATGGAAGAATAATGGAAGAAAACAGTTAAATAAGTAAATATTATCTATGCAACATTTATTAATACTCAAAAGTACTTAGTAAATGATAAGTATAACTTGATTCTTGTATGCGTTTGTAAACACTGCTGCATCCAATTTTATTCAAACATAACAAATAGTAGTAGCAATATATAGAAACATAAAGCTGTAACAACAATATTTTCTTCTCTTAGTAAAACGATTACGGTTATATTTAATTTAATTATACTATTATTAAATTAATATTACAAAAACCATTAATTTCATAATAATTAGTATCCTGCACGAGGTGGGTGTGATAAATATGCACAATTTTATTAATTTTAGAGATAAATAAACACTTCAACTAAAGTTACTAACACAATAGCTTGTAATAACATATCCCCTTCTAACATGTGACTTCTAAATGTGACTAAAAATTTCAAAATTAGAAATACTTTTTAATAGTATATTACATTACTGTTTTCTATTATCACCGCAAAAAGAAGAAGCGTAATTATGTTTTACAATAAACACATTATTAATAAAATATCTCCATTAATATAATAAGCTGAACTGTTAGTAAATAGCTAATGTATATTTTTTACAAAGCAACTTACAAATCAATTATGCGGTTTATAGCATATCTAAACAAAAATTAATAAAAAAAAAAATTATCTTGTAGCTAGGAAAAAAGGTTGTGGTATTGCATTGAAGGATTTTGAATCTGAAACAGTAAAATAATTTAATAAGAAAGTATTGCTAGTTTTATTGCTTGCCAATATACATATATGCAGTAACACCGCTACAAGTTATACTATATCATTTGCTATGTACAGCAATAAAAATGCAGCAAAAGCAAACAAAAGTCCTATATCATTTTTCAACTGATACCTTTAGCTAGAAGGCCGGAAGGTTTAAGAGTAGAAAAGCGGCCTACGGGAAAAGTAAGTGAGTATGTAACATAATCTTTATACAAATTTTTTGTATGCGATTGTTTTGGAACAATAATGTACTTGTGTATTTCAACGTCGTTATAATAACTACTTTTCATATTTAGATATAGCCCAACAAGCACCAAAGTAACTGAAAGCGTGACTGGAACCTATTTGAAGTAGTCTAGACGTAATCGCGACTATACATATTACTTTTTTGTATAAATTACTTTAATTAGCAAATTTAAAGTCTCGGAAACGTAGTTTCTACCACAATTTGTTACTTTGTAGTAAGATAACTTTAAAGTCAATTCACTGGTATTGGCGACGTCACGTTTACTAATAAAATAACTTTGAAGTTTCTATCGAAAATTAACACTGCTTAGAGCAAAGGAAGATAAAGAAATACTTGAAGCATATTTTCCTATCGTAAAAGTATTTATTATTTTTCACTAGCACTTGTCACTGAGCACTTGATTTAAAAAAATGTGAGGTTAGAGTTTCGGCGAGGCTTTACAGTGAAAGAGAAACTTCGAAGTCGTCGTTACTTTCCAGCGACTTTAAAGTGGTAAATTAGTTGCGTATAGAACTTTATACTAAGTAATACTTTAAAGTCGTTTAATCGTGATTTTTACAACTGGCCGTCTGGTTTTAGTTACTTTCAAGTTGAATTTTTCAGTTTAAGTTACTTTAAAGAAAATATTTTTGAGGGAATCCATTTTTATCGAGAAAATTAAATTGATATAAAAAAAATTATAATTTTTTAAGGGATAAACAAGCGTATTCAATGATATTATTATCAACAATTTCAAAAATACTTGCCAAATAATTTATTTCAGAATAAAAATTTGAATTTATGTTCACATTTTTATATACTTAAAAAAAGTTTTTTCCAAAAAAAAATTTGGGAAAAATTAAAATTATAGGGGTGCATAAAAAATTTAGAAGTATAGTCCCCAAGTTTTACAGTGAACTGGCTTTCGTTTAAATTTTACACCCATAAATAACTTAATATTTTGTA
>JARFOC010000695.1:57917-76630 GCA_031763485.1 Osmoderma eremita | reverse complement strand
TATTAAAATAAAATCCCTCGTAACTTTTTGAGTATTCATATTAGGGCAAAAGTGTATTAGGGCTTTTAAATTAAATAATACATTGTCTTTCCAAATATTGAAAAATATACAGGGTGTTCAATTTAAAAAAATACTAAGTTTTAAATTATCTTAAAAACAATTGCTCATTCAATTGCTTTTTTCTCAATCGCACCTTAATCAACGCTGAAAACACTGAATCATTGATAATTTAACCGAATCTATAGCATAAGTAATAAGAAAGTTAGCAATAGTGCCCCGAAATTTTTTAACACCCTGTATATATATATAGGGAACAACGAGAATATTGGGTGATTCGGTCTGTGATTAAAACAAACTTAATCGTTCATTATAAGATTCTTTTGTACGTATGTAGGCCTCAATATTTCGTCAATGTATTTTTGACTTCTTCAGAAGGTACAGCTAAAAATATGTGTGATGAAACAATGAAACTATTACAATAAATTTAAAACTTACAACAGTAGCACTAAAAATTAGGCACGTAACCTACAGTCATTAGAATAAAACGTATGTTAAAAGTACATATAGAAACACATCTGGATAAGCAAAAAACTTGTTCACAATAAAATAAAGTTGAATTGAGTTAGTATACAAGGTCCCGCTAACAAGTAAAGTTAAATTTTTTAATTTAAAATGTTACAATAAATATTGTTTAATTGTTGAATATATGTTTTAAAATTAATAGAGTCAGGACAACGCATCACATGCACCATCTCAAAAAACAACCTCTGTAAAATGGAGGAATTATCATAACCAAAGTTATGGTTCAAGTCTTGACAATGGAGGGCTAAGGCACAAGAATGCTTGCCAATACGACTATCATCGTTATGAAAAACCGTGTCATACACATTAGTGACCAAGAATATCTTAACACCAACCTTGACAAATTGGTTCGATTGTTTGCCAACAATGGCTACCCCGGACATGTTCTTAGGAAGTTGATCTTCTCTTCCAATATGTTTGATGGACCTACTGATGATGATGCCCCGTCAGTGTTTAAATACTATAAGATTCCCTTCATAGAAGCCCTCACATTAAATTTAATCCATTTTAAAAGATTTAATAGCTTAATGAAGCCAAATATAATATACTAACTGTTGGTAATATCTTTTCCACAACTAAAGACAGGACTCCAATGCTCAATCAGAGTAGTGTAGTTTATAAAATCCCCTGTCGTGATTGTCATGGTTGTTACATGGGTCAGACATCTCAAATGTTAAAAAACAGACTAATCTAACACAAGAGTGATAGTCGTATTGGCAAGCGTTCTTGTACCTTAGCCCTCCATTGTCAAGACTTGAACCACAAATTTGATTCTGATAATTCCTCCATTTTACAGAGTGAAAGTAATTACAAAAAGAGGTTGTTTTTTGAGATTGTGCATGTGATGAGTTGTCCTGACTCTATTAATTTAACAGATATTCAACAATTACGCAATATTTATTGTAACATTTTAGATAAGAAATTTTAACTTTACTTGTTAGCGGGACCTTGTATACTAACTCAATTCAATTTTATTTTATTGTAAACAAGGTTTTTGCTTGTCCAGATGTATTTCTATATGTACTTTTAACATACATTTTATTCTAATGACTGTCCTAGTAAGTTACGTGCCTAATTTTTAGTGCTACTGTTGCAAGGTTTAAATTTATTGTAATAGTTTCATTGTTTCATCACACATATTTTTAGCTGTACCTCCTGAAGAAGTCAAAAATAAATTGACGAAATATTGAGGATTACATATAAATAAAAGAATCTTATATATGAACAATTAAGTTTATTTTAATCACAGACCGAATCACCCAATATTCTCGTTGCGTAGCGAAGTCCGGTCGATACATTCACACCGTTTATATATTGACGAAAGTCGAATCCTACTTTTTATTTCTGGAAGAAGCGTAATGTTCGGATATTCTTTTTTCAAAAGTTCTACCAGTTTTACCAACATATACCTTCTCACATCCACATTTAACATATAGACACCAGATTTTTAATTCTGTGAGTTATATCATTGTTTTTAATAAATTTTGACAAGTTGCTATAGGTTTTATAGAGAAAATGTGTCGTTTTCTTAAAAAATTATTCATATCGGCTGATAGTTTTAGAGTTCTAAATGGTGAGAATTTATCGTAGTTTATAATAGGATAAACTGTCCATATAATTTTATGAAGTAATTTCTTGTTGACCATGGTGTCAATTAATTTGGAACTGTAGTCATTATTAACTGCAATTTGTTTTTTAAATTAAATTGTTTAAAAAATTTACTTTCGAGAGAGCATAAGTAATTAATCTATGTAGATATGAATGATATGCTGCTAACTAAAGGATGTGCTGATGTATTATGTATTGTGATATCCGTATATGATTCTTTATGATAGAATGCAAAATCCAAATTGTGAATCAATCACCACGTTATCAAAACCTAGACATAAGCATTCAGTTTAACGGAGACTTGTGTAAAGCTTCTGTTACTGTGAATATATCACTACCTAAATCTAACAATGAAGGTGTTAAAAAGAATTTTGACAATTTATTTTTATATAAAATTCAGATAGTCGTTCAGTCCGGCGGTTATTTATTCGGAAAACCATAAATTATTACAAGAACTGGAAGCTATTGGGACTATACAACACACGCCATAAAACATTTTTAAATTGATTTATTCAATATGACTTCTTGCCGTTCAATTCTTGTTAGTGTATTAAATGTAATCTAATGATAAGAAAATGCAAAATCACCTACCCCAAAACACCAGTCGACAAAACTTCTGCTTGAGCTGATAAAGTTTCTGCTATACTCTGGTCAGAATACAGTCCTACTGGGGAGTTGTACTGCTTATTTACTAATTTGGGTCCGCCGTTTACAGCACCGTTCAACTAAAATTAAAAGAAAGTTCGATATATTCTACTGTTCAACTTTAAAGAAATTTTGTAGTTCGTCCTGCTGTGTTACTTACTTGTGGACTAAACGGTTTGGCAGATAAATTATGGCCAGTACCAATAGAATCAATTGATGGCTGTGCTTTGGCTGCTAATGAAGTTTTAGTGACTGGCGAAAAGCTAGTAGAAGTAGCTGTTTTTGGCAAAGGCGTCACGGACGGTTTCCATGTTGTTGTTCCACCTCTAAATAGAAAGAGCGACAAATGTAACTGGCATGACATTAATAAATTATTGGCTGTTTATCGATGTACCTTTGAACTGTTATTTCAAATGAAGGTCCCGCCCGAATAATAACATCTTGGGCGTCCTTATGCCGTATATTGTACACTTCTGTTGAATTGATTTTGACAAGGGAATCGCCAACTAATAAACCAGCTTTCTCAGCAGGGGAACCAAGATTTACCTGAAAATAAATTTTGATATATTAAAAGTTGTTAATTTAACAAACATAGCATTTAAGGTCTGGAAAACCATGAGGAAGTTTCCTTGTAACAATTTATATTATATTGTATATTTTTGTGTTCTCCAATAAATGTTTGTGCTTTCGATATTAAAGTGTAACAACTGATTTTGGCTAAGTTTTTTAAATTTCGATGAGAACTTTACATTGGCTACTCACTATACACTGGTTAAACCAGAACACCATTGCTACACTTACAGTTCAATACCTGAGCGGTTACAACTACCAGATGTCTAACTTCACTGGAATATTGCGATTATTCTCCATGTAAAAATAATTTCGCCAGGATTTTTTTTATGTGAAAAACAGCAACTACAGGATTATTCGCGTTGCTTTGAAGCAGCTATTCTCAATGTAAGACTAGTCATGTAAGGCGTGATAAGAAAATTACTTTACCATACCTGTATTGAAATATCAGAAAATTTTTATAGATTTGATTTGTAAACCTTTGCGCCTCCTTTCTTCGGCAATGCATTGAGAGCCCAACTACCTCGCTCTAAACGTCACCAAGTCATCTTACATTTAAGTTAAAAAATACCCCTTATCACCTTGTTGAGTAAAAAACTCTGAATACGCATTTCGGCAACTAAGTTGCCATCCTCAGAAGAAAACCACAAAGAACGCTACGCCTGACATTATACTTTTTCCTTTGTTTCCTTTATTTTAAGCCACCGTATCCTATACCTAACCTACAAGTTATCTTACATTCTTACGAAAATATGTAGGATTGTCCAAATTGATTTGGGAAGCTTGCCAAGTCAAGTCAAATATTCGTTCCATTGCTTTTATAAATGTTGACAGACTAATAGAGTGTTGACATTTTATCATCTCAAAAGGCTTACATATTTCCTGTCCTCCACGCTAATGGAATGCAATAATGTACGAGGGATGTCTGGTTACTAAGGTACGTTTGCGCGACACACCACCTACGTTGGTCCGATTAGCCGATAGCCGCACATTGTAAGTTCCGATCGAAACATACTCCAAGTTTGAAGTGCGAACGATCATTAGTTTTTTGCATGCAAATAATGAAACACTTACCGAAATTCATAAAAAAATACTGAAGACTTACGAAAAAGGCGTTATGAGTCGACATCAAGTGAGTGTTTTGTGTAAACAGTTTAAAAGTGGACGCACAGCTCTGAACGATGATCCCGAAGGTGTGCGAAAAGAACCATCAACAACAAACAGTTGGCTTCTTATTAGGCAGTTACGAAAATGTATTTGTTAACTTGTGCATCATTAGTTTAATTCTTTCATTAAAAAGATACGCCTTATAACGAAGGACATCACAACATGCATATGAAATTTCCTCTCTTTTAAGAACCAATTATTTCATACCTTTCCTCCTCAAAATTCTTTCGCAATATGTTGCATATTACATGCATTTTTATATCAGGCATGCATTACAGATGGGTACGTACTGTAGATTTCTTTCTTTGAGTGTTTTTATCGCTAAGATACAACAAAATGTCATTATGTCATTGGAATGTCAGTAATGATTAAATTGAATTTACCATGAACATTGCTTCAAAGTGTAACGTTGATATTATAAAACAAACAGTAAAGTTATTTAAAGAATATGAATCACAAAAAGTATTATGTGCAGCAGAATTTATCGATTCAAAGAACCTTACGGATACACCTAAAGAAGTTAGCGCTCTGTTTTTTAGTTTAATAAAACATCAAGATTTTTTTGACAAGCTACTCGACCATTTTTGGACACAGAACCAACTTAAAAGAACAAACAAATGGACTCTAGAAATATTACTCTACTTATTAATTTTTTCCTTGTCCGAAAACACATATGAAGAAATTAAATGCATATTTTTGGATATACAGTACAAATTCCCTCTCAAAATTGTACAGTTTCTACTGCAAGAAGAAAATTTGACATTATGTGCGAGAATAGGTTGCAGATACTTTGATAAAGATTATATATTGACCAATATTCTTCATCCATTATTAAACAATGAGAAATTGTTGGTATCAATAGAAAGAGATTTATCATATGAATTTAATGAAAGGACAGCCGTTATGCCTAAAAGACTTACTGTACCAATTACGCCTACGGTATTTAGGAGGAAAATACCACCCAAAACGCCAGCAAATTCCCAAATCAGCCAGTGTAATTTTCAAGCAAGGGAAGTGCCAAATTTTAAGAAACAAGGTGAAAGGTTTCAGATTACTTTAGCTGAAACCAAAAAGAAAAATTGGAATAAAGCAAAAAAATTATTAGAAGAAGCACAAACGTGTGCATTTAAATGTGCATTTTCAAAGAGAAAACAGGCTAAACATGAAGTAATGGAAAATTATACATTTAAATATAAAAAAGCACCAAAATTTAATACTAATATTCATATCAAGAAGACTAATGCTACCTTGATGAGGGAAGCGGCAGTGTTGGTTAAAAGTAGAGAAAATGAACTAAATAAGCTTCAGAATCTATTAAGCGGAGCATTTGATGACTCCAAGCTTGAATTAATCGAAGAAGAACTTCGACAGTACAAGGAGCAACAGAACTTGCAAGATATTGAACGAAAGCATTTGCAAGGTTTACTTACCTTTGAAGAGGCTCAACTCGCCAGGAAAAAGTTATTGAAAGTAAACCAAGAAAAAATGGAAATGTTTAAGGAAGAGAGAGTACAAATAATGCAAGAAATATTCGACTGGAAAGAAAGGGAGCGAGAGAAAATAAAGGGTTTGGTTGAAAAATGCCACGATATTGAAAGATCTGCCAAAGAGGCGGAAAGAAAACTGAAAGAAGAAAAGCAGTGTAGAGCAAAATTAATGGACTATGAATCGAAAATCATTTTGAATGAAATACACCGAAAACGTGAACAAGAATTAGCGGAGAAGGCGAAACTGATAAAGGAGCTTAGGACTTTACATCAATTCCGATCACTGAACAGCAAACAATTTGATCCCACTGAATGCCCGAACTTCGGACTGCTATGTGAAATGTCAATAGCGGAATTAAGAGAGCGGCTTAACTTCTTAAAAATTGAGATGCAAGAAGAAATTGAAGAAAGAAAGAGGACAATAGCAGAAGAAAGAAATAGGAGGGACCGGCTACTTGACAGTATGAAGGAGTTCATTTCACAATCGCGGATATACTCCATGAAGACTGCCCAAACTGTTCCACCTAAGATGGAAGAGACTGCAGATATTTTATGTTTACGGGAAAGATTACAACAAGCCAGAGAAATGAACGCCGAAAAATATTCAAATTCTAAGTAATATACATATTATTTCCGGCGTATAAAAAGCGCTCTGCGTTACTCTTGTGCATTGTAATATAAAATTCACCAATAATAAGTAGTTTGACATCGCTTTGGTTATGTTCGTGAGCTCAACGCATTCTTATGGGCTAATAACATATTTTCAGTTTTAACTCGTTTTAAATTATTCGTAATTATGGGGAACAACGTTACCGTGAAGGGTGCCATTTATATTTGTAGCGAAACGTCGAGTTCCCTCAATTATTGTGATCGTTATTTCTTTATTTATTGTTTGCAAGTATACCATTTTATTTTAATTTGTTTTCTTTGTAAATTTTTTGATTTACATTACTACCAGCACATACCCGTGACTTCGCTCACATGCGGAATTTCTCCTCATGAAATTTTGACAAGGAACTTTTTTACGCAAATATCACAAATCACATAATCTTTCCCTATACAAACTTTGAGAACCTTTAGACCTCCTTAGAACTCTTTAGAACTTAACCCATTAGGTCCCAAATAAATACCAACATCCAAGAGTCGAAATTTAAAAAAAATATGTTTATTTGGTTGTTATAAATCGATAGAAATAAAATATAACACATTTTTTTGAAAATATATGACCCTGGACTCAGCTGAGCACACTGGACAGATGTAAGAATAAAAATTATAATTTTCCAAAAAATTTAAAAATTAGGAGTTCAAGTTTTTAATACAAAATGAAAAAAACACATATTTTTCGTAATTTTACTTTGTATGGTCTTTCTCAAAGCAACCTCTTTCATAGCATGCATAGCGTTACTAGACATTTTTGCAACGCCATTGTATACGGCAGTGACACAATGTGCAGCGTAGTTGCTTCTCAATTTTTTGAGCGTGATGTCCAACATTATCATATCTGATAAAGTTGATGATGAACTTCCATGGGTTGGTCATTGTCACATTGATCATGTGAGTGAATAGACACCATCACCAACTATTTTCTCCAATACTAACTCTGCAGGTATTGGTGGATTGGTTATTCAAGTCAATCCCGCCCATGCCAGCATTAAATTGTGATATAGCAAAAGCTGCTTTACAGCAACGACCTGTTTTGTTGTTCTTGTCCATCGTTTGACCGTACCCAGGGTTCAATAAAATCGTGATTGTTTGCCATTGAACAAACACTATTGTCCTTCGATTTGACAACTAGTAATTCATTACTGCCATGAAATTGATAATCATAGGTAGTTCCTCTTCAATACTTTTGATGCCTGAAGTGGACAACTCTTTTGGCGATATTCCCGAATGGTTCCAGTGGCACGAATCCCTTTAGATTTCACGGAATTTAAAAGATCAAGTGTGGTAAAATAATTGCCAAAATATGCTATGTGGTCCCTTGGGCTGTGTAGATGTTTCAAGAAAGAAGTCACCACATTACTACCAAGACCAAGCGATTTTCCGTTCCTTGATTTTTTTTGCCACGATATGTTTCAAAGGCGTAACAGAATCATGCAGAATTACACAATACCCAGTCCTTGAACCCAAATAGCACCAGTTTCCCCCGAATAAATTATTTAGCGGGAAGTTGGTCAAAATATTTTATCATCTCTTCGTCGATAGTAAGGTCTCTGTGGAATATTCCCCATTATCTAAAGTTTTGGTTCAGCAAGTCCATAAGACGTCGCAATTTCAACATTTTACCATTATTATTCATATTGTCATTATCTGCTTTTTATTTTTAAAAATCTATTACACGATATAGACTTTGAACCTATCGCAAAACCTAAATTTATGATATTCTGAAAGTAATAGAATCGCAACAAACATTTTTATTTCTTCTATTGTAATAATAATTCATGATTATTTTTCTGTCGAACATATAGAATTGTTTGGTCGACTATAGGCTGAAACACATTGTCATCGAACAGTTTTTTTGAAAATTTCTGTGGAATATTCTGCTCATGCACACCGTTCTCATACTGGTTTCAGTGTCTTGTTAAAAAACATGATGCACTGGATCAACTTGTCTCCAGGTAGGTGTTGTTTTTTTAGAACGTAGCCGCTTTGGGGCAAAACGTGACAAAGACTCATCATCACTGTCACTCCATTCAGCACCAAAATCTACTTCAATTTTTCCCGGTACGTCTTTTGGCATTTGACTTTCCATAGTACTGTCATCATCCAGTTCTTCTTGATCAGTGAGAATGGCGGCAAAATAATAAAGTTCACTTCACCTTCACCGTGAATTTTTATAGCTTTCGCGGCTTCTTCGAGCCCGCGGAAAGATTTTCGACCTTAATTTATGGTAGGTATACACATAACATTAAAGTCTGGATCCATTTCTACAACGAAATAGGTGCGATAAACTTAAAACTAAATGTAACCGCCCACTGTACTCAACTGTGTACACACAACTTTCAATCTAGTTTACATTTTGCAAGCATTGAAAACAATATTTTGATAATTGCTAAACATGTCTCTAATGTTTCAGCAACGAAAATATAGCGATGTATTGATATAAATTTTACCAGTAAGAACTAAACAAAAGAATAAAACGTTTACTTACCGTCGTAAAATAAATCACAATTTCTTAGAACGAGTGCAGTAGCAGAAACCGTCAAACAAATTTTAGGGTTATTAGTCGTAACAGAAACCTTTATAGCAGTGTGTAGAACACTGCTAACCAAAAGTAACTTATATATTGATCCCTACGGGGAGCCACATGCACTAAAAAGGATGTACTCAACTAAGAACGGCGGACAATAATGGGCTAATTTCAAAGAACACTAAAATACGTTTTAAATGATTTGTTGTATAGGGTATTTATTAAAATATATGGTGGCCTGAAATAGTAAAACCAGATTAAAAAATACCCCCCACCTTAATAAGTGAATGACGTATATTACGTGATACGTATTTCGGCATTACATAATAAAATTGTTTTCCTATAGAAACTTTGACATTCCGTGTCACCCCCTTAAGAGCTGAATTGCGAAAAAAATTTCTTATCATGTATATGAAATTTACAATGTTTAAATGTATTAATGTTGGCACATTTTTTTTTCTGTCGGTAGTCCAATGAATTCACTGAGTCCTCTATTAAATATGGCATTCTTAATTTTAGACAAACGAAAATAGTCACCAATTTAGATTTTGGTTTATCACTCATAACAAGTATTTTAGATATAATTACTAATATAACACTCATTAAGTCTACCATATTTAGTATAAAACTTACAGAGGTATCTATATTACAATTATGAATAATTCTAAAAATAAAATAAAAATACCCTTACCACCTTGATGAGTGAAAAACTCCATGCTTGTAAATCCATCAGATCCTTCTCGAATACGTAAATGTTAAGATTTAATATCTATCTACAAAATAAGGAAACTACAGACATTCGCAAACATTTCTTCACTCATCAAGGTGGCAAGCGTATTCTAATTTTTACTATTTTAAGCCACCGTATCCTATTATTTGATACAGGGTGAGTTTTTTCATATGCATAGCATGGGGATCTCGGTAACTATTGTGTTCTTGTAAATAACATTCAAATACGTATATTTGCATGTGTTTATTTCTATCGTGTTTACATTACATCTACAGGTCGTATCTATCTCCCCGGGTGGCAGTAGGTGCCAACCTTACGCAACAACCCCCTTTTTAAACTTTGATAACGATACATTCACTTACAACTAGATAATATATAGACAATAAACTAGTTTAAATTATATAGTCTTTCAACCAAACGGGTGGTTGTTGCGCTCTTGATGGTCGTACTACATTATCGCTAATAATAGATGTATTAGCAGTGACAATTTGTTGACATGGTTCATGTGATTCAATTATATTCTCTTTTGCCTGTGGTACTTCAGCAATCTGATCAGAATTTAAGATATTTTCGGGAGGATTCTGTGGGGTTAGAATTTGTGGAGGATTTTGAATATCTTGGTCTTGAATATAAGGAGCGGGAATTGAATGCCATCTGTTACGTCTGTATATCACTGAATCGGGCTCAACAACGTAAGATCGCAGGCTAGTCTCTTCCCTAACTATTTTCCCATACTTTCGGATATCTATACTCCACACTTTATCCCCTATTTTTAGTTCTGACAAATCCTTTCATCGGTGTCTTTTATCGTAATAATAACGTTACTTTTCTTTACGATCATCCTCATAATTAAGTATCTTTGTGATGTCTGTCTCTGATATTCTGGAATTTAAATTTCCAGGTAATCGAGGTAATAATGACTTTAATTTGCGACCCATCATTAGTTCACTTGAAGAATATCCATTTTCTAAAGGTGTTGCTCGGTAGTTTAATAGAGCTAAATCTATATTTCTGTTATTCTTTTTTATGATATTTTTTTTTGCTGTTTTGACTGCTGCTTCAGCAGCTCCGTTTGACTGGCTAAAATATGGAGAACTAGTCATATGTTTAAAGTTATATTTCTTACTAAATTCCGTAAATTTGAATTGAAATTGTGGGCTATTATCTAACCTAAGTTCTTCGCAAATTCCATATCTCGCAAATGTTTCTTTGACCTTTTCAATGACAATGTCTTCTGTCGTAGAAGAAGGTTCAAAGGTTTAGAAAAATCTGGAGAAATAATCGGTAACGATCAAATACCATTTGCCGTAGCATTTATATAGATCAACAGCTATTTCTTCCATTGGACGTGACGGCAAGGGCTCTTTAATGAAAGTTTCTTTTAGGTTTATCATTTCTTCTATACAATTTGGACAATTTTCTATCAAATTTAACCTAACCGCGCGTCGTCTACATTTCACGATACCTTGATGACCTGAATGAATAAGGCCAATCACTTCTTTTTGTAAAGAGGATAGTATCACTATTCTATCATTTATCAAAAGTATATCGTCAGAAATTGAAATTTCGTGACGATATTGATAGTATTTCATTGGAAAGTTCTCTACGGTCAAGCCATTCCAAGACCATTCCAAAGGGTTGCAAAGTGTATTCTCTTAGTTGCTGACATACGGGGTCTCCCATTTGAGCTAAAATGATTTTCTGAAGGTAAGTATCTTTCACTGGTGCATTGGCTATAACTAAATTTACATATGCTTGAACTTCTTCCTCCAACTCGTCACGATTTTCTTTACTTTCATGAGGGTTACGAGATAGCGAATCTGCAACCACTAGTGTTTTCCCAGAGCAAATTTTACAGTGTAATCATAGCGCATTAACCTGATGCGGAACCTTTGTAGTCTAGGGGTCAAATTATCCAAGTTTTGTTTGTAATATTTGTAGGAGTGGCTTGTGATCAGTTGCTAAGGTAACATGAATACCTGTTATGAAATATGACCATTTTTCCGCTGCCCGCGTCAATCCTAGGGCTTCTCACTCAATCTGTGCATAATGACGTTCAGTCGGGGTCAGTGTTCGTGATATATATGCTACCGCTTCTCGATTACCGAAGGAATCTTCTTGGAAGAGACATGCACCCATACCACAACTGAGGGTTGACAATATTTTTAACTGGGTTGTAATATGCTAGCAGCGGAGCAGTTGATACATTTTTTTGATCCTGTTGAACGAATTTTCCTGTAACTTGGTCCGTAGAGACGTAGTGTTACTTTTTAATAAGGAATATAAAGGTTCAAGAATTTGAGATCGATTTTGAATAAATTTTTCTATGGAATTTATCATACCTAGAAATCTTAATAATTCTGTCTTGTTTTCAGGTCTTCGAAATTGTTTAATTGCTTCTACGCGTGCTCGATCAACGGAAATTCCTTGGTCTGCGAATATGTGACGTAAATAGTTTATTTTATTTACTCCAAAAGCGCTTTTACATTTATTAATGGTAATACCTTCGTCTTGTAATTTTGAAAGAACAATGTTTAGTGTTTTGTCATATTCATCTTTTGTTGCCGCATGTATTAAAATGTCATCTATGTGAAAAACTGTATTAGGTATTCCTGCCAACATTTTAGAAAATTTACTTGCAAAATATTCTGGTGCAAAAGATCCAAATGGTAATCTTTTGAATATGAATCTACCGAATGAAGAAATGAAGCATGTGAGATAATGACTGTTTCTCTCGAGTTTAATTCGATAGAATCCCTTATTGGCGTCTATTTTCGACAAATATTTTGCTCCTGTTAATCTCGCACAATAGGACAAAGCGGCCAGGGTGGAGGGAGCGATGACATCATCTCTTCTATTCAAGTAGTGTCGAACGCGTATTTTCGATTTTCGGGATAGAAAGGTAAGGTCGTATTACCGATTTGTTTAATTGAGAATAGTCAACGCATAACCTTATCTCCTCCCCTTTTGGAACAACTACAATAGGTGCTACCCATTCTGTTATTTCATCCATGGGTTCAATTGTGTCTAATTGTAACAAACGCTTGATTTCTTTCTCGAGTTTGTGCATTAAGGGAATAGAAACTGGTTGAGGAGCTGTTTGAACAAAAGGAGTGGCTCCCTCTTTTAATTTGATACCAACTTCCGCTTTGAATTCTCCAATTTCTTTAAAGAGATTCGGGAATTCTGATTGTATTGTATCATTGTTAGCAATATTGATTCCTCCATTTACATGTTTTGATAATTTAAGAAGGTTTAAGTTGCTTATGTTTTCTCTACTTAATATCGGATGATAAAGATCTTTTATAACAAAGTTATTGACTGAAAACTTTTGATTTTCATGAACGAGTGTGATTGCTAGTAAATCACTTACCTCAAGATGATTACCATTTGGTCCATTAATGACCTTATTTCTGTCTTTAATCTCATTTACAAGTCTAGGAGGTATTAATTTTAACAGTATGCAATTGACATCAGTCACTGTGTCAACCAGAAATATTAAGGTTTTCTTAAATTCCAATATTAGAATTGGTACTGTCCAAGTTAACTTTCCACAAATCATATGTCCTTAAAGAAATCATCCTCACTAGGAGTTACACTTACACTATTAACACTTTTCTTCTTTCGGCACATCTTGAGAAAGTGTGCCACAACCTCGGCAATTGGCATTCTTCGCTGGGCATTCGTATCTCCCATGAAACTTGTTTCCACAATAGCTGCACAAATTACTCTTGTGTTCCTTATCATTAGTTTGTGTATTTGATTTTGCAGAGGGTGCTTGACGAAAAGCTAGTCATCCCCGACACTGAGATATACCTTTCAAATCTTTTTCGTCATTGGCTCCATAGTTCTGGCTTCGAGAAGTTGAAGGATTCCGGCGGACTAACATTTAAGATAGTTTGGTTCATTGTTTGAGGTTCGTCCGACATCTCTCCGCTACGATATTTTCGTTCACACTACTGTAACTGTAACGGTTTTTTTTTTCTTTTTTGAGGTTATCCCCGATATGTCCACGATTGAGTCGAATTGAGTTTCCCTGTTTGTCTGTATACCGCAGACAAGTTTTCTTTACACTTTTACCGCTGCCACCATGTTGTGTTCTTGTAAATAACATCCAAATACGTACTCTTGCATGTGTTTATTTCTATCGTGTTTACATTACATCTACAGGTCGTATCTATCTCCCAGGGTGGCAGTAGCTGCCAACCTTACACAACAGAAACCAGCGGATAGAGAGACGATCAAATGGGGAAAGAATTGCTGCTTTACGAGTTTAATTGAATACGTTTTTTTTGAGAAAATGCACGGCTAACTAGATATCTCTAAAAAACTGTTTTCTTGTTATTTCCTTTTGTGCCCGTAACTCTATTATTATTGACTTAAAAAAGAGGTGAAACTTTAAGGTAAATATGTGCTGAGTAAGACTGTCTAGCCCAATTTTTGATTTAAGCTATAATTTTTTAGATGAGACCAAAAAAAAGACTTCATAAAAAAGGCATTTTTTCAATGATTCCAACGATATAGCACTTAACATGATTCTTTTTGCAAACAAATAAATTACGGCCATTTTTCTCTTTTAATTCCTGACCTGGTCACGTAGGAAGCTGTGGAAACAATTGGTAACTGACATCATGTTTGGTAATAAAATATAAGACAGTTATTTTAAAAAATCTTTTAATTTCAAAATTATAATCATAATTATTTTGCTGCGGAATGTTTATTGCGTTACAGTTAGGATTTTGCATAAAAGCAATTTCTGAGAAACTAATAAACGGAGAAAGACAAACCATATATTAAGAAACAATAAAGAAAATTATAAATAAACTAAAGTAGTACTTAAACAACCTAATTAAAGTAAGTAGTGAATTTAAGACTAAACATATTCAAAGAGTCTACTATTCTAATTAGCGTACAAGTTACGTCTTTTTAAAACTGAATTTGTTCCTCTTCTAATGGAACGTCCATCAATATTAACGAAAGCTTCTAGTGCAGCGTATCTAAAATCATCTACTGTATTGCATGTTTAGACCTGAGAAGGTCGCGGTAATAATAGGCGCATATGGTCACCCCAATCCTAATCTAATCTAAATTTAATGTATATGCGAAAGAGCGTATTCCCCTGGATTACTTGAACTTGAATCGTATAAGGATCAAAATAATTACAAGAGTAATCTGAAAGCACCTACACCGAGAATCGGGCTATCTAATGAAACGGAATGCCGACTGCGCATGGAGGAAGAATAGATAGCGGAGCATGTTATGTCCAGTGCCCTACGACCACCCAAATCAGGTGCACAATCTTTTGAAAGGCAGTCACTTCGCGAGCTGATCTGAAGAAAATTGAACTAGATTCAGATCTAACTTAAGGGCTTGAACTTGCTTGATGAACTTTACGATGACATCCGCACTACAATAAGCTCTAGAGGTCGTAGTAGACGAGACGAATTATCGAACTTGGCGAATGGCATCACAAATCAAACCAAATTAATTTTGTTAAAGGAAATTGCCTTAGAAAAAGTATTTGCTTTGTTATTCCAATTCAGGGTCTACGCGGAAAGCAGAAACACCTGAATATTTAAGAACCAAAACTTTTTTTCCAGAATGACTGAGATACGTCACCTATGTATAGCATATACAAGGTAAATATGTTGATGATCAGGTAGATATGTGAATTTAATGCACCTAATACTTAATCTCATTTTTATGTGATTTTAACATTAGAATCAAGTTAATTTTATAGTTGACAATCGTAATTTTTACCATTCTTTTTAGTAACTTTTACAAAAGTTACAAAAATGAAAAAAGAACGAAACCGTACAAAGAAAATTCAGAGATAAGCTTAGACTGATTATCGATACAACTCGTCAAAGTGTCTAATGATAGAAGCACCAGCAGAAGATTACACACATGTGGCGCAAATGTCGGAGGGATTAGGCAAACGAATATTTTATCAAAATATTTTGCATAACTTTTCTAGCTAAACTATGGCAGGCGGAATTTGATTCAAAAAGAATCGTAGACTACGTAAGAGCGATAGCAGAATATTATGTAGAGGATGGTACTATATCCGTGAATGAAGAGGAGGAAACAGCTTTTGACACTATTTCTGTATGTCATGCTTTAAGCCACGGGAGAAACGTTCTCTGAGGTGCAATAGACACATTGCGGGGCATACCGGAAAAGGATTTGAGACACACACTACTAAACTTTGTCAGGGGATAAATCTGTGGGGATAATCAGGAAACAACCGAACCCAGAGTAATACAATGAGGTTCAAGGCCGCAGTATTAAGGAATGTGAAAGATTTTTCTCTGCATTGGAGACTAAATCAAATCAATCCTTTGAGAAAGCATCGTGCTCTGCTATTATTGGGACAGTTTTAGGATGATGCCAGGAAATCACGAAACAAGTAATCTAAAATACTTCGCTTACACCACGCTAGAAAATGCTCACGATCATCAACGGATGAAAATGGAACTCACGTACACATACCGACACCATAAAGGTAGAAAAGGAAGTGTCTAGTACACTTAACGCTGACTGCTGATAAGTTAAAGTGGAATTGGCGCATCAGTTTTAGAAACTGTGCTGGAGCGGTTTAAACGGGTTATGGAATAGACGAGGACGATACATACATATAGCACATATTGCGATATGTTGCGAGCTGAGGTATGAAGTGTGATAATTGTGTCTTATGTTTCATTACACATACACCATTACAGATCAGATATATTGCGTTTACCAGTAGAGATAAGTAAACTTTTCTTAACGAGTTCATTTAGTAAATATTGTACTAAGATTTATAAAAATTTCTCAGTTACTGATATCAATACAGATACCTAATTATATTCACCTTCCATTATTACCAAATGTGTGGTTCTTTTAAATTGATATGAAATTTGGCACTTAAAATTTTTAACTATGAACTTAAGACACATGCAGAAATATTGAGACATTTTACATTTGTCAACGGTTTGCTTTGCTTTATACGGATTGTCCCATTGGGTGCCTAGAAAGGCACTTATAACCTACTATTTTGCGTGGTTTCAGTCAAAGACCACCTACGGCACTACTTACTTGGAAGTAGATTCGCAATGTCAACTGGTGTTCAGGGTACAAAAGCACAGTATACAATCTAAGCAGTAGTCTCACTTAGTGTCGGCGCCTTCGGTCTTTTGAAAACACTCTGAGCTTCGCGCATGTTACTGGGCAATGAATTTCAACCGCGCTTTAAGTGAAATTTGATATCCACTAACATAATATGGTCGTTATTTTAGGTGCATACGAATTAGTATCGTTTTCTAAGCATCGCTTTTAATCCTTCGCAAACCACAATTGGTTAAAAATGTATTTACATGGATAAAAGACTAAAAATAATGAAACTGCTAGTTACCTTATCACGTTTCCTACACTTTTTCACAGCATTTGAATTATTATAAATGTGTAATAGTTTCTTGTATAAATTTTGTCGTGAGGATAAAATATATTAAAGAAGGGTGTTGAGATAATCCTGCAATATAAGAAAATACCTGAGGTAGTACTATATATAACTATTAATATAAAAATAATTACCAATGTTTCAAATTGATTGTGTTACATTTTTTGTCAGTTTTATCTTTTTTAAAACTTTGATTCAAATATATTAAGCCGTAAAATATTCGCACTCTTACAAATAATGATAAAAAATAATCTACTGAAAAATCATCGACTGGTATTTTATAGGAAACTTCAATCATGTACGATTTTATTTTTTGCAAGACATGTACATTCTTACCACATGAAATAAAAAAGAAACATTTCATTCATTTGGTCACAATATTGTAATTTTCAATAGATAAAAATGTGGCAGCAAGGTTACAGGTTAGGAGGCAAATATAGTTTTATACAAATTATACCTATCTTCGCATATTTAAAAAAAAACTAAGTTGTTTATTATTGTTCTTGTTACTGTATTCACTAGTACAACTCAAAACACAGCATTTGATCTTCATCTTCATATATTTTATCACCGATCCACTGTTTACATCTACTGAAATAGCTGATTTTGTGTTTGACACGCCGCCGAATTTATGCTTGGGTAGTAACCGGCGCCAAGTCCCAACTGTATCCTTTAATTTTGATGCGTGAAACTACTGGATAGATTGTATGCTGTAACAAAAGCCAGGTAATATATAGCAGGGGCAAGATAAATAACGATGCACGTGATTTATGACGTCACATTACCAACTGTGGAATATGAATTTGTCAATTTTAATATATGTTAATGGAGTTATAATCAATAGTTTAACATATAAACAGTTAGAGATTATTCCACTTCAGCACAAATTATCAGTTGTCTAATTAAATAATTATTTTAAGCGCCTATTATCAATTAACACAATTCGACTTTCTTCTCAACCAATTGTATTCGTGTACACCGTTGTCGATAGTTGTTAGTTGTTTCTGCCATGAAATATTGTCTGACATTTGTGCCGTTCGTTTAGGTTATTGCTTATTTAACGGCTTTTTTCATTGCTATATTACTTATTTTTTAATAATTAGTTCATATCTCAAGTAATCACGTTTTTATATTTTTTTATTATCAGTTGTCTAATTAAATAATTATTTTAAGCGCCTATTATCAATTAACGCAATTCGACTTTCTTCTCAACCAATTATATTCGTGTACACCGTTGTCGATAGTTGTTAGTTGTTTCTGCCATGAAATATTGTCTGACATTTGTGCCGTTCGTTT
>JARFOC010000695.1:40358-56143 GCA_031763485.1 Osmoderma eremita | reverse complement strand
CGTTCCCATGTTATGTCGCGAGATACTTCAAAGTCATTTTAATAGTCGTAATTACGTTCCCAGATACCTATTGTGCTTGTTGGGATGGAATCCTTCCTGTACCGTGTCTATACATCCTGCATATTCTATGCTTAATTAATAAAAACTTGGAAAATTTACAAACAAAAATTATTTCATTCATGCCTATCTGATCAATCTACAAGGCATGACGCACGCATAAAAGTTCCAAAACATCGAATTACACTATATGATAACAATCTTACGTATTCCGGTATTGCTTTATACAATATGTTGCGTTGGAAATTAAATCCATTACTAATCTAAAAGATTTAATGGGAAGGTGAGGGATTACCTAGTAACCAATTGTTACTATAGGGTTTATAAGTATCTGCGACCTGGATAGTATACTTACATATGTGTGTTAGTACTTCGTTATTGTAATTTGATATATTAATTTATGCTAAATAAGACTTTGGTGTTATTTTAGATTATAGTTTTAATTCATTATTGTACTGTTTAACTTATCTTATATCAAAGGGAAAAATAAACAAATGAGAGAATACTGCCATGTGTAGGCTATTCCCCCAATTTATAAACATCCTCTATATTATAGCCAAGGTCTATACGAGTCTTATTAATAAAGTTAAGGTAGCAGAACATAATGTGTATATAATGCTTCTACACTGGCTATAAACGAATGGAAGACCTTGTAAATACAGAGCTAACATAACATCAATTTTGTCTGGTCAAGTAAACACTGCGTACGTAATCGTAGATATATGTATATGTGAAGATAGCTAAATATCTGGGTGTCCGCGTATCCAATCTAGCGGATGTAGGAATAAAAAATATATTTGAAACAGTGACCTAGCATCCCCGATCATAGAAAGAGAGACGATAAAGCGAAAGAGCAAGAAATAAACTCGAACACTGCTTAACCGCGACAATTTCTACTACAGCACGTTCGAAATCTATTAATAATATATGTTTCAAAAGCCGGGAGAGTCGTGTGCAGCAAACGCGCAGTTCACATTGCAATAATACTTTCAAGTGGAACCGCTCTAATTTTGATTTTTGGCAGATGAAGCAAAACAGCACGCCCACGCTCAAAGTAATCCGATAACTTCCCCCACACCTTGTAGTCCACAAGCGTATATGTACGGATATATGTATCTGGGCAATAACTAAAGGTCCACAATCAAATACAAGAATTCGTACGAGGAACAGGACCGCTTTTCGGCTATTCAGTAAACAAGATGACATTATATCAAATCACTGCATAATTGCACGTCATACCTATTTACAAAAGCCACTCAGGCCGTGTTCGCTAACAATTCTAAGGTAATAATATAATATGCATAACTTCTAAATATTACCAAGTTTTTTTGGGAAAAGAATTTCAACTTCCATGAAAACATTTTTAAATTTAATAGTAACAATAATAGAAGCTTTAGTTAGTGACCTAAAGTAAATAACTAATTAAATTGTCTTTTACAAAAAAAAAATTTCTAAACAGTTACAGCGGGTAACATGCACATATATCCTAAATAAGACGAGCTACAGTTCGCTAGTACAGGCAACAAATACAGAAACAGTGTAAAAACAATGTGTTTGTAGCCATGATTTTAAATTTTTTTAGAATCTCTTAAACTAAGAGTTTTCCAACTGTTGGGTAACTGATTATGTATTTTTACACCTAGAATATCCGGGCTTTGAGTAGTTGATTTTAGTCGATGTCTCATCAAATGAATTTGCGGAGTGCTAATGTTATATGAGTGATCGTTATTGTATTTATTGAGACACTCATTTCGATGTTTATGTATATAACAACTACATTCCAATATATATAATTCTATTAATGTTAATATCTTAAAAGATATGAAGTAATGTCTGCATGAAGTTAATTGTGTAACACTCGCAATGCATCTTATAGCCGCTTTTTGTTTAAGAACACCTGTTTGATCCTCATAGAATAAGCCCATATAGTAAGTTTGAGTGAAATTCCGCATAATACACTTGCTTCGAAATTATTGGATCAATTAGGTATATGTTTCAGTGATCTGAGTTTAAAAATAGATTTATTTAAATTGGATATTAATGATTGACAATGATTATTCCAATTTAAGGAACGAGTGAACATTAACCCCAAGAGAGTCCCAGACTCTGCCGGCTCTATCTCTTGATTAGCAATACGAAGTTTCATAACAGTATCAATCTTCTTTTGCAGCGTGTGAAAGAAAATATATTTGTTTTCTTTTAATTCAATGATAATTTGTTGGCACAAAACCATGCAACAAATTTATCCAACATGACATTATTAACGCACTCGATACTATCTTCATCTTCAGAGATTATTATCGTAATGTCATCTGTATAGCATACGACTGCAAAATCGCACAGAAATTTGACTATATCGTTCAGAAACAATAAGGGACCAACCACCGATCCCTGCGGTACGCCCATATTAATAGGAAGTGAGGAAGTAAGTACACAATAACGACTATGCAAAAGACCTACCACGAAATGATTTCATATATGGAATCATTGAATCATATTTACGTACATATATATTTTCTTAGAATAATGAAATTATATTTGCACAATGTCTCCGCTTAATTTTGACCGATTGAATTAAGAAGAATTAATTCAATCGGTCAAAATTAAGCGGTATGCTGAAATACTATTAAAATGCAGGAAAAGGACATTTCACCTGTAGCAATCATTTGATAAATATGTTTGCACATATTTTCTAGCAAAAAAAAAATACGGAAAATTCAGATCAATATTACAAATATTGCTACCAGTAAATTTTAACTAGCCTCTTGGTCTTAAATAAGCTACAAATTATATAATAAACCGTTGGTTAGCGAAATATCGGGAACCATTACTAGTTGAATGCTGAAAGTTTGTCTTCGGGTGTTTTTGGTACCGGTGTTTCAAATAAAAATATTGGCAACACTAAACAATTTCCGGTTATACGGGAAACGAACGTCAACTTGCTTATTTTAAATGGAACACCCTGTATATTATTTCGTTTTATGACGGCACATGTTGTTACAAATGAGTTCTGTTAAGGTTTCGCTATACCTATCTTTGACAGTTTTTGAGAAAAATGGATTTTTAAAGAATTTTGACGTTTTAATTACAACGAAATGAAAAATGAATAACAGAGAAACTACTTCAGTTAGGAGGTTGAAATTTAATAGGTATGTAGGCAGTACGTAGTAGTATTGTACAAAGTTAACAAAATCGTCAAATTAATAATACAGGATGACACAAAATGTTATTGACTTATACTAACTAATAAGGCGCAATAACCCACTTATTTTAAATGGAACATACTGTATATTGTTAGCGCATATGATTTGTTTAATTATTATTTATAAGAGTTAATTAGCAGTCCCTATGTCTATCTCTAATAGTTTATGAGATATTTGTGTTTTACCAAATCATTTAGTGCACATCATTATTAAGCAGGTGTTCACCATAGCCAACCTAGTTGTGTTAAATTAAAAAAAAAAATGTCGCTTTGTGAATATCTCGGAAAAGAGTCTTCACCTGCTTTCCTGTTTCCATCATTTTGATCAGCAAAAAATATGTATGTCTCACCAATTTATTAATTCATCAACTATTCTCCGTGAAAGAATTGCAAGGACTGTGGACTGATATTCAACTATTCTCCAATAAAAAGGAAAATCACCATATTCAACACTTAACTATATTTGATGTACACCAAGGAACTCCATATCTCCATAACTATTAACTATAAGCATAAAAATACACAAACTACTCCATTTGGAAGAAACTGAGTACTAGATATTTGAAAATATTGAAATTCACCCTTATTTTAAGGACAATGGATAGCATAACAAAATCGTGCGAGGATGCCTTGACAAATTTCCTCCTTACTAAATCAAAAAATTTAGTAGCATACAAAATATTTCATTAAGAGAGAAATGATGACTGTTCTGGTGCCTAGAACTGACTCACCCGTATATTCAAAATCACTATAGATCTGTAGTTTAGGCTGCTACCCAATACGTTTGGTTGAAACGATTACACTGGTCA
Organism: Osmoderma eremita; assembly: GCA_031763485.1. Taxonomy (NCBI): domain Eukaryota; kingdom Metazoa; phylum Arthropoda; class Insecta; order Coleoptera; family Scarabaeidae; genus Osmoderma; species Osmoderma eremita. The sequence continues at coordinate 52,075 of JARFOC010000695.1, read as the reverse complement.
ACAAAATATCAGATTTATTTTGTCCCTCGAGGTAAAGTGTGTGAACTTGGTAGTACTTTTTACACTTATTTCATATCTGTTTTCAAAATATTTTTATCAGGCAGGGGTTCGGAGTGACAAAGCAATGAGATTTTGTTAAGTATATATTATAATATGTGTATAAATCCTGAAAAAAATGACGTACAAAATGATATATTTACTTGGAAAATGTGCTGATATATGACTTTCGGCTGTACTTTGCATCAGAAACATCTCTGTTGGGCGTCCAGCAATAATCTGCCAATATAGCATGACTCCATTTGCCTTGGTATCATCAGCACTTTCATCGCCGCTTAGTGTCATGTTTTGTGGAGGTTTCGGCACGGATAATTCCGGACTGTGAGGTATTGGTCTCAGTACAGATGGAATATTAGGATGTTTTACAGTACGTTTGGATTCAGAAGTCATATCACTTATATTTGTAAGTCAAAAATGACAATCGATAATATGATCTGATGGTTCCCTCAAAGTCATAGGAATAACAAAAGGCAGATGTCGTTTACCTTTTACCCACGCTCTAAGAAGTCTGACACACCTGAGACAGCAAATATGGGAAGCCCAGCTTTTGTCTTCATCACCTACTTTACACTTGAAATACTGCTCATAGCACTTTTTGAGAGGTGTGAAAGACCGTTTTTTATATTTAAATGTCAATTTGCCGCAAATGTAGCAAAAAGAGTTCGGATGGTTTACACATTTCCTTGGCATTTTTACAGGTGATCAAATGCTCGCGGTTTCACTACAATATATTGAACGCAACACAGATCTTAACACGTCAAGACATGTTCAAACATTGCATGCTGCTTGATCAGTTCCGAGCTCAAGCCGACAACTGAAATAACATCAAGACATGTTCTCTTATACTACATATATGCGTGCATATTTTAGGTGGATACGCGAATATCCTGGAACATAGAAATTAACTGGGTGATAGAGAAATTCTGAATACATAATTGATTTCAACATGCAAAAGTATACAGGAATCAGGCATTTTTGTGCTTGGGACAAAAATCTTGTTAACCAATGTTATTGGAGTAGTTTGTACAAGAAGATATATTGATGCCTTAACTTAACAGTTAATTATCTTTGTGTGCATTTTTTTGGTTAGATAAATAACCAATAACTGCTTGAATTTACCAGGAATTATACCATGCTTTTATTTATATATTTTATATGTAAAAATCATTATATCATTATTCTATGTATGTTTAGCACAAAAAACATCCAGAACCAAAAAGAATAACTTTAATTACTAATAGCAGTTTAGGAACACTTTGACTATATTGCTGTTTATACCTAACGTAATACAAACGAATCTCGCTCAGTCATCAATTTATTCCTTAGTTTTGGTTTGAGAGCCACTGTCACCGATTACACTAGAGTTACGTCTTCACCAAAAACGAGAATTGATAATGTATTCACCAATCATATGCTTGGAGTTAAAACTACAGTGTGTAACACCTATCTTTCGGATCATAGAATGGTGTTAGTTAGTTTGGATGATGGTTTAACTATTAGTGACAAACCTATACTTATTGAGAAACGGAATTATACCCCTAAGAAGGTAGCATACTTTCATGCCTTGTTGCAAAGAGAATCCTGGGCTGATCTCTTGCCTACCTCAGGTTTTGTTCAAATAAATTGTGCTTGAACGACAAAAAAACTAATTCTCTATTATTTCACACTGTTCAGCGTACCGAAAATATTACTTGTAAACTTCATGTTGGTACTAGAGCCTTGCAACAACTGCACTCTGCTAGGTTCTTGGGGGTCATAGTGCAGGAGAATCTGTTGTGGAATGAACACTGCGACTACCTTACGAATCTCTTGCATCAAAAAGCTTACCTCTTCCGTACCTTAAAATCTAGTTTGTCTTTGGAAACCCTTGTTTCCGTTTATTATTATGAAATTCAGACTCGGCTTAATTACGGAGTTCTTCTTTCGGGAACTTCTTCTGCAGCAAAGAATGTTTTTATAGCTCAAAAGCAAGCTATCAGAGCCGCCAGTGCCATAAAGCTTAGAGATTGATGCAAGCCTATCTATATCGCATATGAGTTATTAACTCTACCTTCTCTCTATATTTTGGAAGCTTTCTGCCATGTACATAAAAACAACAGTACTTGAAACACAGTAGTGTTCATGCATACGAGACTCGTCACTGTAACAATCTGTATCTACCCGCCCATCATTTAGATGTTTACGCTAGGGGTCTCCAAGGCAGAAGACTTTATAACAAATTGCCATCTCATTTTAAGAAATGCCTTAATTTTAAACAAACAGTCAAGAAATTTTTAATCACTAACTGTTATTAGTCCATTGACGAATTTTTTCTTTGATCCTGTTTAATATATTTGTCGCTCTAACTGCTCGTTTTTGGATTTGTGTATTATTAGTTTAGGTTTTCCTTAGTTTTAGGTTTGTATTTGCTGCTATACAGGCGCCTTAGTTTATTTTTATTTCACTTTGTCCTGACTGATTCTGTTGTCCTTGGACCCCCCTTGAATCATCATCATTAACGACTATAAGGACGAGTTGCCATGTTGTAGTGCGCTCAGCTACGGGAAGCGCTACTATATGTTACAGACGTTTTTCAGTTAAAATTAAAGAATACGGAGGTATATGGAAATTTAGTTTAAACCTAATATCATACCGATGTACATCGTTGTTACACAAAAAAATAGATTTGTTATTATAAACATAGATAAGAAGTTCGTATATATGGATTTCAGCAACGGGAAGAATATTCCATTTTTGAAAGTAAGATCTATACGACGACTGTCTATTATCAATACCTGCCATACATCTAATAATTCAATTTTTCCTAAAAAAAATCCTGCTTAAAAAAATGTTGACACACAATCACACAATCTGTTCTAGATTGAGTAGGATACCATGAGTACTTCTTCTATTATTGAAGATGGAGATTTCTTTAAATAACCAAAATTATGCAGTTTTTTAGTGCAGATTCAGATTCCATTGAGAATTTTTTGAAATTCGGAACAATTTAGAAATTATCTGAAAACAACTGAAAATTGGCATTTTCTTTAAAATAAAATATCTTGAATTGGATTTGCCTGAGCATCCATACTGCTGCATATCTACATCTAGTTCTTTAAAAATTTTAGTATCCGGTTGTTTCCTTTCCGCGAAATTATCAAAGTCTGTTTCTGCAGCAAGACGGAATATTTATAAAATTTGATGTATGTATAAACAAAATATATGGTATTGTTCGTTTGTTTTGCTGTTTAATATTATAATCATGCTTACAAGAGCCTACTATTGAAAATTAAAATAATCAGTTTTTTTTTATTAATTTTTCTATTCGAAAATAGGTTGTGATACATTTTCGAAAGGTAGAAGAAAAAGTTCTAGTTAACTTGCAAGGAACGATCCCGAACTCGCAAGCTTCCAAAAATTAAGAAACTTTGGGAACATGCAGATGACTTATAGGTATGTACTACTCCATTCTCTTTGCGGAAAAACACTCTGAGTACGTGGAATGAATTTTTGAAAATGGAAAATGGAAACTCAATGGAAACCGTAAGAGTAAGGAAAAAGTTTTAACACATTTTTTTAACGCTATTTGTTTGAAGGAGTTTTCTTACGCAAACAAGAAAAGAACTTCAATATATCAACATTTTTACATATAGATTTTTCGACAGGTAAACATATTTGGGATTAATAATAGGTAATAGGGATTGGTTGATTGTGTAACATATTTACAAATAACTCTGAAACGGTTAGAGCTATCGGAATGCGGTTTCCACCAGTCGATGCGCCGTAGAAAGACGCTTATTTTGATATATAACACATCGTGGTTATCTTTATTGTATCCTTGTAAAATTCTATTTTAGTGTTCAAAAATATGGAAAATTAACCGTTTTTTTTCACCGGTCAATTTTTCGCAGAAATGCGCATCTCGTGGTATCAGATTGGTGTGCCCTAGTTGCAATTTTAGAGCCGCCACGAACAATCGCGAATATCTCGAGAACTGAAAGAGATATCTTAATTTCCTTCGCGTCGTTAGAATAATCGTGGAAAAGCGCACATTTTAATATACAAGCAAGCAACCTAGCGTTAACTTAAAAAAAACTTTAACCTCGTATATCTCGAAAACGGAAAGAGATATTTTAGTGTACTTCGCGCATCTCACGGCGTCGAAAAGATTCGATTCTTCTTTGATCGCGAATAACTCGGGAATGGTTAGAGCTCGAACAGTAAAGGTGACACCATTCTATTCGTCGCCGCTCATTTCAGTATATAATACTTGGGGGTTATCCATATTTTTGGTTTGTAAAATACGATTATAGTGTATAAAGTAACCATTTTTACAATAAAAGATATCCTTCTAGATGCTCAAAGAAAAATATCGTCTCTACTGGAAACTGATACAAGCCTAGAACCGAACGGACCACATTCTGTAGAATTTAGAATACATGATACCTATATTTACGCCCAGGCGGAAAGAAGCATTAGAAGCAATAGAAACTGCAGAAGAGTGTATACCAGAAGTTGGTATTGTAACTTTAGACGGAAAGACGGCTTACGTTGAATACCATTTCGCAAAGTTTCATCTATGCAGCAATTGTAGAGGTAAATGGTGAAATAATATTGTGATATAACAACGATCCTACTTGTATTATTCTATAGTATTATTACGTCTTTTATTTTCCCTAGGTGGGAGAAAGCAATAAGCAGAGGTGGCGCGCGACGAGAAAAGTTACTGACTATTTTTCAATTCGTATTTAATGAATTTGTAAATAGTATTGATTCTGGTGCCATTATTCATGATTTGGACGTCAAACGATGGGCATTACGAGCCAGCACATACATAGGTTTTGAGTATTTTAAAGCATCACGACACTGGGTTTGACATTTTAAGAGAGGTTACAAAATAGTTTTGAGAAAAATAAATAAATTTATTACGCGATCATATCATATTATCTAGAATCCCAAACATGTTTACCTGTGGAAAAAAACATATGTAAAAATGCTGATATATTGACCTTTTCTTTCCTTGTTCGATAAATAAAACTCTTGCCAACAAACAATTTTTGCCTTAAAACTTTTCCTCTACCTCTTGCCATTAGGGAGTTATGGGCCATAGGCAGAATGGAAATTTTGCATTTTCAAAAATTCATTTCAGCCACTCAGAGTCTTTTCCGCGGAGAAAAATCGCGTAGTAATCTACACCTTCCAAAAGTTTCATTATTTTGTGAATTTTCAGGTTCGGGATCGTCCCTTGTTAGTCAAACTCCAATATGGCCTTAGTAGGTAAACTAGGGGGCTTCTAGCACAATTTTCAGATAAGCAATATATTGGGCCCAAAAAGAACCTACTTTTTCCGCCATCTTGGATTTCATGATCGGTTATGGCAGAACGGCTGGCCGATATATTGGAACGGCCATCTGGTGTAATAGAACGCTTATCTGTTACGGCAGAACGGTTGGCCGATATATTGGAACAGCCACCCGTTTCAATAGAACAGTCATCTGTTCCGCCGTAACGGATAACCGTTCTATTGCAACTGGTGGCTGTTCCAATACCTATATCGGCCAGCTGTTCTGCCATAACAGATCATGAAATCCAAGATGGCGTAAAAAGTAATTTTTTGGGCCAAATGTATTTCTTATGGGAAAAGTGTGCTAGAAGCCCCCTAGTTTATCTACTGGCCTTCATTTAATAATAATAATAATAATAAACCGCCATATTGAATTTTATTTCGACATCAGTGTTAAGTGCCTCTAATTAAAGCAATTAATTTTCATATTCATTACATTTTTACATATCATCTGTAATTCCGAATATATTTTACTCAATAGCAATTTTCAGTGGTTTTCATATAATTTCTAAACTGTTCCGAATTTTAAAACGGAATCTGAATCACCACTAAAAACTGCACAGCTTCGGTAATTTACACAAATCCCTATGTTTAATAATAATAGAAGTCACCCCTTAATGCATATCCAGTACACAGTAAATTAACTGCAAGTAGATAAATTGCAATTCTATTACGATATTAAGATTTGCACGAATATCTTTAAAAATAGATCTACACCAATAAAATAAAATAGGCTAAGCAAAATAACTTCACCCAATTTAATAACATACTTAAATCAAATCAAATGTTTACCCAATCATATGAGTTATCACCACTCCAAAGTTGGTAAGCATCAAATAGTGAAATTGATAGTATGTACCTTTATAAAATAATAATATATATAAATCAACAAGCTGTCTAATCATAACGATGTCTTTCCATAACTTTGTGATTTGACATTTTACGGTACTTTATTTGGAATTTCAATAAAACCATTTAACCGTAGTTAACATCAGAAAAAAATAAATATTGAAGAATAAACAGATATATCTTAGGAGTAGGTACATATCAACTTCCTCTATTTTCGATATGGCCACTTCCCTTCTGATATGAATATGAATGATATCGGTATCAAAAAATTAATATAGATAACATTAAGAAACCAAGTCTAAGTAAAGAAAATTATACCAAAACGGTAGCCCTAATTGACGCTCACTTACTATTTGTTAATAAGCAACTATTGATTACAAATTTTTAAAAATTTCTGTCAGATTACACAAGTAATAACTGCAGTTAAATGCGTTACCCTAATAACGTAGCACACAACATTCTAATAGTAGATACAGATATAATTGAAACTCGTAACCATAACCAAATAATTCCGTCTGCCGCACCCTTTATAATTTTAGCAGATGACGAGCCATCGCATATGAAAACGTGTACAAAGGTCAGATGTTTTGGGTATACCGACACCGCATCATTTGCAAAGCTACAAGATGAAATCCTTAGGTCATATTGATTTTTATTTAATTTACTTTACATCGTAAGATAATATCGTTCTTGATTAGTGACGTTACTGATCATAAACAGTAGCAGTGCATAGCAGTTCGTAGTAGTTTTCGCTTGCAGAGTATAGGCACGCATAAGTAACAATTTTATATAATCATTCACATTACATACTATCTAAAATTAATATGCATTTTATAGTGTCTTTTGTACCTATGGTATTAGGTGTTTATGTTTGCACATATTTCTGATGTAATATATAGGCCTACAATAATACAATTTTTATTCCTAATTTATCATGAAGAAGTGCCCAGCTCTTAATTTCCAATTTTATAATCTTTCAAGCCTTGAAAACCTTAAAAAGTGTTTTGACTAAATATTAATGGTAGATGGAAGTTTTAAATAAAATTGAATCTAGCCAAAAAATCCCAAAATATGTATTCCATTAAAATATAGTGAAGTAAACATTGATTGACAATTAATAAATATTTATTTTAAATTATACCGAAAGGAAAACGCCCATAGTAAAATTATTAAATTCCTTGAGTTACCATCTTTTTTCAATACGCACGGGTTTCAGTCTATTTTTACGCGTATTTCGCATTTATTTTTAACATCTAGCACTTCACCAGTCTTACAAATAACTTACATAATATTAAGCTTTACTAAAATATTCCTTAAGCGTATTAAGTTTCTTTTTCTAGATAGTAATGTTCTTTCCTTACCTTCTGTATAACCAGAGGTGTTCCAAAATCTATACCACCCTGTAATCTAAATCCCAAACTGGGTGCATCCCCTTTATTTAATCGTACACTTAAAAGTTGGGCCATTGCGTGTTATGATTTCGTATATTTTTCGAAATTTCTCGCACTTTACTTTTCGATTTAACAGGCACCCGCGGTCGATTTCTTAGTTATTATTTTGTTCGCGGTTCACTAAAATCTGGATAAAACAACGGACAAGTGTGTATTAAAATGAACGCCGGTTAGGTTTTAAATTCTCGTGGCTGAACTAGCTCGGCATATTCCGGTTGGCAATCCACTCGGGGCTTATTTATAGATTCATGATGTGATTAATATTATTTGTAATTTTTTCTCAAAAGCAGGTCGACTGGCAACAGTACCTGTTCGCAAGGAAAATGTGGTTAATTCTGAAAAGAAAATCTTATCAATCCCTATATTCAATATTCAATATCCATACCCTGTAAGCCTACACGCACGGGTATCCTATTGAAATATCTAACAGCAGCCGGCAGTCCGCACATACCGATTTCGATGAAACTGCACAGACTGAAAGAGTACCTTGATATAAGACAACACCATTTTCTGTTTCTGCACAATCCCCCAATTTCGGGATACAGCCCCAGATTTGAATGATTTTTAAAGTTTTGTAAACATCTCGGAAACTATAACAGATTTCTTCTTTTTTGTAAAATATAAATTGAAGTATATTAAATAGTCCCAAAGATGACGCAAATAATTCTCGGAAAAAATTAATAACGGGGGGAGGACCGGTTACTCCGTACCCCCCTCCCCCCATTATTTTAGACACTTAATAATTATTATGTTAATTGATAAAAGATATGAGAAAACGATAACGATTATGAAAATGCAATATTTTCCGTAAATTTACCGTATTCCTGAAGAAGGAGGCAGTGTTGTTGACCTAGATTACAAAATGAAAGCTGTAGAATACTGGAAAAGCAGTAAAATCAAGCAACGTTCTCTCGAAATCATGAAACATCATTTCAGAAAGGTTAAATCGCTACGGCAGTTATATACAGAATGACGCATTAATGTGGCAAAGCTGGTTATATCTGTCATCAAATAAGATCTTAAAAAAAGTTGTTTGCGAAAATTGCGGACAATCTTGAACAAAATTTTAAAATTATTTTCATATATACAGGATGTTCCACCAGGGTTCGCAATGGTTCACCAGGGCGAACCATTATACAGCATGTTTCAGATGGTATGGTCAATTTTATATGCAAATTACTGTAATTTCGAAGTCTTATATACTGCAAACGACATAGTCTAAAATTTTTCTTTTACAAACATAGATTTTTGATATTGGTGCACTTTTACAGCAATGTGACATTTTTTCAAAATTTTCAAAACTGAATACAGGGCAAGTCGATGCTCAAATACATTCATTTCTGAATCATTTTAAATGGATCAGCCTGTATTTTATATCATAAAAAGAAAGAATAGTTTAGTTACTTTCATTTGTATTAAGCACTCTCTATACCTAAAATCGGAACACATCTGGAGGTTGTACTATTGTCGTTGTTCTTCTAGGAATATTTAAAATGTTTAAAGTTTTATCTTTTGGCACAATTTCTGAAGTTCGGCAACACAATGTCCATTCCATGAATCGATCAGGAGAACACTTTTTGATCCGCCATTCCGCAAGAAAACATCTGTCAGGCAGGTTTTGAAATTATTTGAAATGAGTTTCCCAGGCGTCGAAGAAGAAATATACACATTTATGGTTCTAAACAATGATTGCGCAACTCGAGGTCCAAACGTATCCGTAGATTCCTTTACTACCCAAAAATAATGACGAAAGTAACCGTCCATCTGCCGAAATGGCTAGTAAAATTGTAAAACTAAGTGTTGCAGGATGCAAAGATTGCACAACACCTTCAACGGTTTTCAGACTCTTTACTGCCAAAGTACGACCGGAGTGCATTCTAGAATCAATCCACTCTCATCGGCGATGTATACGTTGCTTCCGCCGATACTAGTGATATGGGGTTCGACTTCCTTAATAAAATTATTGGATAAAACCGTAGGTCTTTCATACCAGCACGTGTCGACCGAGTAATAAATTTTGTTATTTTGCTTGACACAATATTATATACTTTCTTGAAATTCCGTATCCACCAGCTTTAAACGGGTCGTGTCCAATTTCGTGTTTAGCTTCTAAAGCCCAGCTTCGAAGGGCCATGTCATGGATTATTTTTCCATCGTCAATGGTTTTTTGAAATTTTGTAAGAAGGTATTCTGTAATAAACCGTAGTTTATCGGTATGCGTGCCGCATCTGTTAATACTTTCTTCCCATCTATATAACTGCAGTAGCGATTTAACCTTTCTGAAATGGTGTTTCATGGTTTCGAGAGAACGTTCGCTTTTCCAGTATTCTGCAGCTTTCATTTTGTAATCTAAGTCAATAATACTGCCTCCTTCTTCAAGAACACATGCAATATTTTCATAATCGTTATGGTTTTCTTATATCTTATCAATTATCGTAATTATTATTAACTGTCTAAATTGGCAAATATGAAAAATAAAAGAAAATCAAAAATGGGGATATGGAGGTATGGGGTACCCCCCTCCCCATTCTTAATTGTATCCGAAAATAATTAGCGTCATCGTTAGGACTATGTAATATACTTCAAATTATATTCTACAAAAAGGAAGAAATCTGTTATAGTTTTCGAGATATTTGCAAAAATCATTCAAATTTTTGGGAGGCGCTGAACCCCGAAATCGGGGGATTGGGCAGAAACAGAAATCAGAATCAAAATTAATTATCATTCGCCTTGACAGGCAGTAGGACATTTCCTTAATCCAAGAACCTTGGTTCCTGAAAGCCAGGATCCTTGGTCTGGACAACAACAAAGGTGCCGTCTTTTCCGGCACCCAAGAGAAACCACGGACATGCATATATGTCCCAAAAAACAGAAAGGCCCATCCTATGCCGAACTACTGCGGTAGGGATATTACGACCGTGCAAGTAGCATGTGACGTGCAAGGGGACCAAACAACAGTAGTACTCTCATCAGTTTATCTGCCCAGTGATGGACCGGTTTCTTCTCGATTACTGCAGGAGCTGGCTGATCACTGTGACAGAGAAAACAAACATCTAGTCATAGGCTGTGATGCGAATGTGCACCACGTGACGTGGGGCAGCTATGACATCAACAATAGGGGTAGACTCCTAAATGAGTTTATCTCAACCACCAAACTTGATATACTTAATAGAGGATACGAACCCACATTTGTCACCTCGCGATGCTAGACCGTCATCGACATTACTTTGGCGTCAGTAAGTATTTCAAGCAACATTACAAACTGGCATGTCTCTGATGAGGCATGAATGTCGGATCATAGGTGGATCTGTTTTCAGATCAAACATATATGCGCCCAGAGGCTCGAATATAGAATCCCGAGGATGACAGATAGGTCATCCTATGGGGAGCTTTTGCGCGCCAACCTACGAGGCCTGTGTGGGGTCCCGCGGGTTGATGATCTTCGCCGGTTGGCTGCCGGGGTGCGGTCTGAGTTCTGAGTAAAGACTCCAACTATCAACTTGGTCTGTTAAAACGAGAGGACGGCACTTTTGCGTCTAGAAACGGCCAAGACACTTATGACCACCCATTTTCCGGGCAGTGTAGTGGTAGACGCACTTGCTTGGCGTGATCCACACCCCTCGTCCTCTACAAGGGAGGATTGGATGGTGGCGGGGAGGATGGTCGAAAAACCCCGGATTATCTGGGCAATTAAAAGTTTCCAACCATACAAGTCGCCTGGACTGGATGGGGTGTTCCCGGCCCTGCTGCAGTGGGGCATGGACGCCCTGCTAGAGCCATTTGTGACGCTTTTCAGGGGTGCATCACTTGGAGGTATGTACCTGAAGAATGGAAGGAAATAAAAGTAGTTTTCATACCAAAGCCGGGACGCATAGATTATGCGCTAGCCAAATCCTTCCGTCCCATACGGCTGTGCGACCGACATATAAGGGAAGTGGCGTTGTTTCGAAACCCACTTCATCTAAACCAGAGGCTCCCAAACTTTTTTTTCTCATAGACCACTTTGAAAGTTTTGCTGGTTCCGGTGGACCCCCTGC
>JARFOC010000695.1:29238-40258 GCA_031763485.1 Osmoderma eremita | reverse complement strand
CGTACTGTCGCGATCGCAATTAACTTAGCGCGTATTCATTATTCCGTTAAATCGTTTATTATTCATTATCTACTTCATCTTTCAAATTCATAACGTTTTTTTTCTTTTTTTTTTGAACAAATATACTATTTTTTAGGGACACTTCTGTTGTTCTACTGAATTTAGTTACCAGTTAGTTATTATTTCACACATAAGTAATACTAATTCAAACCGAAATTATTAATCATTCATTTTTTTTTATTAACGATTCGAAATCCATCCACATCCATAGCATTTGTAATAAAACTTAATGTTTGAAAGAGGTGTTTCCAAACCAGTTGAAATTAGCTAGAGTAATCCGAGTGTTCAAGAAGGGGGGATAGCAGAAACATCGAAAACTACCGACCAATTTCCTGTTTGTCTCTTTTTTAAGATACTTGAAAAGCTCATAGCATCGCAGATATATAGTTTTCTGGTGAAATTCGATATACTGCATGACAGCCAACACGGTTTTAGGCCAAATTACTCGTGTGAAACTGCGACTACTAGTTTCACGCAGGAATTGTATGATATACCTGAAGATGGCAAGTTAGTAAGGGGCCTATTTTTCGACCTTTCGCGAGCATTTGACACCATTCGCAGAGATTTTCTCCAAGAGAAACTTATTGCAGTTGGTGTTCGTGGCAGTATATGCGACCTGGTTGTTTCCTTCCTATCAGGCAAAAAGCTGTATGTCTCTGTGAATGGGGTGGTGTCCGAGCAACGGTCGATTGATATGGGAGTTGTCCAGGGATCTACCTTCGGCCCGCTATTATTCCTCATATTTATTAATGATCTCAAAAATCATATAACTCATGGACACCTAGTTAACTATGCTGATGACAGTCCTATAATTGTTGCTTCAAAGAGGAGCACAAACTAAACGTTAAAACAACTATATTACAAAATGGAGCAATGGTGTGGAAAAAAAATCTTATATCGAATAAGGAAAAAAACTAAGGTAGTAAGGTTTTACCCTAGCAAGGACTAACATGCATTACATCACCTCCACAAGATTGCTTGGTGTATATATGGATGAGAAATTGACCTGGAAACCCACATTGACGATATTGTTAGTAAAACGAACAGTACATTCTTCGTAATTATGAGATCTAGGCAAAATTTACATACTTCTCAATTAACCGTAAAATGTCATTATCGGCGCATGGTTTATTGCTGCAATCGCCATACTAGCAAAAGCAATGAAAGGGGTAAGAGCATTAAAGACGGACTCGAGTTTCTGCCTACCAGGCGTCATCAGCGTCTCTCCGAATGCTAAACCCACTTCATCGCTAATGCGTCGCGAAGTCATTGCGACATGTCCTAGCCACTTGCCCGCGTCACGATATACCCCCATCTAGGGGACACCAGTTAAACACACAAGCCACCGAGACAAATGCAATAGAGCCAGTAATGCAGTACACTTCATCTAGCTCCGTTAATTGACGGTTAATTGTTTTTGGGCTTTTTGATACAAAGCAACTAAAGCGCACAGATTTTTCTGACGAGCTAATTGGCCTCATCGTATTTAAAAATCAAGAAAAAAGAGAAGAATTTCTAGAAACGATGATTGACACCCAAGAGATAGAAGAAGAAGTTGAAGGAACAGAAACACAGTTGTCAAGTTCATAAAGCGATAGCGATTAAGATTTATAAACTCATTTCCTCCTAGTCCGTATCACTTATACATCGGTTAATTAATGATGGTTATTAATATCCACTAAGAACTTAGTATTTCTTATATTATAATTATAAGTAAGAGATTATTTATAATATTATTATTATTATTATATTATGTACTTATGCTGAGGGTCGGCAATTGCTTTAATATATACATAATTTTTAAGTGTAAACATTCAATAAATAGACAAATAAGGATAATAAAACTTGAGTAACATCTACACAAGAAATTATTATATCTTATATTATAATCTTGGGTAAGGGATTATTTATATTATTGTTATTATTATATTTACATTTTCTATATATTTGGTGGTTACATAAATGAGTAGGTACCTAAGTTGTTTTCATTAAAAATATTTATCTTGTTTTTCTTTTACTTGCTACCATCTCAGCAATTGGTTTAAAAACATACACATCTATGCATATATATGTAAATGTATCTCTATAATTACAATTTCGTTTTTTTTTTATATCGAGCTTTCCGAACACTGTGCAGGGGGGCCTTCGAGTTGAAATCACCCGCCACTATAGCCTCTAGAATTGTACTCTTACCGGTCCGCATTAAATTAACCACGTAAGATTTGAAAAATTCGAAGCTCACGTTTGGCGAGCAGTAGCATCCAAATATGCACCAGTCTCTCCATTTTACACACACATAGCCTTCTCCAGACAAAAACGTAAGAATTCCCTCTTCTTTGTTTCGGATAGATATCGCCACGTTTCTTTTACTGTTTGTGATGTATCTCCGCGCCGTGGAAATGTTTTTATTTGACTCACTTATAACCACAATGTCTACTTTCCTTTCACATGCGAACACATCTGCGATATCATGTGCAACCCGACCCCTCCCTAGGTTAACCTGTAGAATCTTAATACTACTTTGGGGGTTTACTGTCATCTTTCATAGATTGCCTTTCCGTACCTTGCTGGGGTTTCAGCAGTGCTCTGAAGGCCGGACATTTTGTTGTATCCGATCGATGCTAGTCTGACATTTTAAACAAAAGTGCCTGTTTGCACATTCCCTAGCTCTGTGACCAGGTTGGCAGCAATTTACACACAAATCCGTGCGATCCTCTCCTTTGCAATGTGTCCGCACTCTAGGCATCTGTAACACCTCAGCACCGCTACCTTCTCCCTCACTCCGGTACTCGGCCCACCCGATCTTTATTCGGCCTACCAGCAGTAGCCGATTGGCAATATTTCGATTGGTTTCCGTCTCTGCTCGGCCTCAGGGATGTAACGGTAACCTGTTGCAGATCTCTTGAAAATACAATTCGTTTTGAAAACTGTGGATCGTTATTGCACAAATTCATGAGTATCTCGCAAAATTCAAGTGGTCTGTGTCGTGGTCATCATTTAGTTCATGAACAAACTGAACTTTGTAAGGATGCCATTTATTTTCCTTTAAATACTTTGGGACGGATGTCTGGCAGATCTGATTTTCCAAAGGAATACCACAGCTAGGCTTATGATGGTCTTCTTAAACAGCCAGTAATGCATTTGGCTGTTTATCTTCTGATACCATAAACCAACCTTTCGTATAATTATCCCTGGCGTGACCTAAATCACGATATTTTATTTCTCTCTATCTTTCTGACAGTAAATTGATATATTAGCTTCCTGTGAGGATACTTGGCATTAAACATTTCGCATTCTGTCACCATAACAAATCATCGGTATCTTTATTCGCACTCTTTCATTGAGACGCACCATTAAAAAAAAACTTATCGTAATAAGTTTTGCTAACAAGGGAACACCAGCAACTGTCAAATTCAGATTTAAATGAAACTTGGCAGAGCCTAAAGCCTGATTTATAGATTGCCGTCCGTCCGCCCGCCCGCCCGTATACCGCATACCGTAAGCGCCCGTCGCATGGAGCAATTTATAAATTCCGTTACCATAACTTTTGCACATGCGCAAACTTGCCTAGATTTGAATTTAAAAGTCGTCGAGAAAGTTCTGTGTCAGCTGTTAATCAGCAAGGTGGTACGATTTATCCCTCCATTTTTTTGTAATAATCATTAGATAATTTATACGTTATCGTTTACCTATTATATTACTAACTAGGCAGGTATACCTCAATTTTTCTTTTAAGTAGAATGAATGACACACAGGCTAATACGTATTTGTTAGCCACCTGCACAGTTCTGTTGATGATATTTCTAAAACGATTTCTTAAATAACCCTTCAAACAATAACCTGATAACTATAATAATTCTGCCGGATTTGAAAAAACCAGGTACAAGTCATAAAATTAAAAACTAAATGAATCATCATCGTAGAGCCACCTACAACTGTCCAAATTTCAAATGTTTCGTTTGAAATGACATGTAAACAAATTGGTCGAACGTAAGCCCACAACGTAAAAGTTAAATCTTGACCAACTTTCAACGGGCGTACGGAACGGTCTTACGGAACGCCGTAATTTATAAATGGTTACACCAATACACTATTCCGCATGTTCTGCGTGCGGTTACGGTATACGGGCGGGCGGGCGGACGGCAATCTATAAATCAGGCTTAAGAGTACCTTGGTACAACAACACCATTTTCTGTTCCTGCCAGGGTAGGGAAAATTTCGTTCGCGAATCAAAAAAAAAATTAATTCGTTCGCATTTAAATCGTTCCGGAATGGAATTTAATTCTATTTAATTTGCGAGCGGAATTTTATGAAGCGAACAAAAAGTATTTAAATCGCTCCTTGACCGAATCATTCCCACTTATGACTCTTTTCCGTTCACGAGGGAATAAGGAGGACTGTTTTCAATTCCTACGCATTAGAAATACGTGTTTCGTTGTATATATAAGTAAATGCGTATGATGTTTGATTTTATAAGAGGTTTTCATTCATGAGGGACCTTGAACGTTGTATTTAAAAGTAATTTTTTTTTCCATAAAATACAAAATAAGCTCTCTTAAGATATTAATAAATGTATACGTTTACGTGGTGATCAAAATACATCGTGGTGCTTCAATACGATAGTGTAAATGCCACATTTTAACCTTGTATTAATTGTATTGATAAAATTAAATAAAGACTTATTAAAAAGAAGTTCTGATTCGTGGAGATGAAGGTTGAACGTATTCTATTGTATTGTATTTGATATTTAGAATAAATTATTATTTTTTCTATAAAATGTACTACGTTCCTTTCATTACTTTCTCGGAAACTACAACAGATTTCTTGTTTCTTGTACAATATAATTTGAACTATATTACATAGGCCCAAAGATGACATGAATTATTTTCGCCAAAAATTTATAACGGGGGGACCGGGTACCCCATACCCCCATTTTTTTGAATTTTTTATTTTTTCTTTTCACAAATAAACTCCGTTTTATGTAGAGAACGGTGCTATATTTAGAGTTAAAAATTAATATTCAAAAAATATATAAATATACCTCTAAGATCACACAACGCGTCTGATTGTATAGCTTCAGGTATTCCTCACGTACAGACAACTGTTTCGAACTCACATAGTCCTCATCAGTGCACGTCGAAGGACGCCTGGTCGCTCGTTCAATATCCCGTATCGTAAACCGAACGTTAGCACATGTCTTTAAGGAAAAAACCAGAGACATCTAACGCCCGGCCGCGGATTCATGGAACAATCCCAAAACGCGGTAACTAAGTTACCAGTCAGCTGAGATCCGTGTTAGCGTGTGATCTTATCGGCGTCGAATGACTTCATTTTTTGAACGTACGTGCCGGCTATTGGCAGAAATCTTCTTTCTTTGATGATACACTAACACAGCGTTATTCAAGTGGTGTTCTGTGTGGTGCAAATCTCCCAGAGTGCGACGTCTAACATTAACTTCCTTCGTAGTTTCTGCTGAGGATGGCAACTTAGTTGCCGAAATACGTATCCAGGAGTTCTTCACTCATCGAGGTGGTAAGGGTATTTTTTACTTTTTACTATATAACTATGTGTTGTAAGAGTGCAAAGATTACACAATACTTTAACGGTTTTCTGGCCCTTTACTGCCAAAGTACAACCAAAGTGCATTTCTAGATTAAATCCACTCTCATCGGCGTTGTATACGTTGCTTGCAACGATACTAGTGATATGGGGTTGACATACTTCATACTAGCACGTGTCAACCGAGAAATAAATTTAGTTATTTTGCATGACACAATATTATGTACCTTCTTGAAATGGCATATCCACCAATGTCCTGCTTTAAACGTGTCGTGTCCAATTTCTTGTTTACCTTCTAAAGCTCAGCTTCGAAGGTCCATGTTATGGATTATTTTTCCATCGTAAATGCTTCTTTGAAATTTTGTAAGAACGTATTATGTAATAAACCGTAGTTTATCGGTATGCGTGCCACCTCTGTTAATACTTTCTTCCCAACTGTATAACTGCCGTAGCGAATTAACTTTTCTGAAATCATGTTTCATGGTTTCGAGAGAACGTCGCTTGGTTTTACTACTTTTCTACTATTCTACAGCTTTCATTTTGTAATCTAGGTCAACAACATTACCTCCTTCTTCAGGAACGCATGCAATATTTTCATAATTGTCTCTTTATCCTCTGCTACATCTTCCACAAATTGCGCTTCATGTGGTTCTTCTAATACATCAAACTCCAATCCTGTCATATTCAAAAGAGTTGTCTTGATGAGCACTTACAATCATATCCTTCAACGCATCATGCAACTCAAATTCTCCAGGCGTCAAAGGAATTATTGCGATGTTGGCTACTTGAAACATTGCAGGTAACATGTTCAACACTTTAGAAATATTAATCGCTGCCATTATACTAAACTGCCAATTTACACTGCACGAAAAAAATCCTTCTGATATATTATTTGAAGCGGTCACCTTATATACGCATTACGATAATGGCGTACGTGACAGATCACTTGTACTTTTAGTTAATCGATCTTTACGTCGATATACCCATCAGATTATATTACAATATTTCTTGGAAACGTTATCGAAACACTAAATAATTTCTAAATAAATATTTATATATTTATAATCACAGTCAATGACAAGTAATGTTTCATTATCGTTTTATTATCAGTAATTAATTATCATAATTATTTTTAACTCTAAATACAGCACCGTTCTCTACATAAAACCTACTTTATTTGTGCAAAATAAAAGTTAAGAAATTCAAAAAACACGGTCCCCCGTTATTTTGTAAGAAAAACATAAGGTAACCAATATTCAAAGTGCCTTCCTTCTTGTTGCAAACAAATATGACTCTATTAATATTAATGAATGCTCTCTGAACTCTCCTTAATTCATCCTGAAAATTCCTTAATTCGCTGCTTCTCTGCTTCATGGGCCCTATTGTTGTTCGAGCCTCAGCATGTACAATTTCTTTAACACATCCCCATAAATAAGAATCAAGATGTGTTGAGACCTCACATCTAGGCGGTCATCTTACAGAACCAACCTTCTCTTCGGATACGTGTTATTCAGATAATCTCGTACAGTAATAGAATAGTGTGGAATGCTCCGTCATTCAGGAACCACATTTGTTCGCGGATTTTAGAAGGCACATTTGCCAATAATCGTGGTAACTCATTTCGTAAGACCTCCAAGTAAATTATTTGAAATTATTTGAAAAAATAAGGCCCTACAACATATTCGCTCAAACGTTAACGTTCCACCAATGTTGTTGATCCACTTTATGGTAAAGATGTAAACGATTTTTTTTTTATTATTCCTAGCGCAGTTCGTTCACTTACACCTGTGTTCTTACTTATACATATTTGGCTTGCATTTAGATCTTCGGTAACTGCCAACAGAACGTTTGACCCGTTTCCTTCATTTCTTGATGTTTTTGTTATCTTGAATTTCTTGTAAATTACATTTCTTGCTTCAATAAATCTCGTCATTAGTTCTTTTCTGGATGTCTCCTGTCTGGATATCTTTCACGGTAAATTCTACTAGCTAATACAGCTTTTAAAAAAGGATATCCTTCTGCTTCTCCCAATATGAAAATCATATCTACCATATCATCTTTAGAGTAATTTATTGTTAGGTAAAACG
Organism: Osmoderma eremita; assembly: GCA_031763485.1. Taxonomy (NCBI): domain Eukaryota; kingdom Metazoa; phylum Arthropoda; class Insecta; order Coleoptera; family Scarabaeidae; genus Osmoderma; species Osmoderma eremita. Next base: position 32,552 of record JARFOC010000695.1, on the reverse strand, counting down.
AACAGTCTCGAGTGTACTTTTCATACTTTGACAACGTGTCATTTGTTTCATTTCTTATTAGCCGCCAACTTGATAATCTTTTTGGTACACTAACTTTGAAATTTTGATTATTCTGGAGTATTGTAGAAACCATTAAAAATGGGTATAGAGAAACCTAATATGGAGTTTGACAAGTGCTGTGACTGTGTACTCACAGCACTTGTCAAACTTTATGTTTAGATCGAGGCAGTTAATTATGGTTACAGATTACAAAAATCGGAGAGCGAGAGACCGATCGCCGCAGCACTCTGACGAGATACCGATAGGTCGAGTCAAACAGTGTAAAGCGACGTGCTCTAATATTTTAGTTTCGTTTCCAATGTCAAAAAGAAAACATGAAACATGCTAAACGAACTAAACTAAAAATGAATATAGGTATATTTTTAAACAAATAAAAGAAACCATATATAAAACGCACTAAGAAGGGTAAAAACTTGAACTTTTTATAAAACTAAAGTTTTCTTCTTCTTAGATGTTTTATCCTTTTTAGTACGTTTATAGTTTTTTTAGTATGTATTTAATCACAAAACTAGCTTCTCAAATCTCTATTTGATAGCTTCGCGTATCAGCACGCGGTATTGGTCTGGTTAGCATTCTATTTTTTTATAAAGTAGCTGCAATGCTACGTAAATTTCATTTTTAGCAAAATGTTATAAAATCTCATACAAAAATGACGCAATAATAAGTTAATTAATATCCACAAACGGTATGAAACGTCGGCACGCGTATGTTGAAGAAAGAAAGAGGTAATACAAAATGTTGAAACAATTATTGACTTTATTTTGTAACATTAAAATGATGGTGTTTCATAATATTGATTAAGAAACTTAAGTTCATAACTTCATAGCTCCACTTTTTTAAGGTAGAATCTCTTTATTTATTTGCAAATGGAGTTTGGCAAATTCGGCCTTTCTCCATATTTTAAAATAATATGTATCAATAGAGAATATATTTTAAAAGAACTGTGAAGTACAGTTTATCATGTATTACCAAATCTCCTAAGGATGTCCCATAGATTTGTCGCGGATTGTATTAGATATTGCATTGATATCGTCGGCCTATACTTAACAGAACGTTTAGACATCCTCCATCCATAAGTATACGGAAACTTATTTGGATGTCAAAAAGAAGAAATATAATTACTTACTTGATTTCTGGTCCAAATAAAGCTTCAAGTGTAGGACCGAATGTTCTATGTAAGGTATGATTAATCACTGGAGAATGAATGTTGGTACTTATAGCTTCTATTAAAGGATTAAAGGCATGGTGTTCTTTAAACGCCAGATGAGTCGTTGCGGTACCCACATTTCCATCACTTCGTTTAAAATCCATCTTCTTTAATACTACTTCACACTTTAATAACGTTTCCAGCGGCATTCTTTGGGTTGGATTAGATAAAATCTCAAGAAGTTTTTTCATTTTGGCTGTTTTTTCCACATCTAAATGTCATATAATTTTCTTTATTAAGATTACGATCAAATATTTGGGAAAAGAAATTTGTTAAAAATATTACTTCTAATAAATAAGCCAAACAAAATAAATGGTTCCTACCAAGAAACCACAAAGAATTTTGGATTATGCAAGTAACTTTTGCTGGTAATTTTTTCTTTCAAAAGCAATATAGAGTACCGGCAAATTTTTAAGTAGATGTATGGAAGTAGAAAGGGAACATGAAAGATACATAATGTATCGAGATGTCGCCAATTAAACAGTACTCTTATGCTCAATCTTACAGTTAGTAGCGGAGTTGTCGGAATGTAATTCACATCTCGTATCTGTATAATATGAAGATGACTGGTAGAGCTCGTTTCAACGGTAATGAATACATTACGTCATATGCGCAATGGACGAATATTGATAATCTGGCCTCTATTGCAAAGCAATAAGCAGTGGCTGTGACTGACATCACACTTCTCGCAGTTTTTGATGACGTAATGTATTCTTCACTATTGACACGAACTCTACAGAAACGTAAATTTGCGAGGACGTGATGGTCCATTTACAATAGATTTAGTCCTAATATGAGGGTGGTATGAGAAATACCCGTGCTTGACGACAGATGGCGCTTTGTGTGAAAATCTGCATTGCCGACTGTGCCGCAATTATTTTTTTATTCACATACACTTCACAAACTGTTGCGTGTCGCGCCCTTCACTGTTCTTTACCTCTTTACGATTGTCGTTCGTTCTAAAATTGTGATGATGGACTATATTTGTTTCTAACGCGTTTATGTCTATTGTTTGTCGAGTCTGCGCCCTCATAGAGAAGGAAGAAATCGCCGATACTTCAATCGTGCTACAGTAACCTTCTATGGTATAATATATTTTAATGAAGTGACAATGGTTAGTAAAGATTGCAAGGACTGCGGGGCGGCACAATAAACACACTGTTCGGATTATCCTCCCGCACAAAGTATTAATTAATTCGGGACGACACGTGTTTCGGGAATACGTGGATTCCCATTATCAGGTCGAATAGCCAAATGAAGGCCAAAATTACTATAAGCTAAACACATGCACTACTTTTTTCCTCCCTTCACTCCCTCTACCTACCCCTAACATATGTACAATTTTCTGCCACACCCCCGAACGCAAAAATTCTTTGAAGGACCGCTGGAGTTTCTCAACTGTACGCTTTTATTGCTCACAATAAATCCATCAATACAGAAAATGACAAGGGCGCTTCTTTCCGATTCAGAAGGTTTTTATTCTTTTTTTAATATAAATGGATTCCTAAGCATCTAGCTCGCGCGTCGAAGCTACCGATTTCATTAATTTTAAATTGTCTATATTTATATCATGTCCGGTCTTTACCACATGTTCCGCAACGCCAGATATATCTGCCCTATCATGTCGATAGTGCGATATGCTCTTTATACCTAGTTTCAATAGCCCTCTTTGTCTGTCCAACGTAGACTTTCTCACGATTTCCACATTTCATAAATTCCCGACGGTTTGTCTTTAGGATTTCCTAAAAGGTTTTGAAGTGTGTTCGACGATTTATAACCGATTTTCATATCTTCGTCTTTTACGACTCGGCCAATTCCTTTCGTTATTTTATGAGGTGATATTAAAAATTAATTTTTGTCGCCAGGTTCAACGGAGTAAGCGTTGTGGAGTTTCTACGGTGTTGTCTATATTGGACCTTCTTAAGGATGCGATCAACATCTACAGAGAAGTAACCATTGTGTTTTGCAATGTTTTTAATAAACACACTGTTCGGATTACTCCTCCCGCACAAGTATTAATTAATTCGGGACGACACGTGTTTCGGGA
>JARFOC010000695.1:16496-29138 GCA_031763485.1 Osmoderma eremita | reverse complement strand
GAAGAATTGTTTGAAGAAATATTTGAAGAAAAGTTAAGACATGAAGTTCCTGATAGAAGTGACAAAGACAAAGAGGAGATGAACATAAACAACAACAATATTCCCGAACATGACAAAATACCAAATTATGACAAACTAACCGATAATCAAATTAATAGAAGTTTTAAGTAATCAAACTACTTGTATTAATATAACAATAAATGCACCGTTTTTTTTATGTTTTAGTATCGTTGTATAGCAGCAAGATATAGTATATTAAAGAATAGGTCTCACAAGGCCCATTCATTTGAGCTCAAGTTTAGCGGTCGACGAGTGGGGCGAGGCAGAATACAATGAGTGCCTTATGACACGAGTCCCCTGTTATTTGCCTCCTTAATGGCGTTTTTTACATAAATAGTAATTTCAAAATTTGGAAGTTTTCCTTTAGATTGGTGATACACTGTGACGAAAGCAAGGTAAGACAAGTAAGATAAGAGCATAATTTGTGGTACCGTTTGTGGTTATCTTATGTTTAATTGGCTATGATTACATTTCGCAGCTCGACTGCACATTTTTCCATCTTTCATCACTCTTTGCAGTAGTCTATATTCAAATGCACTAAACAGTACGTTGATAGCGGTTATAGTATCAAATTAAAAAAATAATATATGAACATTATAAAGTTTGTATATAACTACAAATATGAAATAAAAATACTTACGTTCACCATCATTTCCCATTTTTTGTATCATTCTTCTTAAAGGTTCTATAAATTTGCTTAACTGTCGCACCTTATCCCTATATGCTTGTTCATCTTGCATAGCCATTGGACTTTGATTGGCTTGGCCGGGAGTATTTAAAGAGCTACTAGGACTTGGTGCCATACCTACTGATCGTTGACTACTCATTATACTCATTTGAGAGCTTGGTGATGGGGCTAAAGCAGGAGAGGCAACCATTTGATTTGTAGCTTGAGGACCACTCATCCCAGCAGGTGACTGCACAGAAGATGAGGGACTTTGACTAAGAAATTGTGTTGGTGTTGGATTTCTAGGAAAATTGGCATTAGGAGCACTCATCATTAAGCCTTCACCAGGTTTGCGCTGAATTGATTGCATTTGACCCAACATTGGCGACTGCATCTGATTGGACATCTGAGTTGGTATTTGACTAGTCATTGAATTATTTATGCTGGGGGACATGCCTTGACTAATTTGATTATTAAGCTGACTGGTTATCTGACCACCTATTTGATTCGGCACTTGCGCTTGGAGTTGGCTAGCTAGCGTGCTTTGCATCTGACTTGTCATTTGATTCGCCATCTGAGATATGCTTGTGTTGGATATTTGTCCTGCCATTTGAGTAGAAATCGGACCAGTATTTGGTGGGAGACCCATAGTCGGCCGTGGTTGTATTGTTCCTTGCATCGCTCCGGATATATTTCCTTGCATATTTACTATATTTGAGGGCCCTCTATTGAGTGATTGAAGTAAGTTAGTGGCAGACGAGGGCATCTGTTGGAGTCCACTCATCTGTCCAGGTTGAGCCATTCCTCCCATCATCTGATTATTCCGGGATCCTTGACTTGCTAAATTTTGAAGAGCATTAATAGGATCAGGCATTCCTGGTCCCACTTGGCCCCCGCTGGGACCGTTCATACCAGCACCCTTCTTCGAATCTATATATGTAGTTGGTTATACCATATAAATAATGATTGATAATTTGCACAGAAAAGAACCTCTCCCGGCTTACTTAACAACTAATTGTATAATACAATCTCATGCAATTTCTAGATACAGAATTAACAACATGTATTTTATTCTTCTTTTATAGCGGGTATATTATTTCTATCGTTTTCAGAATTGACAGTGTCTTCGCCCATTTCAAGGGATATTTATCACGAAAATTCAATAACAAATAAATGGAAAACTTATTATTCATAATGTGGTAAATTTAATCTAAGAGACAATTTTTATTTGAACCAGTAGGTTATTCAAAATTATTGTAGCCCATAAGCCAATAAGCAATTATCAAAAGAAATGTGAAACACAAAATACCTTAGCACTAGGGTTTAACGGGCAGGATACGCAGCTCGAGCTTTGCCCGATAAAATGCGATACATTGTAGTGGGGCGAATTAGTCGGGATACCCGAGATAGCTTGGTCCGTCGTACACTGTAGCCGAAACGAATGAAGACATATTATATATACACGCCTGGCATATTGCTTTTTACTCGAGAGAATAATCTCACAAGAATATTTCTCTTCCGAAATATAATTTACATGAACACTTGTACTTTATTATCTTGATAAGCAAAGACGTTTTAAAAATAATAGATAGAATAGATAGACAGGATAGGATTTTTTTTGTTTACTTTTTTATATGAAGCACTTCAATTACACTAATATTATAAATAATAATATACAGGTATAATCTCTGGTAGCCGAATGCGTGGGGAAGTCGTTGACCCCCCCCATCACAATTGTGGAAAACATTCTTGCGTATACCTTGATACGCTCGAACGTCATCGGCGTCAGTCTGTCACCGAACAGTCTCCCTGTGCTCTCTATACTTGTGTGCTGTATGTATGTGTACATATGTTGGATGTTGTCATAATTCCAAAATACACAGAGCAAGAGAAAATTGATTTGCTTAAATGGAATCATGCTGGAAATCGCTTCACAACAAGTCCGCGATTTATTCAGCGTGAAATACCCAGATAAATCTATTCCGTCAGTATCTACGATTTTTGGCTTGATTGGGAAATTTGAACGTACTGGCTCAATGGGTATACCAGTTATAAAGTATCTAAGCACCAGCAATTATTTCACCACGACGCATTTAGACGAATGGAATTCTGAGAGAGGATGATGGAAATGGTGAATCGCGACGATAATATCGTAAATAATATTTTATTTACGGACGAGTCATCATTTCCCCTTATCAGATCTCACAATCCGTCAATAGTTAGGTATTGGGCAGAAAAAATGAATTCCGCAATGTAAGCACGCGTATCAACTTCAACTAAATGTATGGGCTGGGCTATTAAATAATCGGGTTATAGGTCCCATATTTATCAATGGCAATTTGACTAGCGCTATTTATTTAGCTATTTTGCAACATGAAGTTTTGCCGATGATAGACCAAGCACCAGACATTAACCATCAAGGAATTTATTTTGAATTAGATGGTTGCCCAGCCCACTCCCATGAAGTATCCTGGCCACCCGATTTGTCTTCCTTAGATTTCTTTTTATTGTGGTTATTTGAAAGAGTCCATTTACACAAACGATATACCGGGGAGGGATTAAAAAATTGTATTAGAAACATTTCCAAAAATATCTCAATAGAAACACTGAATAATGTAAAAAATAGCTTTTACAATAGATTAGGATTTTGTTTAAGTAAGGAAGGTGGTACTTTTGAAACATTTATTTAATTGTGTTTTTTTTTAATTCTAAATAAATATTTTTATTGCCCAGAAGAAGCTTTTTTGTTCTATTTTTATTGAGAATTTGCTAATTTTTGATATCTTATTTTGTGCAACTATATTTTTATTCAATCGCTCAGAAAATTTTTATATCCTTACAAATCAATCATAATTTTCTTTTTTTTTCCCTCACTGCATATTATTTTCTTTAATGTAATTGCGCAAAATGTCATCATTCAATTTGAGCTAATTTTATTAAAGCAAATTTTCTGTTATTATGCACTGATTGTCAATCGAAATTGACTGACAAGCATGTGAATACTGCTTGAAGTTCCACTGGTAACTAGGCTACCGGTGTCTACCGAGAAAATGGTAGTGGGGATACGCTACTGCGTTGTCGTATCATTCGGTTACCAGAGATTCTACCTGTAGATATTCTTAAACGAATTAGGTCCTATTTAATTCGTAATTTGAATAAATAGTAAACTTTTAATCTTTTTTTTATTTATTACTACGTTTAAATATTAAGTCGCGTTCTACATATAACATGATGAAGAAGAATTGATCACAGTAGACCTACCTTTTATAGATTGTGAATAATTATTCTTTTATTTATACTGGTTTTTAGAAGGAATATTTTTTAAGTTTGAGATACGTTTTCAAGATAAAAAAAGCACTTTTTTTCTTCGTTTTTACTGCTGGTTATACAAAATAGTGTATAGGTCCTGTATCTTCACAATGTTTAGAATTAATTTTTCTATCGGTGGAAAATAAAGATTATGTTCAATAAATTATTAGTAAAATAGAGATCATTTTGAGAGGGTAGGTTCCTATTGCTTCCGTTTTACTATGACTTCTCTACTAAATTCATTACAACCCTGAGTTGTAATGAATTTAACCAACGTAAAATCTTTTAAACCTTAATTACGATATGTGAGAGCTTAATTATCTGTGGTATTATACATTAATTTTGTCAACTCATGCAGTGTATCTGCACAAATAAAAACATTATCTTGGCAAATTATTGTTAGTACATTTTCTAATTACTAACGTAGCATACTTTAAACTTTTGCCATTCAAATCATAAATTCATCATCATCATTCAAATCATAAGTTTCTATTATTTTTTTTTCAATAAAACTTAACCAAAATTATTTTATAATGAAAAAGAAAGTATTTAAAGATCTGTATTAATTTTGAATTGTAATAACAAAACGCAGTGACTCCAAGCGGCGTGCATTCGACAAAACATACGCACATACAGCGCTGGCCATTTCTAAACTCTAAAGCCGTCCATAAGTAATGTATTTCATCAAGCAGCAATGTCATATCGCGGATCACGAATGACCGACGCAATCTCCCGAATGCAGTCGTGCTGCGCTGGTGGGGTGCATGGAATACTAGGAGTTGTCGTTGCAGCAGTTAGCTTAGTATGCTCGTAACGGCGATGATTCGTGCATACCATTTTTGTTGACGTTACTCAAGCGTGTTTTTTTCGGAATTTATAACTTTAATTTACAACATTATTTTCTCTTTGTTTACATTATTACTTTTGAAATCTATTAACTTAAATTCATCGTTTTAGTTTCTTTGACAAAACTTTATAATACAATGATTTTCACTACCGAGGAAAGGGTCCAGATAATTAAATGGTATAACTCTGATAGTACAGCAGAGGAAGTAGTCGGTCGTTTTACATTTTCGTTTATTTCGTTATGTTGGTTTTTCATTCATTTCAATGTCGAATGTGAATAGAAAAAATAATAAGGAGGATTACAGATTGGGAGCCAACGAAAAAAAGAGTAAGAGAGAGGCCCAAGACAAGATGGCAAGACCAGGTTATTGGGGATCTGAGAAAGATGAAAGTTAGTGACTGACTCCATTAATTCCGAAAGTAATTCATGGTAGATGATTATGATGGAGACAAAAACACACAATACTTTAAAGAGGAATAACATTGAAGATATAATGGACTGATCCAGCATGGGAAGTGAATCTTTAAACTCCGAACTGGAGGGCCTTCTATTCTTTTAAGAATGTATAGTCATATATATAGTACATGTCGAGTCGCAGGTCAGTACGGATAAGAGATAATGCAAAACAAAAAGACTGCATCACTAAAAATAAAATAACATTTGATGTGGATGGGTTCAAACAGCTGATCAGTGACTTGATTAAAGAAAATACATTATGTGAAGAAATTAAACTTTTAAAAATAGAAGTGTATGATTTAAAAAATAAACTATTAAAAAATAATAATAGCAACGTCGATTCTATCTGCGAAAACGATATTGAAAATAGTTTCGAAAAATCGTTTTAGTCTGTGAAGACAGTTATCGAAAGTTTCGAGCAAAGGAATCCTTAGAAAAAGTATTCTGGAGCAGAAAAAAATCCAAATCATAAGAAGCACGTGTAGGGGGATAGTTGGGTCAAATTCCCTTTCGTCGCAGTTGGATTTCGCATCAGATGCTAGCCGTTTATAGTTGTAACGTATGTAGGTCGCTGTAAGGAGTGCTACTACGGAACAGTAACGGATTATCTTGACACTTCACACGAATTCAGTATTAGAGTTTGTGCCGATATGAGCTTGAAGGATTGTTTAGACTTTAGATGATTCTAGTTTCTGGCCGAGGAATGTCTTAATCAAATTGAAAGTATGTATGATAATGAAAATATTAATATATTTATTTATTTATCTGAGCACTGGTAAAAAAATATATCTCTTGAGACTATTAAATTGCCCGATTACAAACTATCTCAAGTTATTGTCCAAATAACCAAATACATGGAGGTGTAACAATTTTTACCTCCATCGAATTTGCTGCAAAACCATGTTAAGCTATTGACTTAAATTGACCCCATTAGTGTGTCGTCACAAAACCCAGTTGGCATGGCAACGCGCCATATTTTTTTCCCAAACAAAACAAAATACAGCACACACAATCATCTGATAATCATCATTCCTGTGTAATTGATTGCTTAGTTCTTAGCAAGTAATTTTCCTGGTTTTCTAACAATATAACTGCATATTACGGTATAATAGTACTATTAAAGATTATGAGGGGCACAGGTAAAGCAAATATGAAGGAACGCTCCTACAATACAGAAGTAAATACAATCACTTTACACAATTTACAACAGCTACACCTACAATATATTGTTTTCAAATTAAACTCACTGAAAATTGTAATATTGCAAGTACACACTGTACATGACCAAAAGGGCTACATTACGTCACCGTAAAAGAAATGTATCCAAGCAAGGAATACTGAGCAACTGACAAGAATCTATCGGAACAAGATATTGCAGACTTTAAAAGTTTTTATGAGGCTGTTCGATATCTTGGTACATCTCCTAGCAGATTGATGGAGGAAGTTGAGATAATTAGAATATATAAATATATAAATGTATCCAAGCAAGGAATACTGAGCAACTGACAGGAATCTATCGGAACAAGATGTTGAAGACTTTAAAAGTTTTGATGAGGCTGTTTGATATCTTGGTACATCTCCTAACAGATTGATGGAGAAAGTTGAGATAATTAGAATATAATCTGTTTGCCATATTTTCTGAGTGAAAAACAATGTAATACATGCACGTAATTAAAATACTTAATAAACAGAAGACTTTTATTTAGCCATTTCATAACAAAACATTATCTATCCTGCTATTTACAGTGTAATCGTAACACAATCTAAGTTAATGCCTATATATATATAGCTTTTCTCCCTCTCGTGTAGTAGTTCAACATTCTGGTATTTATGTTACTAGTATAGTTATTAGTTGCAGCTACAAATTAGTGACCACTGGTTGGCAGAGATGGCTGTCGATCAATATGTATACAATATTAATGTATTATTTTGACATCCTTCTATATCCATCACTGTGTGTATACAATACAGCATTAATCAATTTATTTCTTTTAACTCAGAGTTCTTCGAAAAATACTTGCACTTTTTCTGCTCACTGGTGATAACAAGCAAAGCACATCATAGATTTCTTAATAAGATAGAATACAGGGCAAAAAGGAAACATAATACCATACAAAAGCGGCAAACAAATTTAGAAATAAAGGAAGCCGAACAATGTGAGCAGATTGCGAGGTATGTAGTTTGTTTTCTTTGGAAAAAGTTTCTCAGAGTTGCCATCTTTTTACGTAAGCACTAATACCCTCAATTGTGACGGCCACTTTAAAAGGTGCAGCCTGATTTTTGCTTGTAGTAATTTTAAATGTGCAATCGCGACAACTTATCGTTCGCCATCTGGCCATTTTGCCGTTTTCGCCAAAAATATTGTTATATTTGTAAATAATATAAGTAAATTATGTGACTTTGTTATTCTATGGGGTGATTTTAATATTGATGCTATCGATATATCGATAACTATTATTAATAACCGTTTCCGGCCGATGACTATTTTAGCTGACTCTCCATTTTCGATATTAACCATTACTAAAATAAGTGGTAGCCGATAGTGCTCGATCTAATACTCTCTCAAGAACGGACAGGCTTCAGCGTTCTTCGCCCTCGTTCTCGTTAATATTCACTCGGAGAATAGTAGTGGAATATGTGCGACTGTTTATGTTTAGATAGAATATGAAGCGGCGAAAGCGGTACTTTTTTCCTCGTTGATTTAAAGAGAAAAACAACTGATATCAGCAAATTTAAATTAGAAACTATCGTGGCCCTGTTTCTTTACATTAATTAGAATTAGAATCGCAGGGAAGCGCTCCTGCGATAGTTGTAGACAATTATTTGTTGTTCACAGCCTGTTGACGTTGCCGAGTATACACATTTACAAGGCAGTGATACATGTAAAAAATAGTCACTTATATCTTAGGGACGAAAGGAACTACGAGACTAGACAACGTGATCTTCGTATAGCACCCAAACAACTTACATCTCTTTTCGAGAAATCACCTATGTATAGCTTTGCCAGATTCTTCTTGGGAGCAATTCTTTAGCATTTTGATATATTTCTTGTTTTATATTATGTTTGTTTTGACTATTGCTAATATAGTTGCAATGATCGGAGAGCAAACAAATATTATTATTATTATTATAATGACGAGATTTACTGAAATGGGAAATGTCGTTTACAAGAAATTGAAAAAAACAAAAAAGCAAAAAATGAAGAAAATCAGTTAAAGGATCTATTTGCAGTTACTGAACATCCAAATACAAGCCAGGTATGTATAAGTAAGAACACAGGTGAGTAAGAACACGATCTGTTGTACGAATATTTAAAAAAAACTGCTTACATCCTTACCATATTCAGCTACATCAGGAGCTTACTGCGCAGGATTTCGAAAAAAATCGTTTTCAGTTTTGTAACTGGGCCAATGATGCATTACAATGAAATCGCTATTTTATTGTAAGGTGTAATTCTCTGATGAAGCAACTTTTCAAAATAAATCGGTAAATCGGTAAATAAGCACAACTTTTATTATTATGTAGATGAATGTCCTAGAATTTTGCGAAACTACATCGACAACATCGGTGGAACATTAAGGCATAATTAGCGAGTATGTTGTAGAACCTTATTTTTTTTCAAATAATTTAAAAGGATCTATGTACTTGGAGTTCTTACGAAATGAACTACTAAGATTATTGGCAAATGTCCCTCCTGAAATCCGGGAAAAAATGTAGCTCCAGAATGACGGAGCACCTGCACACTATTCTATTGCTGTAAATTATCTGAATAAGATATATGCCGAGCGATGGTTGGAAGGAATGATACTGTAAGATGGCCGCCTAAATCTCCAGACTTAACACACATTTTTATTTACAGGGATGTGTTAAATAAATTGTATATGCTGAGTTCCCAACAACGACAGAGCATAAGAAGCAGAAAATTATTAACGCTTTTCAGGAATAACTGAAGAATTAAGGCGAGTTCAGAGAGTATCCATAAATACTGCCAATCTTTGTTTGCAACAAGGAAGGTACTTTGAACATTTGTTACCTTAGGTCTTTCTTTCTTTCATTCTCATCTCTCTATTTGATTATCACATTAAATTAAATGAAGTACTACATAATATTTCATTCATTTCGTTAAGTTTTGCATTACTTTTAATGAGACATGCTAACATTTTATTACTGCTTTTGCACACATCAATAAATTTTTTAATTAATAGGTACATTATTTTTACGGGGAAAAAAACGTGCGTCCGATTTTTCTTTAAATTAAGACACTTAAAATTTCTTTTTAAATAGGAAAAAAGGGAATATTAGAATTTTGATAATTCCGGATTATTGTAGAAACCGCTAAAAATAATTATAAGGAAACCTAATGCGGATTGATGCAGAATGTAATTCTGTATCACTTTTTGTTATAATATACAGAGTGTTCCATTTAACAAAATCGAGAAAAATCATTTTGAAGTTGGCAAAGTCAATACTTTCCTGATGACCAGCCTGTACACGCGGCGGTGAAAACAGTTTACTGACATCGTCACACAATCTCATCCTATCCACACAACAAATTTTATTGCTAAATTTGAAAGCGCTTAGACGTAGCAATACTTTCCTTGGTATAAGTGCTTTTTCAATATTTTTAACAGAAACAGTTGTAACTCTAAAACCACAAAGCAGGTTACTTTCATAACTTTCATAAATATATGGGTGGTTCCATTTCAAAAAGTGAATTTTTCTGTGCCACCTTTTTTATGAAACACCGGTATATCGGAACATGTTTTCTAAAGATGCACAATTAATATTATATTACATAACCAAAATATGAGATTGCTACCTAGCATACAGGCTAAGCGATAATAGACGGACGTACTATTGCCGCACCCTGTATACCGGATATCCCAAAGTGAATGACGTATTAAAAGTATATGGAAAACCACCCATCAGAATTGATTCAAATTTTGCATCTGCAAATTACTCTAGGTGAACAACGTTCCTAAAATATTTTCATCCATGTAATTGTTGCCGCTTCTGGCTAACCCAGGTAACTCATTTTTTTTTTAATTTAAATGTGACATCCTGTATTTGTTATCATGATTGGATTAAATTTCATACATCTTGTTTCACTTACTTTCCTATGTCTAGAACAATCTCAAAGCGTTTTCGAGATATTAATAAATTAATTCTTTTTTTTTTGAGAAAATGCGACCGTTATAGAGGACACCTTTAATATTTAAAATAAGTAAAAGTATAATTTTTTAACACAGTTTAAGGAAGCCTCGGACTAACTTACGACATTATTTGATTTAAACATAAAATTTCATGTGAGATGTTCAAAAAGGGGCATAATTTACTTCCCGAGTAAGCCAATCTACATGATCTACACATTTGTACATCACACTTTTCGCATGTTTTTAACACTTTATGTACAAGCAATCAATTTGATTAAGCATCCATATGGGTTGTCCATAAGCTTTATCAGCATTTGTGCATTTAAAAAATAATTCTCTTTTAATATTAGTCTTACAAAAATATATAATGTGGACACCTATTTATTTTGGAACAGAGAGAGTAATTATCTATAAAAATAGAGAATAAGATAAACAAAGTTCAAAAATATATTGCCAACAATTGCCATGATGCATCACTAAATTACAAACAAATATAGTATACCACATGCAGAAGAAATTCAAATGATATATTTTAAACGCAAAGAAGATGTTCAACTGCATATGCTTTTTCAAAGACACTTGGGGTAATCCTGCATTTTAGGGACCTGAGTCGGGCGCATGCACCAAGTACTCACAAGCCACCCCTTTCTACGAAGTCATATCAAAAAAAAAAAACGGACCAAAATACAGGCCATACAATTGATGTAAATATACAGGTATTTGATAAATAATAATAAATAAATTAATAACCTATTTATATCTTGACATATAAAGATTATTATTATTAACTACCAATAGAAAATGGATAAAACCTTCAATTACTAATATGCATGGTGCAACGTGTATTAAGACTACAATTATTTATTTTATTTTGAAGTTTTTGTGTGTCATTCTCAACAATTCAAACAATAAAATTTCTTAGCAACCTGTAGTTTTTTACATATATAGATTCCCAATTTCAAAGAGAATATGTCTATAAAACCTAAGTGTGTTTTGGTCTGTTTACTCATTGATATTACCCCGTAGGGGGTATGGTTTGCGGGTACCCGACGATTCAGTTCCCTAAAATGCAGGATGACAGATACTTGGTCAAAATGGGTTGTATTTGCAATCAAAAAAAATTGAACTTGTAAATATCACTATCAAAAAATTTGCAGGAATTTGTATTATACAATATAGAATACAATATCATAACTTAAAATATACCTACTCATTTCCCGAACATGTAATATAAGCCTTGCAACAAAACCTAGGTATTCTTCTTTTGTCTTTGCTTTTTGAAATACATGGTTTTCCATTTCATGACTGTTACGACTGGTAGTTTGTCCAGACTGTCTTACAGCTTCGTCTCTAAAATCACTTATCTTCAATACACTATTTAACTAATTGTGGTTATACTACATTTTAGCTACAACACTTTGCCGGAATGCCGTTGTACGCCAATCATCTGCCATCTTATTAGTATTTATTAAATACTAATTTACCGTTTGTACAACCTATATTATATTTCCTGAAAAATAAGTGTTAACTTAGTTTTCAGTCACTATTCACTATCAGACACTGGCTGTCACACAGAACAGCAATTAAAGAGAAACGCCAGCTCTGTACAATACACTAGGACCAGGCACTTCACGATATTGCACTACAGCGCCCTCCGCGTTGGTACACGGCCAAATACGAAAGTACGACGGAATTGAGGCTACGATATATGGCGCGACATTTAAAAGTTAGATATGTTTCGATTTTCCTTAATCTGATCAGTGTGATACGTCTACTAATAATGAGTCGTATTTACATCCCTCATTTAATTTAATAATGCCGTGACTACATGTTTAATTCGACTTTTAATCACTTCTGTCATAACTTAAAATAAAATACAGCAGTGGGATCACGATGAGTAGAATTCTATTTAGATGACGTCACGTTGCTTAGCAACCGTAGACGCTTGCCTGTACTCGATATTTTGGAATCACGACGGCTTGCTTTCGATATCCCCTTACGTCTTTACACCCGCGCGGAATCGTCTACCTCTCGTTTCGAAGCGAGTGGTTACTGCTGTCGTTTGCATTCTCCCTCTCTTTTAATAATGCGAATAAGACAAAGATAATAGACTGCCCGGGAAACAGAGCAATATAAAATGTGTTCAACAA
>JARFOC010000695.1:0-12412 GCA_031763485.1 Osmoderma eremita | reverse complement strand
TCCACATTGAATTACGAAATAATAGCCGGTGACATGAGATAGTTTCAGCGTAAAATTGCCGGTCAACAATGTGTTAACTACAATTTCCGTGCATTATGATCTCTGTAACGCCAATTTCCCTAACTCGAAAACTTGTATAATTCGAAGCTACCAGAATGGCCCAATAACACAAGAGTCTCTATAAGTCGAATATTCAGGGTGATCTTGTCCTATACGATCGCTAACGAAATCAAGTTTCCCTGCGTGGTGTACTGGGAATCCCCGAAATGCCATGTGATTTACCAATGTTTTGTTTCGCATTCGTTTTGCTCGGTATGCCAAAATACCTAGTCGACGACTGTTGTGTCTGAAAGTGCGCTATCGATAAAATGTTTGCGCCGGGAAAACTTAAGAGTCTGACGATCCAAAGAAAGGTAGAAATTCAAAAAGAGAGGTGGAAAGTGGATTTAAGAAAAATACTATTGCTCAAGAGTATAATATACCGCAAAGTACATTATCTACATTTATTAAGAATAAGACTGCTATCTTAAATTTTCGGTGCAGGAATGAAAGGTCGAGTTGCTCTCACAAGCGAAAGAGGCCTAGAAAGACTGTTAATGTAGCCTTGATAAAGTGGTTTGAATCTGCTAGGAAGGAAAATTTGTGTATATCAGGTCCAATGTAGCAACAAAAAGCACTAAGTTTTGCTGAAAAATTAGATCAAAATTTTAGCATTTAAGTGTTAAATGTTAGCATTTAAAAGTGTGAAGTGGCACAGAGGCAAACTCAGCAAGAAAAGGGTGACCAGTTTACTAGCGACAAACATGACTGGTACTGGAAAATTGAAGATTTTGATAATAGGAAAAAGTGCTAAACCACGATATTTTCGAGGAGTTACTTATAAGAACAATAAAAATGCATTGATGACCGCCGATCTTTTTGAAACATTGCTTCTGGGATTGGACAACTATTTTTTACATCAAAACGGGAAAGTTTTGCTCATTGGCACATCCCCAATTGAGTCACAAACTAAAATCAATAAAATTTGAATTCTCTCCACCGAACATGACATCCAAACTTCAACCTCTCGATCAAGGCATTAAAAATGTTTTAAGATTCATTATGGACGGTGAATCTTGAAAAAAAATTTTGAAAGTTTTGAAAATCATCATTCCATTCCTAAAATTGATCTTTTTGATGGCATTAATATTGTAATCACAGCATGAAACATTCATGTTACTCCTAAAACAATCCAAAGCTGTTTTAGGCAAGCAGGTTTCGGAAAGAATAACTTTTTCTGATGAAGATAAAATACCATTGTCAGAACTGAAAAAAATTATCACCGAGCAAAACATCATCTCCAATGCTCAACAGTTATTTAATAAGTGTGTTGAATTGTACAATGCAAACCATGTGACTTTGATGGACGATTTTATAAACCTCAAACTCCCACAGATGACGAAATTGTTGCTAGTGTTAGTAAGCAAGATGAGTTTTATGAAAGTTTGGATGCGTCCGACACTGAGGATATTCTTAGAGAAAATCCTTCTTAGCACGAAATGGCTAAATCATTTGAAACAATACAGTTGTTTTTTAATATGACTGAGAAGAGACCAGATGATGTATTTGTTTTACTTAATAAAATAAAACAAGCCTATGAGACGGAATGCGTAGGAAAGACCATACGTCAAAAGTTAAGCGCCGATTATACATTTAAAAAAAATACATATGTACATATACATATAACTGTATGTAACTTTTGTATGTAAGAATGTATTCTTCATACTATAAATTTTATACTATATGCCTATACTGTCAAGTTACGGAGGTTCAACTGTATAATGAAAAAGGTGTAGATGAATATCATGTTTGTATTTATTTTTTCTACAAAATCCATACTATTGGGCCGTGTTAATATTTGCAACACAGATTTATGTGAGCTATCTGCCATTATAGCTAAAAAATCTCAAATCTACCTCTACCTCTTACCTGCATTGCGTTGCTTAATTTCGTTTTTCTAAGAAAAATGTACCCCGAGGAAGTGAAATCGTCTCTTGCTGTTTATAGAAATACTTTGTAATTCAGAAATGTTTCTTCTCCATCCTACACAGAGGGTTTATTGTGAAAAGAACACAATCTTTCGGTTTCGAATGGTGTCGACATAAAAGTAGCTTCCTCCTAAAGCGAAATTATATAGCGTTCTCAGCACATAATAGCCGAGAACTCCCCGAAAAGAATTCATCCAAAATCGCGTTACGTTTGCTTGGCAAACATAAACAATCTTAAACGTCCACTAAACCGCCGCAAAAATCACCGAGAACGCGACCCTAAAGCACCACCTAAGTGCCCCTAAAACACCCCCTTAATGTCTTCCTTTATTCAACGGGAGATAACAATATTTTTAACGGTCCGGAAAAGAGTCCCCATTTACGTCGGTAATTTCATTAATTTAAATTGCCCGCGCTCGATTTTTCCCGCCTACCTGGTATCCCGCGGGGAAATGGGCGACATTAGTACCGGCAAAAGAGGGTAGTTAACGCAACAAACACGTCGACATAAAAGAACCACTAACAATAACTTTCGCCTTTTACTGCGCGCGTGTTCGAGTAATAATAAGAGAACTCCGCGCGTTGGAACGGTATTGTAGGCCGCGTTAGGAGCGTTTTCGGCACTCCTTGGGCCGGTTCTTATCGAGCGATGTTTACTTACGGCGGTAAAGGGACTTCCAACGCTTATATTCTCAAAGTAGATAAGGTAGACGGTGAATATAACGATAGTTGGAAGTAACTGTCAACATTAGTGACTATTATTTAACACTAGATGGCGCTTGCGTTTCTCACTTGACGTTTGTAGGACAACGCCTATTTTTGAATTTGAATTGGAAGTTGTAGGTTTATTTTCTTATCTCTAACAAAAAGAACTCTTTCGTATACAGAACAAAGGAAAGAAGATGCGATATTACGTCAAGAAAGTTTGAGAGAGGTACACATAGTTGAATTAAGGTTTTACTCTAACGTTAAGATGCTAAACATTTTCACAACATATTACTGTACCGAACTTATCTGTGAAAATGTAGCTAACGTATGTTTATATCACTATCGCCATCCATTTTTTGCTTCATTCAATTTTCATAAAGGAAACAAACCTTTCCATGTATGAAATGTCTCCACACGCCCCTTTCGTAAACACTAAAGCTCTTTTGCTAATCACCAGCTTCCGTATTAACGTGCGAATGCTTAGGCGTCCATGTCGTATTTTGAAACTCGCTCGTTGCTGCATCTTCTGCTTAGTTTGTATCGCTAACCGAATCAACTTCAACTTGGATGCTTGTCTCTTTCGCGTAGGATGCGTCCGCCGTGATCAATTTTCGCTCGACTTGATACTTTGGTAGTAACCAACAGTCTTTTGACGTTGTGCATATAAACCTTTCTGTATACGGAACGTCGCCTACGCCGAAGCTATCAAATTAGTTATCAAAATGGAATCCCCTCGCGAGTTTTTTCGACGAACTAACTTCAATTGTAATGTGTATGTATAGCTTTAAGAAAAACTGCTTTTAACTGTTTCATTAAAAAATTTAAAATATGAACAAGGATACGAACAACGGAACTAAACTACAACATTGCGTAAATAACACCTATGACATTTGCTAATTCAAGTGATATTTTAGGTTATAAGCATATATAGCATAAGTCGTAAAACATCATCATAGTGGGTGGGGCGAGGGAAAATATAATACACAATAAAAATAATCTGAAATACTTACAAATGTATGACATTTAGAAATGTTGGAGGTTAGGCGTACATTCAACATTGCGTTGTTGACAGCAATATGGCCGACATTAGTTTAATTACTTGAAGTTGAATTTCTCGTATGTCAACTGTTGGTCACGCTGCCTCGCTTGTTGCCAAATTCTCCCATACCTTTTCATAGGGATGGTAACCTCTCTCCATAACTCACATAAACATAACCATAACGAACATATGGACTCTGTCTACTACTGCCTCAACTGACACAGGAACTATTCCCGACTTCAGGATGGCCAACTTCATGTCCCAGTCTTTGGCGCGTAATTTAAATCTAAATTATTATTGCTAACACGTCAACTTTAAGATTGTTTCGTCTACTTTAAGAGTATAAAGAAAATTATAGGGAACGAAGGCTTAAAGCAATTCTTCCCAGATTAAATAAAGCATCATACGACGTCCTATGAAGTGTAGTCGGTTGCACTTATCGTGTCGTCAGCCTTAATATCTTTGTCACCAGAAGCCTGCCATGTTTGCTGCATCGCGTCCCACTTTCTCGATATTAATAACGTTGTAAGCCGGATAGAACTAAACATGATTTCGATTACTTTTCTAGATGCACATGCAGCAACTTGTGCTCAACTACTACCACCGTATTAAGTCGCCGATTTATTAAAACAATGTTCTCGAGAAGTTCTTTCATTTAAGCGGGGCGTTGCACACAGTGCGCTCGATGCTTGGGCCTTTTAACTTTTAATAATCCGCCGAGCGGTAAAATACGGCATAGTTGGCCGTTCGTAATATTGCCATTTTTCAGGCGGGTATTTTACGTGAACATGGGCGAAGCTGCTTGTATTATTTTCCAACAGTGTTTTTTCCATTGAATTATTGAATCTGATGGTGCCGGCGACTGTTTGTTGTTTCGGACCCGGATTTATTGATGTGTTTATGAGATTTAATGGAATAAATTGGTTGAAAAGGTTCAATTTAAAATATCAAATTTCAATTCCAACCTAAAATTATATCCGGTGGGGATATAATCTATAAACGTAGTGTTTTAGACTATAATTCAATTTAGTTTTTCAAAGTTGGTAAAATTAATATTTCATATCACATTCAAACGTCAAGTAGTTAAGTATAGTTCAGCTGTCAAATGCAAACGTATTCAATTAAACGTCAAACATCACCAACAGAACAACAATAACATTTATTTTTAATTATGCTCTTGAATTATACAGTTATTATATAGTGATGTCGTAAAATATCAATAAAATCGAAAAGGCTCCTCTTCGTAAAAATGCATTTCCAGTCAGTAATAATTGCACAACCCACGCACAACCACAAATGCACCTGTAATATGATACTATCAATTACATTACTGTATTTCGCATTAACTATTTAATTAAAATCGTCCGCCGTACTACCAACTATTAGTACAAGCAGCGAACTCTACTGACGAGCCAACGGAACCGATCCCGAATTAATAATTATCGTAGTACGGAATATACAAAAGGATACAAGGTTGCATATCGCAACAAAACAAATTTCCATCGTTCATCCATTAAATCGACGGGCAGATAATCATAATTCATATTTACACGATAACCGAGCGATATATAATATTGTTAATACGACACCATTACATTGCTATTATTTATTAATTCATTAACCCCTTCTAATATTCGGAATCAGTGATAATATAGTAGGGGTAGAGGGGCGCTTAACGATAAAATTGTGTACCTAGCCCTCTGTTGGTCTGCGAACCCAACTAAACAGATTACCGCGCCAAATCTCATATATTTCAAACTTGACAGGATGCGTAATACCAACCAAAATTCTATTCATTCTTCTATCGTATAATGTCATTCACAAAATGTGTCCAAAAGTGTATACATTCTGCCGTGCAGATTTTTAAGTAGCACATATTCTATTTTCAACCATGATTCTGTTCAGAGAGTAAGCGCACAAGTTGCGCAAAAAACATGCATTGACGGTTTCGCTTAACGTATTCCTGAAAGTTATATTTACAATAGGAATAAACATTTTTGCTTACCGGGCCGAATACCATAAACACACTGTCCGGGTTAGTCCTGCTGTACAAAATTGTTAAATCTATTTATTTTTCAAACACAATAACGCACCAACCAGCTTTAACAATAATTTTATTCACGTACTGACTTCTACAATAGCAACTTAAAGACCAAAGACTCTGAAGGAAAACAATTCGCTCTAACATTAATATACCCTACTCAACAAAAACATAGCCATTAGGAATATAATTACACTAAAAAGTATCGTCGGATCCAGGTACTTGGCGATGAATCATTTTTAGCTCGACGTGCGTTAACAACATAATAATTAATTCGGGACACGTCAATATTTACAGACGAAATACACAATAATAATAAAAATAACGAGAATGATTAAACAATAAGTAAAAAACAAAGGAACTACTAACTAAAGTAATTGTAATATGTATAAATTTCAAATACTCTATGCAGACGTCTAGAATTTTACATTCAAAGCCCTCTATTAGATTAAGTTTTGCACTTAGAGCCCTCTATTGGTCGAGTAACCCCTGGTTTACACTAAAGGTATAATAGTGCACTACCCCTGTTCGGAATCGTTACAATTTCAGCTATTTCAGTATTGTATAGCGGTGCGCATGCGCCCGGGGAATATTCAAAATGTCATTTATTATAATGTTGACACTGCGACCAAGGCCACTTCGTGCGCTCATAAATATATTTGAATAAAATTTATAGCTGATTGATTATGTTATTTCTATTGTCCTCTTTTCCGTAGGCCAGGAGAATTGCCCATTTGACTATATCAAGATATACGATGGTAAAGACGAACTGAGCCCTGTTATAGGAACGTTCTGTGGCATGGGGAAGTTTCCTTATTCCATAATTGGAACGTCGCAAGATCTATTTGTAGAATTTGTATCATCACCTGCCGGTGAGTGATAAATGTCTGATTTTTTTGAACATTACAGGGTTATAAACTGCTGTTTCGGGCTCTCATTTTAAACCGATGGTCGCGCATGCGTGCGAAGTGTTCAAAAACAAATACCGTTGTCAGATGTAGTTGAATTATTACTGGTTCTTAGAGGTTAGCGCCGTTAGCGGTATAAATTTGAATTATTAAATACATTTGAATTGTTCAAGAGTTTTACTGCAATTCGATCGATTGTCATATATGTAAGTTATACTGCCGTCAGATCGATCAATTGAATTTATATTTATATATAGCACTTCAACATCGTTGCTGATATAGAAATATAAAGTTGTGTTTACTAACTTTTCACAATAATTTTATTTTCCTTTGCGCACGCGAATTACATGACCGCGAATAGCTGGACATGACAGCTGTGAACAGCAGTTTTACCTATTCTTCTTGAAAATACATATTATTTATTTTTTGATAATACCCCGCCATCTTGTCTTGAAGAAAATCACCATATGAAGTAAAAGCCCTTATTTCGATACTGTTCGAATTACTCACTCCCACAAAATACTCAAATATACCTGCAGGTTACAATTAACCAAAGTGACACTAACCACAGTTCACATCCCGAAAACATGTAAAAGCCTCCGTCCCAGTCCTCGGTGTAATTCAAAATTTTCATTTGCGACCCACATCCGCACACAACGAAAAGGTAGATAAAACGTAAAAATAGAAACGAACCAAACCCAGTTGAAACTCGCCGAATAACCGAAAACGGCCTCGCGTTTTATTTTTCAGGGCCCCTTTTAAATACGGGATTCCATTTTAACGTCGGTAATTGGCCCGGTCACGTAGACACCGCCGGCAGTAGGAACGGTACCTGTGATTGGCTCTTGTCCTCGGAGAGTCTGCGGGCCTCCGGCGACTCCGAGGGCATCTTTTTATCCGTGGCACATTGGTATCCGCCGCACACGAGCTGCACGTACTTGATGCAGGGAGAGGAGGGTGAAATCGTGCGCTTATATTTTCCAAGGTTGGTTATGGTGTGCTGTTTGAACATATTGGGCGTATTAAATTTATTTTTTCATTATTCAAGTACATTTTGTAAGTTTATGACGAGTTTGAATTTGGCGCCTAAATGATGGGGACGTTGTCTTGTTGGTAGCTGATTTGGTTTTTAGGGAGCTTTGAGGTTGGTTCGAGGTTAGTTTGATTGGCGGCAAGAAAGCAGCCTTTTTGAAAAATATAACCTCAAATTTCGGCTTCCGACGAAGAAAATGTGTTAATGGTTGCATTCAGAGAAAGAATTGCTAAAAACGCTGAGGGTTGGCGGTGTGCTGCAGTGCTTTATATTCCCTAAACAGTACATCCAAGTTTCTAACAGTGGCGACAACTTAATCTAAGAGTTTAAAAGTATACATCCGGGTGTTGGGCCTATGACCATCTGCGACTATGGTCAGAGTACATGCTGTATTAAAGCGCTTCTTACAGCGAGGAATAAATATACCAAAATATACGCTGCAGTAATGGCGGATCACTTGGAGAAAGCGCTGTCAAAAACTACGTCATCGAAGACCCGTTCAGGAAATTGCAGCATTAAAACGCTGAGGGCTAACATTCGC
This sequence comes from Osmoderma eremita, assembly GCA_031763485.1. Lineage (NCBI taxonomy): Eukaryota > Metazoa > Arthropoda > Insecta > Coleoptera > Scarabaeidae > Osmoderma > Osmoderma eremita. The sequence goes on along the minus strand of JARFOC010000695.1, from coordinate 4,115 downwards.
TGAATGCGACCAATTGTATTGAACCACAAAGGTGAAGATATTTTGATGCAAGTAAACATTCGAACGTCGAATAGTTTGATAAATGGTAAGTGGGCGTATTATTCATTTGAAAAATCATCGTTCTTGTACAACTGTAACGGTTTCGAGATCAAATTGTTACCTCTTACCTTACCTTTAAGCATTACGTTGCCAGCTGGTATTAACCGGTAACCAACGAAAAAATAACTATACTAAATATGTCAAACTTTTTCCATGGCGCCAAATTCAAATTATTGTTGACAATTCAAAAATCACTATGTACATATATACAATAGAGCTAATTCTTATTAAATCCTCCACAGTTTTCGAATAAACCGGATTGAGTCTCCAATACAACCGATCGAAGAAGATTGTGGAGAGTCTCTGACATTGTATGACGCCTCGTGGCCGGATGATTCTAAAATCATCAAAACCTTTTGTGATACCTTCTCCAAAGCAATGGAGAAACACGATTTTGTGTCAACGGGAAACGCACTGTTCGTGCGTTTCGAAAGCAAAACTGGAAGCTATAGTGGGTAAGTTTAGTTTCTTCGGACGAAATGTGTTATGAAAACATCTACCTGTGTAGGTCTTCATTATACTACTGGGCTCACTACGACTTCTTCAACAATACCAGACTAGGGGAACCTGTCCCTGGTAAACCTTGCGACGAAGTTTTCGCTTCGTGGAAGGCAAGAAAGGGCCAGGTCAGATCGCCACTCAACACCTTAGTTTACAAACAGACCACCAGTAGCGAAGACGTGCAGTGCCTCTACAGATTCGTCACAGATAAGAGGCTGTATGCCAGAGTGATCTTGACAGTTTGCAACGTCCGGTTTAAGGTAGAAAAATCAAAATCTAATCTAAGTGCTAACTGTAATATGTATGTTTGCAGGACCATCCATATAACCCTGGATTGTGTACGAACTGCCTTGAGGACCGCGTGGATAAGCTGTTAATATGGGAACCTCTACCCCCTGGAGCCAACGGTTCGCATCCTCCGATTCCCTTGTCGAAAGCGGCTCAGAGTGGAGACGTTACTTGCATATGCAACAGACATACGACATCCACGACTGTCATATCGAGAGGGGAACAGTTGAATCTCCAATTGATCGTAGATAGTGCCCATGCTGCACCTAGCTACTTCAAACATAATACTCCTCTATTTGAAGCGACGTACGAATTTGTTCATGGACCTTTGTGTGGACCTCCAATCATCCACCCAACGACAGATGGTGATATACATTATCCGTACTACGAAGCCATTGGTTATGTTGAACCTCCAAAGTCTATAAGGTGCATCTGGGAGATTAGAGTGAATCGCGAAAGAGACTTGCTTTTGGTGTTCGATCGGATCAAATTTGCGTCGAAATACTGTGAAGACGGCATCGTGGATTTCTTCATCAAAGGCCAACTAACGCCATACCTTTCAATCTGTGGCGAAAATGTTTCTTTGGCAAAGGAACTTCCTGTTTTGACGGCTGAACAACTCAGTCCCGACGGCAGGGATCCTGGGGTGATAATACAGTTTATAGGCACAACATCTCCTACCAGAGCAGCTTTTAAGATAGCTTGGACGGAATTGTATCATCTCCCAAGGAATACTGACGGTAGTTTGACGTCTAGACTGACCGAAGGTGGCACTTTAGATGACGCCGTTGAAGGGTGTGAGTTTCCTTGTCCGGGAGAAGCTGGATTGTGTATACCTGCTAGATTAGTCTGCAATGGAGTAATAAATTGTCCAAATATAACAGGAACCACAGGTAACGATTTTGACAAGTCGCCACAACAAAATTATTAATCAAATTAGCAAATTTGCAGGTACCAATTTAAGTGACGAATCCGAACTTCTTTGTACGAGAGAGGAAGAAAGGAAATACGACTGGTTATACATAGGAATAGCGTCGATAGGGTTTCTAGTGCTCCTCTGCTGTATATGCGTGTGTATCTGCAAGAAATTCTGTTGTATGGACGAATAAATAGACATGATGATATCGATAAAGCAAACTTACAAAATAGTATAATGAAATAAAGAAGCCTTATCCTAAAACCGTTCTATCCAGGGACAAAATTTATCAATAATAAGTTCGTTAGTGACTGAAACCTATGGACCGAAACAAATGATTTTAAAAAATTGAAGTAAGGGTGTAAGAAAATAAACTCTTAATTATTGTTACACCTTCACGAACCTTTCCGCACTGCAAATGACTGAAGAAAAGAAGAATTGTGAATATTAGGTTTTTGTGTTAATTAAAAATCACGTGTGTGAAGAGTATTTGTATGTTCTATTTGACAATTGATGGTTATTACAGATATGATGATGTGCCTATAAAATTCAAAACAAAAACGCTTTTAAATACCGAACAATATTACTGAAATCATGCAATATCATCCTCCTTTCATCTTAGGCTGCATATCCAATAAAATAGTTTCACCCTACAAACAATCAATGCTTGAAAAGTTTAATATTTCCTACGAACTAACCACAAATAGAAAGCAGAAGATTTGCTTAGCAAGAATACAATAATAGGGCAATCTGAAATGAAATAAACTGCTACCAACTAGTTTTGCTCGTTTTACGTTAATAAAAATTATCGACTTTTTATGGCCAGTCTATCTGTACGTACCGAGAAATCCTTCGAAGCTCAAAATTTAAACTAAAATCGATTCTGGTACATCCATCAATTGTCGCCAAAACTAAGTTCCATTGTTCTCCTTTGCGTTCCCTACCTTAGTTTTATGAGCACGAAAGACTTTATCACGAAAAAGTACCTACATAAATGAAAGTAACAAAATGTTTTTAACCTAAAAAAGCGCAAGTGTTCTAAATAAAGCGTAAGTAACTTTAATAATGATACATAGATGGCGGTGTACCAACCGGCGTTAACGACCCGCGAAAATGGTCTATTTTAAGAATTTTTAAAATGAGAACAAATTCTGTACATACATTCCTAAAATGTAAAATTTCACATAAATAAGGTGATAAAATAATTAAAATAAATTTTGTTTTTAGCATTGTGTTTTATTCAGCCCTTCATAATTCAGATTTATAAGTAATACTTTTATTCAATTCAAATTACATCACTCAATACATCGGTGCGCCATCTATCTGTCAAGATGCATAAAAAGTGCTACTGATCTCATCGAGTTGATTCCTGCCGTGCGATGACTGCCTCCGTAAGTTATCTTAGATAGATTGAAAAGGGATATCTAATGAAAATAAATAAATATGAGAAATAAGAATAAATTGATGAGTGTCTTTGTTTTTCCTGATTTCCGTAAATTTTCCCAAGCGTTATGAAGTAGACGCATTTATCAAAGCGAAAGGGTAGATGTCAAAAGTCTTCTACCCTAGTTTAGAAGTGCGGTCTTTGTCATAGTTCCGTTCATGAAACACAGATGTCGCCAATAGTCATATTTTATATTTTTATAAAAGCAATTAAAACAATACCTATAAGCTCCTAAAAAGAAAATTAAATTCAAATTGACAAAATGTGCTGCTTCACCATGACGTAGTTGTTGCACAAATGGCTGATGCTGATGCATATTCCTTATGGGACGCTTACGTCAGATCAAATGAGTGTGTTTACGGTTCTGTGACTTTCATTTAAATTGCTGCGTAATTTGACTCTGAATGACCCCATGTTTAGAAAGCAGATAGACATACACCATATTTTACCCTTGCTAGACTTTATTATTTAAATATTATGTCATGTACCCTATTGGCGAGATCTGTGTTTGACCAACGGAACTAGCCATTCACCATATTTGTATAATATTTGAGGTTATTAAAAAGGTATCAAGTAAGTAAATTAAATTGTATTATTTCTAAGTATACCAGGATAAAAAGAAAACAAATAGAAAATGCATTAAAAAGAATTACTTTTATTGCTTTCCATAATCATAATAAGTAGATTCACATATGAGTGGGAATTTAGATACCACAACATATAAAATTAGGTGAATATATAATTAAAATATAAATATTTATTTGTGGGCAGCAAACCACTCAGCTACGACTGCTCCCATGTCCGCAGATCCCCACAAAGCAAACGAATGTTGTATCTTTTTCTGGCAAATTTCGATGTCTAATTCTG
>JARFOC010000694.1:51438-67521 GCA_031763485.1 Osmoderma eremita | reverse complement strand
TGTTGCCCAGCATATTACTGAAACAGGTCACGGTATGTCAACTGATAATCTTAGGTTAGTGAAACAAGTCCTTAATCATAGAGAATTGGACAGTTACGAGAGCATTTATATTCATAAGATTAAGGACAAAGTTATTCTGACAAAGGACACATCCCGCATTCTAGTTTATACGACCTCTTAAAATAAATTGTATGGCAAGTATAAATAGCTTTATAGCGAATGTAAATATTCAATATGCTAATGGTTTCGTTGTGTTTGTTTATACTTGTTATGTTCTAATCCAATTGTTCGTGTTTGTTTAACAGTATTAACTCATTATAATAGTAGTCTTATTATTGGCGGGTCGTTACGGTTCACTGAGCACGCTTAGTGTACCGGAACGATCGGATGGTATAAATAGACTTAGATTATAAGCCGGAAGGTAGTGGTATTCAAGTGGTGTTCTGTGTGGTGCAAATCTCCCAGACACTAACATTATCTTCCTTCGTAGATTGTAATTACATGTATTTGCAATACAATAGTAAATTGTTTATTACAAGGAGAAAGTAACACTTTTGGCTTAGATATTTTAATTAATCTTTGGCAATGTGCAATTACTGTATACATTTATATTTACATTTGAATTATCTTTTGAATTCATAGTAATACCATGTGCACAAGGGACATTCTGTTGAATATTATCATTCTTTGTGATGGTGATATTGTTTCGCTTCGGGTAAAAGTCACACTCAAACTGTGAACCATTCCCAGAACATTCAGGCATATTAACCTTCTTTTTCTGTGCAAACATATTTCCGACATCAATCTTATTTTTTATTGAAGAGGTAACGTAGTTTTCAGCAACACCCGAGCTTTTCCAACCACCTAATCGTTTTATGGTCAAAATATAACCTCCATTGTTTGCTGTATGTGTAGCACTGGACCTTCTAAAACAATCTCCTGTATAAAGATGAGGATCCGGTAAACGATGAAAACTGGCAATTTCTTTAGGATTATTTCCCCGTAGTGTTAATACCAATACGGCTATTAATTAAATAGCCATGACGATACATTAGACAAAAATGTTTGTAGGTAGCTGTTTTAGGCCGAAGATTGTTATATTTTTTTACCATTCAGTTTACATCGGTTACTGCAAACATTCTGGGAACATTGTTTTTTGTTTAGGGTACACTGACTATAATGGAATCGGATTTATATTGAAGGTCTTCCACACATATCTCGTCTGCAGGCTCCATTGTATCCCATTATCAAAATAACCTAGAATATGAGCTATTTACAACAGCTGATAGAATAAAGTTAACACTCACTTTCATAGCTAAGTATATTTTATCATCCGCTTCTCTTAAAAATTTATGAACGTCTTCCTCTTCTAAAAGTTATTCTTTTGCTTGATAGCCTTTAGGTAGCCGCTTTAGTAATGCTTGAAGTTATATATATTTAGATATGCCCACATTTCTATGTATATTTAAACACGATCTTAACATGGAAGAAATTGACCATAGTGATGACGATTTATCATTTTTACGTAGCATTTCGAAGTACGCAAGTAAAACGTTTTTCAGCAATAGGAAGAATCATTTTTTCTTTGCACCATTTTTAAACATTTTGATGCCGCTTTTCATACAGTGTACAATACTTCTCCGGAAGTAAATTAGTAACTGCATTTTCAGCAATTTGCCGTATTTCTAGTGGAGAAGTTACATGAAAAACCTCTAGAACCCATTTTGAAATAATTTAACAATGAAATGTCAAATTAATTTGGCATTTCAATCTATTTGAATTTTACGGCACCCGCCACAAAATTTCTCTTATATTAGCAAAATTTTCTCTTTTTGTTTTCACAAATAGGGAAATTAAAAAAAACTAATTGCAAAAAATAGCATGAAAAACAATAATTTTCTTAAATTAAAATATGGTTTATGCATAATAAGATAGACATGTAACATTCTTTTATTCTTCAATTCATATTTTATCCCAAAATATGAAAAGTTGATTTACATAAGAAACAATTTTTGAAAAATAGCATCTATTCAACATACAACTCACAATAGCAAAATTTGGACGCAACAGCTAACCTTAATAGAATGTTATATATGTAACTTACATTCCCCAGAAAATTGCAATAAAATATATTTTAAACTACTTTTCGTAGTTTAAAATCTATCATCTATTGAACCCTTTAATGGTATAAATAGATTATCTCCAAACATAATAATACTAATATGTACTTTACCTATAGAAACAAAACCATATTTCAAAAAAGATTCTTACATTAACCAATCAGGGATAATAATTTATAAAGGTAATACATATATAGAACTAAGTTATTGCTACACTGCATTTATATGTTGGTATGTCTATCCATAAATTAATCGTGCCTCAGCGCATACGCGGGCTCAAAAAGACAAACGCTAACCAAGCCATTTGCACAAATAATACATTAAATGCCAAAGAGATAATTTAATGCCATTTTTTTTCTTTCTACAGTATAAAACAAAAAAGCGGTATCGACATAGATTAACATTAATTTTGCGGAAATAACTCACTTATAAAACCATTATTTTCAAAGTCTTTTTTTGCGTTCATTCATCTGTCAGGCATCCAAGAAAAAAGTTTTACTTTTCCCCGTGGGGTCATAGAAGTTTTGCCTAGTTGTAATAGTCATTCGAGCGATAGGTCAGTAATGTTTTCAGTTATAAATCAGAAGTTTTTCGTAAAAGAAAAACAAGTTTCTTACAATATCTCCTCTTATTTCAATTGTTGCCATTATGTTCGGGGTTGTAATGGACAGAGGGTAAGACGTCATAGCTAACAATAAAAAGGGAACTGTGTAAGGAAGTTGTCATTATCGATATTAAGGGTTAGATCTTAGAAGAATTGAGGATCCATTAGTCGTCGTGGACAATATTTTCAATATTTTCTTGGGATAACAAAGCAAGAAAGTACAAAATAATATACGAAACTGTATTAAGATATCCTCCTCTGGATATAAGTTGTGCATAGTATAGAGAAAACATATGTTTACAAATTTTATAAAAGAATTGCTAAAATATAAAGCTGAGGCTGTTATAGCTATTTTACACAGAAATAAGAATCTGATCATAATTCTTTTACTGAGAACTATGTTTTAGTTTACAGCAAATAGCTTCTACTTAGGAATTAATATCACGTGTTTTTCTTAAAGATTAACTTGGAATGTAACAACACACACCAAATACCTTAATGAATCAATAAACTCATAATCTTTGGTATTCTTCTGTAGTTATTGAAGCAGTCAAAAGCCTGGTGCAATCATACAAAATTTCTCAACTACTTTCACAGATCAGGAATCTAAAATTTTGGTAATTGGTTCTAAATTCTAATTGGACAGAATTCAATATTAACTTTCGCCCACTAGATTGTGATGCAAATTGTTGCTGGATGGTAAATATCTCTTCAAAAACTAAAACGATATTGTCAGTTATCAACCTCATGGCTCCTTTTGCTAAATACATACAGGCTGTTTAAAAAAATGTGTCGCAAACTTTGAGCGGGTAAAGTATGGTCCAAAATATGCTTAAAACTCTTTATGAACATGGATCCGCAATTTGACGTTGGAGATGCGAAACATTTAGGGTTTGCACCCCTTTTTCTTGTGTGCAATTTATGAACAAACAACAAAGACAAGAAGTGAAATGAAATATTGAGAGTGCCATCTCCTTCATTTCACGGCACAAACAACAACATTGCCGCAAAGATCTTCGAACCCTTTTGAAAACGCCCACATTGGCTTGTATTCAGTAGCATCCATGATCTACTCGTCCCAAAACTTCCGTGTCAATCCTCTCCTACGCCAACTGTTAAATGCACCGAAGCACCATCTTGGTGGAATTAATAGCCTGTCGTCCAGAATACTTACTCAAATGTTCAATCAAAAACGTACCTGATGTCTGGATTGCATAATAGCACACATGCGCATTATGGAAATCAATAACTCAGATTCGTGTAAATCAGGTCTCATCAGTAAAAATAATTGGCAATAAAATGAGGGTGTTCAGCAACATTGTGTAGAATTCTCCGTATCTCTGAAATCGTCCATTTGCAGACCTACATTCTTTAAGATCTTTTTACATATTTTCGGCCATACAATCCTCCACTTTACTTGAAACTTCTATTGATAATTAACAATACGTGCCCGTTATTCCCTAAATTAGGTTTTATATTTTAGTGATACATCATTTACTCCCATTAACTTTGACAAAACAACACAACAAGGACCACATCAAGTTATAAGAGATATGCATGATCATGCGAAAGCTTTCAAGTGTAAGATGATGCTGTGGGAAAAACAGTTAACAGCGGTTAATCTGTTACATTTTCTGACTTGTAAGGCGTATCAGGAAAGTACAGTTGTCCCAATATTATACAAAATGTATGCAGAGAAAATGGGAGGCCTTCTAGCAGAATTTGGAAAGCGTTTTCAGGATTTCAAGTCGCAAGAAAACAATTTTTCTTTATTCACTGGTCTTTTCACCGTCGATATTGATAAAATACCCCCTCACTTGCAGATGGAACAGATTGAGATTAAGTGTCAAACCCATTTAAAACAAAAATTTTATAGTGTTGGTACATTCGAATTTTATAAGCACTTGCCTGTTCAATACCAAAGAATGAGAAAATTTGCCTGTAAAATCCTGTCAATGTTTGGAAGTACCTATAAGTGTGAACAATTATTTTCTTTCATGAAAGGAAACAAGTCTCCCCCAAGGTCGCGATTGACGGACGCACACTTGGACGCAGTTTCAAAAGTTATTTCCGCCGATAAATTCACGCCACAAATAGACAACGTAATTGAAGACAACAGATGTCAAATATCTGGCAAAAGAAGTTAATGTTTGTCCTTTTTTGTAACGTCCTTTTTATTTGAAATTTAATAAATATACTTGTCCTCTAATAGTACATTTTTTCGTTAAGATTTTCAGTTGTTTGTCTTCTTTAAGATTAGGTTTGGCGACCCACCTAGTCTACGGTCTTCATGCTTTTGGCCCACCAGTGACTTTGGGTATGACATGGCTGGTTTAGAACAATAAAACCATGTTTTTCTTTTCGAAGCGAAAGTTAAATCCAGAAGATGAAGTCAGAAATTCAAGCAACGCAAATAAAATTCGTAATGGAAGTAAAAAGTAGAGTATTTTATATTGGAAATGAAGATATAATTATTGAAAGGTAGCTGTTCTAATTAAGAAGTTTGAGTAGATGCAGTTGAGATTGTTAGGAAGTCTTAAGTAAGATAGGAATTGAGATAGAAAGGCCAGCAAAATAGATCTACCTTCGTGGGAAGCCAAAGTACAAGAACGAAGCAATAGTAGATGAAGGCAGGGTAAAAGTTGGGGTAATAGAATAAGCGTGTTATTGGATACAAATGGCGAATGAAGATTTTTAAACTGAGTGGCGGCTAAAAGGTTAATATTGGTCTAAATAGATTTTTCTGCACTACAAACATTATTTATAAGTTGACAGAGTGTTACTTGTTAATGTATGGTTTTGGTTGGTAAACTCTTGAATATATGCCAACGAATGATAATCAAATATAAATTTGTTGTTAATTAACCAGATTCTGGGGTTAACCAGAATCAATATTTGAAATTCTACTTTGAAAATAGATGTAATGGTAATCCAGTAGCATTTTCGTGTAGGTAGTTTTAAAAAATTCCTGCTTGTAAAGATGCAATGTAAGATACTGTGCGGAGTCTGCAAAAATTAAATAGATAAAAAATATATATATATTTGGTAACAATCACCGCAATAGTCTAAACCGCAAAGGAATTGAAATGAGGCATAAATTGTTTTGGAAAAATAGATACGTTTTACCAAATATATCTCTCGGCAGTCACCGTTGGCTATTAAACCGGAGATCGACTTTTCATTTATGTATAGTACTCGACACTGTATATAAGGGAAAACCACAAGCCATTACCTTATTATACTGTATTAAAAACGATATTTCCTAGCCGAAATGTCAAAAATAATTTCACGGTTTAGTTTCCAATTTATTACCAAATCGTGAGTAGATAATGATGCTTGACAGCACGCCATTCAAGGCTTTTAAGTATATTATTAATTTTTTTTTATTCACTTTTTCTACATGACAACACCTAAAAACCTACACCCAAATATATTTCCGTATCGATGTCTTTATTACTAGAGAAATTATTATAGGATTTCTTCAAACTGGCTTCATGAAAATTAATTGTTATGTCAAAATGAACGGACGACATTTTGCTAATGAGAACCCATATTCTCTTCCTACCTGAGGTAAGCTATATACCCATCTAGTAGTAGCTGTTTATCAAAGCAATTTTAATTACTTAATAATATCAGACTTGGTCTTCACTCTCTTCTATTACATAAACTCATATGACGGTAGCAAAAAATCGTTTGTAATGTACAACCGGACATAATCCACAAAAAATTGTTTTAACATCCGATATTTCGCAAGGATCCAACTGGGGCCCGTTGCTCTTGTGCTTTCGAAAAAAGTGCCACTTAGTTTCGACGGATTAGGGTGAAAATTATGCTACTCAAAGATCTCCTTCATTTGGCAAATATGCTGTTGAACAAACAAATGAATAAACAAAAACAAGAAGTACTCTTTTAACTGTTTCTCATAGAATATTTTACTTAAAATTGGGGTGCACCTTATTGTCCGATGGTATAACTACAAAGCGAATGCTGTACAGAACCTGTTCAATTAGCGAAGAGAAGTTCAATTACTGACGTAATGGGTTCATAAAACCAGTAAGCTTTCGCTATAAGGATTTCCAGGATTTCGTGATGGATATTAAGTCATAAAAATATAATTGTATAAATTGTAATTCTTTCCTAAATATTTGATCGGACATGTGAGCCACTGTATTTGTGAAAGAAAGAAAGAACATATATGTATGCCATCGGGAATATAAATACCATGAATTACCATGGATCTAACATGGAAGGTTGTAAATTATTAATATTAACTTGATGGTGTCAAATCATATGCATATGGGCTGTGATAAGGTTAGGTCCGTAAAATGAACTAGCTCCATCAACTATGATTTTAATTAGTGAATCCCTTTTTCTAAAGTTTGAACTTATGTATCTTTAAAGCAGTAGTATACAATTTGTGCGCATATATGTAATAAACAATACTGGTTAACAAGTTTTTTGTCCCAAGCACAAAAAAGTCTGATTCCCATACACTTTTGCATGCTGAAATCAATTATGTGTTCAGAATTTCTCCATCATCCTTAGTTTTTATGTTCCATGACATTCGTTTATCCACCTAAAATATGCATGAGTAGATATGTAGTATAAGAGAACAAGTCTTGACGTTATTTCAGTTGTCGGCTAAAGCTCGGAACTGATCAAGCAGCGTGCAATGGTTAATGTTTGAACATGTCTTGACGTGTTGAGACCTGCATTTCCCATTCCTAGGTAGCATCTCCTGTTATTTCAGTTGTCGGCTAGAGCTCGGTGAATGAACATATACGCTGACGTTATTAACGTTTTAAAGAGTGTTGCGTTGTGGTGCGTTTAAGCTATTGTAGTGAAACCGCGAACATTTGATCACCTATAAAAAATGCCAAGGGAATGTGTAAACCACCCGAACTCTTTTTGCTACGTTTGAGTGAATTGACATTTAAATATCAAATACGGTCTTTCACACCGCCCCTTGAAAAGTGCTATGAGCAGTATTTGAAGGGTAAAGTAGGTGATGATGGCATATGATCCCCATATTTGCTGTGTTACGTGTGTCAGACTTCTTACAGCGTGGGCAAAAGGTAAACGACATATACCTTTTGCTATTCCTATGATTTGGAGGGAACCATCAGATCATATTACCGATTGCTATTTTTGTCTAACAAATATAAGTGGTATGACTTCTAAATCCAAACATACTGTAAAATATCCTAATATTCCATCTGCACTGAGACCAGTACCTCACACTCCGGAATTACCTGTGCCTAAACCTCCACAAAACATGACACTAAGCGACGATGAAAGTACTGATGATACCAAGGCAAATGGAGCCCTGCTATGTTGGCAGACTATTGCTGGACGCTGAAGAGAGATGTTTCTGACGCAAAGTACAGCCGAAAGTCATATATCAGCACATTTTCGAAATAAATATCACTTTGTACGTCATTTTTCCATGATTTATACAAATATTAATATTGCAATGAAATTTTGTGAAAGTATATATTACTTTCACAAAATTTCATTGCGTTGCCTGACAGAAAAATTCTGAAAACAGATATGAAATATGTGTGAAAAGTACTACCAAGTTCACCCACCTTACCTCGTGGGACAAAATAAATCTGAAATTTTGTTGACCAGTGTAATTTTAAGTGCCGAAGAGATATTCAAGCAATAGTACCAAAATTAAAGTCAAGAGAAACACGGGATGATAGAGTAAGAAAGCTACTACACGCAAAAAAAAATACGGTGTTGGATCTAATACCAATTTGTCACCGTGTGGTGGTTCCTCCAAGTGCAAATGCACAAGTAGTTAAATGCGACGGAGTTGTGTAATTTAATACCAATACTCATGTTTCAGAGTTTAATTACACTTTTACCTGTAATTTCATATTTTACCGATCCGAAAAGACGCCGTGTTCCGTCTTCAGTATCGGTTTTAAACGATGAAAATAGTGATTCGTTCTTGTTATTTCAGAGGTCGCATCAAAACCTATTCCCCACACAATCTGTGTCTCATATCCGGCTTGAAGGACCAATGTTAGGGTTCTACTAGTTTGCAAACCCATTTGCCGGTGAGAGAACACAAAAGAGACATTTGGTTGCTTTTAAATAGTTTATTGTAAAACTAAATATCCATACACAAATACTACATATTACAAGTTATGTAAAATAAAATATCTACCTGTATTCCATAATATCGCAAATCATATAACTTATATACCTACTGAAAGACTATATGAATACACTGGGTATTTACGGTCTTGTGATTTTATTTTGAACGGGTGATTAAACATCTTAAAATAAGGTCATTAACGTACAAATATCTTAACAATGTTGCATAATAAGAGAGATTAATGTTTAAGAAAATTTTGTATTTTTTATTTTTTTAATTTTTAGGTCGTGAATATCCACCATAAAAAAAGGTTTTTAACGCTAAAACGATTGATCAACAACTTGTGAAAGTAAATGTAAACGATAGGTTATTAATGAACTTCTTACTAAGTAGGCTGATGTCTGTAACTTTTCCCATCTGTCAAGCTGTTTCATTAGTTATCACTGCATTGCTGGTTTTACGTACATTTTTTTCCGAATAAATCCTTATAAGGAAAGAAAAATCGGTCCATCGCAACCAACAGTGAATACGTTGACATGTTAATATGTTAAGTACGCCACAATTTTGCTGCTGCAAGTCGATTGTACGCTGAGCGGTTTCCTAACAGGCCAACACCTATTCCACAAAAATTCACCGCTCTATAGTAATCCGTGCACGAAAAGCTGGTGTACTGTGAACACGTCAAGGTCTAGATGGTGGTCCTGGCCGACACCTACAAATTATGGATGCCTAAGAAGAAGTCTTAAATCTTGTCGAAGAAGATCCTCCTAGTAGTGCTCGAAAAATATCTCGCCAAGTAAATGTATCAAATCGAATTGTCTGACGAACACTGCGCGAGAATCCATTCTATCCTTTCCATGCACAAAAAGTACAGGCTTTACAGCTTGAAGATCATCCTTTACGTTTACAGTTTTGCGGATGGTTTCTACAAAAAACATATAGAAATTCCAAACCTTCCTTCCATTGTATTGGCGACTGATGAAGCAACGTTTACACGTAACGGCATAAATAACTGTCGTAATAGTAATATTTGGGCAGTGGAAAATCCACATGCTGTTCGTCGTAATCATTTTCAGCATAGATTTTCGATAAACGTTTGGGCCAGACTGGTCAACGGACAACTTATTGGCCCATTTGTATTGCCAAATCGAATGAATAGATATGATAAACTCTTGTTTTCGCAAAATCATTTGATGGAACTATTGGAAGAAGTTTCTTTGAATGTACGTCGACAAATGTGGTTTCTTCACGATGGCGCACCGCCGCATTTTAATCGTTTAGTTTGCCAACATTTAGATAATGTGTTGGAAAATAAGTGAATTCGTCGAGGTGGTCCTATGCCATGACCTCCTCAGTCACCCGACCTTAACCCCCTTGATTTCTACTCATGGGGCGTTATGTAGACCATGGTATACACCAATGAGATTATTGGTTTAGATTAGCGACAATTCGACGGCAAGACCAAGGCCTAGTAAATTATGCCAATTCATCGATACGTCGAGCGAGACTTTGCGTTCAACAACACGGCGATAACTTTGAACAACTAGCGTGAAATGGATTCCATGAAAAACATTTAAAAAAATGCTTAAATTAACATGTTTAATTTAAAGAAACAAAACTTAATTTTTTTTAACATTGGGCGCAACCGACTTTTGTGTATGAGCGAAAACACGGCCACCGGATACCTTTCCAACTTCTCTTCGTACCTAGCCGCTTATATATGCGCTCTTTTCTAGCATCGAGGTTGGTGCACTGGTACGGCAGCAAATGGGCGCGCGGCTCGGCAGGCGGTTGTAGCCCGTCAACTGTCCTCGATACGAACCACTCTCCGATCGATGGCCGTTGCTGTCTGTCTATTTCGGCACCCACAAAACAGTCCTTAACAGTAATAAATGCAGTCCCTCAACTTTTTTATTCAAAATCCATAGAGTTCTACAATACCGGCCTACAAAAATTGGTGTCACGTTGGCAAGAGGTCATTGAGTGTGATGGTAATTACTTTGATGAATAATTGTGTATTATTATTTCTTAATAAATATTTATATTTTACCATCGAACATCGCAGGAACTTATTTGGTTATCTGATATTTGCTCTTTCATCAGGTATACTAAATATCTTATTTCGTAAATAACTCAAAGGAAATAATTATTTGGGGACAAATCCGGCGATTCGGCTGGCCAACGAAACGGTTTCCGAATGTGTTGAATAAATATTGGCGCACTAATAAACCATTAGGTGGAGGACAACTATTCTGTTGGAACCAAAATTGCTGCATGTTTGCATGGGGTGAATTAGTATCTAATACACCGAGAAAAAAGAATTTATTAAGTTAACCAACAATCGGAAGTGTTGATCATTTTAGGTGAATTCAAACATTTTTGTTTAAAGTAAACGCTAGAAGTGTTGTTCGAATTTACCTAAAAATGATCAACACATCGATTATTGATTGACTTAACAAATTCCCTTTTCTCAGTGTAGTTAGTATAATTTCATTAGCTAACAGATCCATAGACTTTACACCATTACCATTGATAAAATGGAAATAAAATATTAAGTTTTGGGGGTATTGAGCTCGCGCATCGTAAGTCTGGTGTGAATTTCCTTTGTAGCCCGAAAATGTGCAACCGAAGAGTTATGTATGCCATTTAAAGAGACAGTAGATTAAATCCGTAAACACAATATTTTCAATAAAATTTGCTGTTCATTCACAAAAAAAATACTGCGTTCGAATTTGTCTTGTGGAACCAGGAAACGAATTATGACATAAATTTTAAATTTCTGTGTTTGTACGACTTGCATAAAACCATATTAGTCATATCACTCGGATCGTTCAAAATAAGACTTACATACAATTAACGTGACAAAGAGAATGAAGACGTGACAATCAACATCTAACCTAACCTAACGCTCACTGAAATGAAAATGATGGACTGATGAAATGTCTGATATACCTTCGCTTACCTTCCCACCCCATATCGATGCAGTGGTATACCTACTTGCGCAAACTGATCTGTATAATACCATGTGAACGAAAATGATTGATACATATGTCTGAAGTTGACATTGAAATTATATAAAACTAATTCCACATACCAATACTTAATTCCTTTCTCTGTCAAAAAAAGTATTAAACATTTTGATACATAACCTTACCTGTTTCCATATATTTTTTTGCAACGTCATTGTGTTGGTATGATAAATAGTCTGATAAAAAATTAAATAAAAATATAATCATTTTTACTTTTATTTGCCAAATCATAACATTCTTTTTTTTAACAAAATGGTAGCTTATGGTATAACGAGCCCAGCTCTAAAAATATTTGAATCATTTTTAGCCAACAAACAACAAGTAACCTGCACAGGTGTGGGTGTCAATTTGACGGTATACGGATCACCCAAACATGTATAGTTTCTGATACTCCTCAAACTTCAAGGCACTTCAAGCATCTTCTGCATCTGTGGATAGGATGCTACTTTGGTGCCAAAATAACGTCTTTCAGCTGCAATTAAATACAAATTCTTATTGGGTAAAGATGAAACGGAAAGAGCGTGTGCCCGAAGCTGAAAAGTATTTATGACGGAAAAGCCTGAAAAT
Source organism: Osmoderma eremita (assembly GCA_031763485.1). Taxonomy (NCBI): domain Eukaryota; kingdom Metazoa; phylum Arthropoda; class Insecta; order Coleoptera; family Scarabaeidae; genus Osmoderma; species Osmoderma eremita. The sequence continues at coordinate 55,095 of JARFOC010000694.1, read as the reverse complement.
ATAAATAATTAACCTATTTGGATTTGGAATAACAATATAATTCAGGACGAATAACACTTGAGACGTCCTACATATTTGAACTCAACAAGTAAAGTATGTATTTAGGCCATCAATAAAATTGTAAATAGCAAGTCGATATATTGTTACTATATCAAATAAATAAAAGTTCTAGTGGCAATTAATATAATTATGCTTATATTATATACATATGTTATTGAATAATTAAGGTTAAGGTCATCATGCGTGTGTTTACGCTGGATATATGTATATAGTGTTCGCAAGACAACAGGCCCAAGATAAATGCAATAAATGGATTCATTTACGTAACCTATTACTTATGCGTACATAGATTGGCGACTAGAGTACAACGAGATATTTATAAACATACACATGTATGAATTGTTATTAGCATTGTTTTGTTATTTTATAGGATTCGTTACGTATTAAACCGAATCCTAAATTCGAAGAAATTTGATGTTGTTTCTTAATATTCACCGGATAGTCTATGGTCTGTATGGATTATGTATATCAATCCTTTTTTTATTCTGTACGTACTTGTATGTGTCTGTCCTTTTCTATAATCGGCACTGTTGCCATTTATTATTAGGTGACAGTTGGCATTATTATAAATAGACTTGCCAATGTTAGGCATGATCTCCATCAGAGCAATACTTCCTTTAAAAGGTGAACTTTACTATAGAAGATGTTTTCCATTCTATTTTGCAAATTTCTTCCAGAACAATATAAAATAAATTCAAGCAGATGACTTCCAGAAATGTGCAATAACAACAATTTTATTTTCTGTGCATTACCGACATTACACTGACAGCCTGATTATATTACCCTTTTAAACATTTTAAATCGTTCTACTGCGTATGTATTAAGCAATCTATATTCCGGTAATATCGTTTGAAACAGCAAACTTTATTAAGAATTTCAGCCCTTGCACTTTGGATATGTAAATTGTCTTCAACTGCATTGCCAGAAAGTCTGCGGGTCGAACTGAAAGAATCAAAATTTGCAGTGGACCAAAATTTAATAAATCAAAGAAAGAAGATTTCTCCCAATAGCGGGCACGGCACGTACGTTCAAAAAATGAAGTATATAAAAAATATATTTAAAAAATATACAAATATACCTCTGAGATCACACAACACGTCTGATTGTATAGTTCCAGGCGCAAACTTTTCATAGTCCTATACGAATTACTCATCATAAGTATCTTCAGCAAATCGTTCAAGTTTATTTTGTAACAAAGTTGCACTCCCAAACGTGTTTTTAAATTCTTATTAAGTCGTAAAATTCTATATGCCCTGGACTGCGCAGGTTAATTGAGAAAGCTCTATTACGCGGAAATACTTTTCGTAAAAAGTGCTATAAAACTGTAGATTTAAACTAAAAAACGTATAATTTTATTTATTATTTATTAAACATACATCCTTAGTAACAGGATTTTTACAAATTTTGGTATAAAGGAAATTTGATAATGCTAATAATATGGAGAATTAGTTCATAGATACAACAGTGTGGGCAGAATAATCTTTATTGCATTTAATACATCACATATATTTTATATAGTGTTATTTTAAATGTCTGAGGTACGTTTAAATTTTCCGTCACAGTTTCTGGTATATTTTTCATTCTTAGCGGAACTGCACTGACTATTTCTGTTATCATCAGCGACTTTTTAGCCTTTAGCTTTTATATTTTCTCTTTATGATTTCGCTTTTATTTTAAAACCAGTTATTTAACTTAAACACCTATGCGAAAATAAAACACTCACAAAGATTTATTCTGATAGATTTGAGACCGCGTGCTGCAATATAAGGGGGAGGGGGGGGGAGAGGGAGAGAGAGAGAGAGACGTTCACGTATTACCAAAAAGAAATTTAAAATCACACTGTACACTAAACGTGCGGTATATAATTCGTTTTGTAAAAGAAGCTTACTTCCTCCATTCTACGAGATTTTCGTATTCCCAATGTTTCAGAGGTAACTTCGAGAAGATACTAAAAAACGTGGAAAATAAAATCAAAAAGCAAATCTTTACTTAAAAGAAGCATACTTTTCTTGTATGTATTGCATCACTTCCATCTCGTTCTCAGTTAGACCATTGTATAACGCATCCAAATTCGCTTCCACCAATTCTGGGTTGTTCATTCCAATAAGATTAGTATCAACGTCTGGCTGACTATATACGTAATGCATCGCTAATTTTGATAATTTTACGCTCTTACTCTGAAAGTGGTTATAATACTGAGTAATTGAAATGTTTCATACTCTAGAAAGCAATGCAAATTTCTTTCTCCAAATTTATGTTGGCAATAGTAGCAAGTTACGTGATACGGTTGACAGATGAGATTATCTCGTTTTAACAGGTAATTATTATGTACAAACGATTCCTCCATACATACATTTTGAAAGTAACTTTCGATAACCAAAATGTTGATTTATTGTAAAAATAAACGTACGCATACAATGACAGTTATATTTTTATTTGCCGCTGCCAACGTAATATTTTTAAGAAACAATTTCATGACTTTCTATACAAAGGGTCATTAAACCTTGCAATACTTCCTCGCTTTTTCACAGGCGTCTTTAATGTCGCTGCTTGCTGGGTGCCAAGGTTGCGGTCCATTTTCGGACAACAGACCCATGGCTAAACCCGATGCATTGACTATTCCAAGACCTTGCTCCTAAAAGATCTTTAAATTAGGTGAAAGCCAATAGATAGCGTATATAAATAAAATTAAAACGGTAATATAAAATAACAGATTATACAGGTTCAAAATCGTAAACACAGCGTAAGATAATTGAAAAATTATTGAATACCTTGAAATATGGCAAATATTGTTTCAAAGTATCATCTAGTAAATTAAATCGAGCGTAACTCAGTACCATATCAATTTTTACCGGACTTTTTTCAACAAATTCCTTCAGGACAGACACCGGATATCCGGTAACCCCAATATATTTAACAAGCCCCTTGTCACGAGCGTTAACTAACACAGGCAAAGTATTTTTAATAACGTATTCAACAGAAGGAGCAAATTCTATATCGTGTATCTATAAAAAAACAATAACAAATAATAATAACGTCGGCAACGTTTGCCTCGTGCTATATACCTGTAGAACATCAATATAATCTAAACCCAACGTTTTCAAATTATTTTCAAGACACCATTTTGTTTTTTCCATTGAAAAATCAAACATTTTATCCCGTTCTAATTCGTACCTTCCCACTTTAGTAGCCATGTAATATGCTCTTCTAGGAATATCTTTTAAGCACTGAAATATTTGTTTTAAATTTACCACCTGTAATAAGTATTTAAAAAGTAATACTTCTCCCAAAATTTGATGAGAAACATTTTGACCGTACCAATAAGCGGAGTCGATATAATTTATTCCAGATTTTAAGCTTTGTAATAATGCTTCCCTACAAGTTTCTGGTCCATAGCCTCTAGTAAACGAAAAAGGAAGGCAGGAATTTAGTTAAATTAATTTTAAATTTGCCTCGCATTTTTGGCAGGAAACTAATTTTGAATAAGAAATATAGAATATTTGTTAAGTAATAAATACACTTGTGAAAGAATTGCAAGGACTGTGGGCTGGTATCACTAATACACAGTATCGGGAAAATCCACACCGCACAAATTAA
>JARFOC010000694.1:0-51338 GCA_031763485.1 Osmoderma eremita | reverse complement strand
CGTATTCCCGAAACACGTGTCGTCCCGAATTAATTAATACTTTGTGCGGGAGAAGTAATCCGAACAGTGTGTTTAATAAATAATAGGCAAAATCTGGAAAATCGTGTTAGGAACATATTGCGATTTAAAGCCTCTTGAGATAAGACAGGCAACTACACAAAGTGTTCTATCCCGGGTTAGAACAATTCGAATAACATTTTTAGACTTTAAAGCATTAGTAATTGGAAAATAGAGGTGCCACTTCTTTAGTATTGCCGGCTTGGACTTGGAAATTTTTGTAAATTTTTTGTGGTTAAGTAAATAAGTACTTTGTTTGGTTGAAATTTATTGTGAAAAAAATGGGTTAATTCCAACAAAATATGCCATTAAAATACGCAATTATTAATAATAGGAAAACGAAAAGAAATAGGTATCTAACCACTGCAGAATTTGATTCTGTGCATCATGATTTAAAAATAGACAGTGTTCCATTTAAGAAAATTGAGTTTTGGACAGTTAAATATAATGAGACTCGACACCATATTGCGACCAGACTGTAAAATTTTCAAGAATATTTAGGCTATGATTTCAACGCCTAAGGATTATACTTTCAAATGACACTTGAACATGAATCTTGAAATTTTATGAATACCGTAAAAACTATTTTTTGAAATGAAAGACAGGCAAAGCAATGTTTTACATACCTTTGAAGATATATCAAAATCGTTTATATTTAGGTAAGGGGAAACCTTCACATTTTGTATTTAGAATAACGTTTATAATCAGAATTTGCAATAAAAATTATAACATTGTATTAAAAAAAAAGAAAGTTAATGGCGACTTCCGGTCAACCGGAAGTGATGTAAAAGTGAAAATAATTTATTCTGAAAAATCAGTATGGCCTATGGCTGTGTACTTATTTTATATTTCCATCCCCAAAATATTTTAATAGGCCACTCAACTTGGGAGACCCTCTATATATTAAAAGAATTACAAAAAACTACATCTAGAACTCCTATGTACCTACTTAGACTATCGAAATTAATACCAATAATAAAACGATTCATGAACATATTTGCTGTACCTACAATTACAATTGTTATTATTATTATAAAAGTATGAAATTAACGCTAAGTTTGTGTATAACATATTACATTAATACAATCTGTTATTTGGAAAATCAAACACTAACATGCTGTTTATTTGGCTACTTCAGGCTAGAAACTTGTAGTTGGTACTACTTTGACGTCCTTTTTTCGACCATATTTACGTAACAGAACTCAATATGTGCATTACAATGGCTATACTTCGGAATCCTCTATTGCTACGCCATTCGTACCGCAAGTTTCAAACTTATGCCCATTAGTGTTTATAATCCTTCTTAATGATCCCACAGACTAGATATCGTCACACAGGTTACTATTTGCAGATGATCTAAAATTGTATCGCTGTATAACTGACGCTGATGATTGTGTGGCACTTCGAACTGATTTGCGTCGAATTTTCATGTGGTTCACTTCTAATAATCTAGCCTTAAACATAAATAAATGTAAGATTATAACTTTTCCTGGAAGGCTTAGCTTAATCTATTGTTAGTTAATCATAACTATACCATCAATTCGAACAATATCAATCCTTCCGAAACTTTTTACTTAAGTTGCCATTATGCGTCAAGTGCAATAATTACAAGATTGCTAGTCTGCTAAGAGAAGAAGATGCGTTGGACTAATCAAAATTTGATTACTAATACGCAGTATCGGAAAATCTACACCAAACAAATTGATTTAATAAAATTCGGGACATATGTTTCAGGAGCACGTCGGCTCTTAAATTTTTTTGGTTAAAGTAAGTAGACGTCTTGTATTGACAAATTTTGGTTTATCTTACAACAGTGCACTTGTAGCTGAATAGCTGAATGTATTACAAAAAAAAACTTGATGAAATCGGCTTTAACTGTTTGAGCACTACACGACATAATAACAAATCACAACACAAAGTGAACACACTCCTCAATAAAAATTTATTGTAAAAATAAGAATAACATATGTTTCGCTATCACAATAGCATCACCAGACTTTAATCAGTCCAAATCTACACACAAGTAATGTAATAGTGGTGTAATAGATACATTTTATCTGCGGAAATTTGAGGAATAGATGTTTGGGAAAAATAATGGTCTTTTCACACGAAAGCCTAATTTAAAATACTGTTCATTCGACAGGATATAATCCGCATTATATATGATCATTCTAATTAAAAAATCTATTTCCCTCACGCTTTATTCACATCGGCATAGAACTGACTAACTTTTTTTTTTCGTCTTAAATTAGCTCAAGCAAAATTTGGGTGCACTCTACATTAAGTACCAAGTTCATTTTAGATGGCTACCGCCACTTTATAACGAATGTCGGCATTATGCGTGAATAATTCTCAAGATGTGCTTTAGATTAGTTACCTCTTATAAAATAAAAGCAAGAAGCAGACGCATATACGCACTTATAACAACCATTTTCATTAATTTATTTTCCACATTAATATAGTGTGTATTTTTAAATGCCGCTTCCCAGTATTACACGTTCAAATTTTGTATATACAGGCTGTTTTTTTAAGGTAGAGTAGTATGGGGCAGGTTCGGACAGATGTTTTCGAACCCCGGTTTTATCTGAAATGACCAACGATTAAAGACTGAATCACATTCTAACTGATACTTAGATTTATTTTATGACTAAAGTTTCAACAAATATATGCCTTAATTTTTTTACTATATAGTTTTCTCTTTAATAAGGCATTTGTGCGAACGTGGTCACAGCAATGCATATTTGAAGGAATACTGGGGTAGATACGGCCGAGATTCATATAATTTAAACCTAATTTTTCTTGTATTTTAACCAAAAAGAACTGAAACAAGCACCAAAATTTTTTTGGTTGAAAATTGTAACGAAAGAAATTTATATAAACTTTGAATAGGAAGCCATTCTTGATGTTCCTCGTAAAGAGTGAAAATCGGCGGGCTGATAGCATAGTCGCCTATTATGCTGAGGGTTCCGAGTTCGAATCCGGGTACTCTCAGAATGAAGCTTTCCGTGATTTTCCTTATCGCTTTGTCAAATGCTGAAACCTAAGATGTTAAGGCGCTCTCGACGGGTGCAGGTTTAATAATAATATTTCATCGCCGCTATTGCCCCCTTGCTTCACGCTGTTTCGAAGATACATGAATTAATATTATTAAACAGCTTCAAGATAATGTCGCCTCTGGAAACGTTGAAAATATCTTATATGTCTGGAAAACGAAATTCGTTGTTGTATTTAAAAAAATAATGAAGTATTCGTTATTTTCACACGCGCCCTCACTCTATCAAGGTAATACGGAATTCGCCTTTTCGCCTGAGAATTCCACAAACACTAGTCGTTGTCCGAGACATAGCAACTGTTGTTTCTAAACTTTGAATAAACACATGTGACACTCGAACAAACAAGCAGCTTCGAAAGCTGCCCCGTAATATTTGTTCGAACGTACCCCATCGAGCTTGTAAAATTGAATATATTGAAAATCACAGCCGCTAGCCAATATACATGCTTCGAATAGTTCCAATCGTCTTGTGATAGATTGACGAATGCAGTGTAACATCTGGGAATCATTCCTTATAACTGCGGTCCTCAAACTGGAGGGTCAGTTCTTTACAAGGGGAACGCCAAATAAATGAACAAGACAAAAATATTAGAAATATTTTTTTTACATTCCTACTTTAAATTTAAATTTACATCTACATATATAAAAGCATGAGCATTATAGTTAAAATTAAACTGAAATATTTCTAACGACTGCTATTTCTAATGACTATTGTGTGCCTGCTTTGAAGTACAGAGCCTGTCCAGATTTGGTTTTATATTCGAGAGAGACACTCGAATTCCTTTTCTATCTAGAAGTTATATTTAGCTTTTAAAGCAGCCAACATAGAATAACCAGTTTCTCAAAGATTAGAAACAGATCCGAACCGCTTTTGCTTTAATAAGAGAATCGTTACTGAACAGTTGACTCCAGACTTAATAGCAAAGGACTTGATAGCAAATTCTGATTTTTCCGTAATACATGAAGAATGATCTATCAGTTGTTCTTGTCTAGGTGTACCTTCAAATTGAATTTATTGTCCAATTCGAGTCACACCATTTAAAGTTTACCTGTGCGAAAAAGTTTAACAATTTAATATTATATTATTCTCTCTCTTTTCTCGATGCATGTGCCCTTCCTGACTGAAGTATGTACAGAGTATGATTATTTTATTTCTCACTTCGCAGACGCTCTCTTGGAGATCTCTCGCAAGCGCTTGTAAACTGTAGTATCTTCCAGATACTCATCGGTGCAAATTCCAACACGATCCTTCCATGCAAATTTGCGGTGACAATAGAATCATTTGCAATCAACTCGATAGCATTGCTCTTCCCTAGGCCCGCCAAATAGTAAGCCCTTAACTATTGCAGCTTCCTGACAGAATCTTATCCAGCAAATCAATTAGAAATCATTACTGTTGTCCGTTGCTTCATCAAGCTGTATGCAAAATATTTTTTGAACTAATGCAGATCCAAGCTGTCGCCTGATAAGATATGTAACTTTTTAAAAATTATTTCTTCTATTCTTCTAATACCTGAAAATTTTTCATACCATTTGTTTACTAACCCTACAGATTCCGTCAAAAGCAATTGTGTTGATCCTAATTCCAAAATTTACTTGTAATATATGCTAACTGGTATATTAAATTATTTTTAAAATTCATTTTTGATCGTTTATAACATATGAATCGTTAGATAAAATTTTTCATTGCTTGATAATTTTGTGAAAAAAAATGGTGGCTTTTATTCACGTTCCCCATTTAGTAATTACTGGTTACGGAGGCAACATATAGAATACATAGAAATGACTTTTTGAAAAACTAAATCCCTAAAAGGCCTTTTAGAAATATTTTTGGCATTACTTATCAATTACAAGAGGGAACTGGTATCTAATTTCTTTAGAAACCCGATTAATATTATAGGCCAAATAAGTGGTGTGGATCAAGTTATGAAAAAAATATTTTTAAATTAACTGACACAGGTAATCGATCAACAGTCAAATTATTTTTTCCTGTGTGTTGAATTGGTTTTATTCGCTACATATTAAACATGACTTCACTTAAAAATAAATAAAGTGGTATATGTCTATATCTATCTATGTATATGGTCCACTTCTGGTTTCCTAGTTTTGCTAAAGATATATTGGCGTTTCGATTCTCAAACTTTATTAATACTGATAACTACTCAGGACACAACCCGTATGTAATTTAAGAGAACATAAACAATTAATACGTTAGCAGTCTCAATAAGATATAAATAAATAAAAAGTATGTAGGTGCATTTAGAAATATTAATCAATAAAGTTGTCTACCATATAGCATATTTGGGTACATATTTACCGAACACTTCAGATAAGTTCCAGGTTGAAGACAAAATTAAACAATGTATGCTTGCCTACATGCACATATAATCTGCTAACTATCTGTTATTGTTATTATAGTTTTGGATAGAGATAAATTGAATACATATATTAAAAAAGGCATTACTATAGGAAATTCCAAATATTAGATGTAAACAAACCCATTAAACAACCATCCTGTGGTTTTGTTGGGTGTTTAGATAGGTGCGTCCAGATATGAAATTATATTATTTTATCCTTCTATGCTAATATACCTAGATATACATTTAATATGCATTTGGATTAAGCAGAAAAATGCCTTGGAAAACATGATTTCCCTGAGTGGTTGAGAACAGTTGGTAGATATTATTATTTGTTTTGTGATCTGTTAATTATGATAGGCAATAAAACCATTCAATAATGTTCGAACATTGTCGGGAATAATTTATCTGCGGAGCTATCTACCTGTATCTATATAATTTACTTTTTTATTAATTATCGTAGGACGTGCCTGAGATAAACAAACCAACAAAAATACGTGATTATTCTTTCTGTTTGACAAATTCCAGTGGATAATTATAATTTATAGCATGGAATATAGCCATAATATTTTTTAAAAAAACTAATTTAATCTAAGTAACCGGTGGACCAAAACTCAATCTACCGTTACCAATTTACTGCAATATTTCTCAGTTTTTTCTTTTATTCTCTACTTTAAATTCTTAGAAAATCTAGGCATTACATCTACATGGCTCATTATAAACTCACAGTTGTCATTAGCTGCCATTTATAATGGTTCACTATACAACAGCTCGTTCTTTTTTTTCGTACTCCATCAAGACTGTATATTTGCAAACTTTGCAAAATATTTGACGCGACATAAACTGTTTGCAATCTACTAAGGTTTGACCACCGAAAAACCGTACGGACTGAAGATAATGCAAAATGAATTTTCAGAGCAGATTGAATATTTCCCGCTCAAGTCTATGACGATTACTAAATCATCTTTTTTCTCTGAACACACTGTTACTGCCGACATTTAGGTGAACATACCAACGGAAACTTATTCTGATTATTGAGAATTAAATAGTCCATTATTCAGGGTACTGAGATAATTTGGCAGCAAAATAGCGGGCTACCACACTTTGCTAGTGTTTTGCGGGAGTTCTTGGATGGAAGTTTTGTTAAATGGATTGGTCGCCAAGGAATGTGGCATTGATCGGTGAAGTCCACGCTACATAGAACCTCGTGCCATATTTCTATGTGGAATATTAGACAGACAATCGTGTTTTCAGGAAAACCTAGTAATATTGACCACCAAAATTGTGAATTGAGAATGTGTTTGATATATTGATATACATTCGCACAACTCTATTGAGGACAGATGTAAAGTTTGTATATCGAACGTGAAGGTCATTATTTTGAAAATTATGGCTAATATTTTTTTTTTCGTATTTTTATAATAACACATGAATTTCAACATGTTGGATGTTTATTATTTTAAATCGATAAATCGGTGAATCTATAAAAATCATATTAGGATTAATCGACTTTGTAATAAGTGTCTACATACATATACATTCAAAAAACTTTTACCCTAATTGTTCATTTCTTCTTTTCAGGAATGATCATATCTATGCCATTCTTATTGGCTACGTTCCTTGTATATGCACTACTACCTGATCGAAATTTGCCAGCCAAGGCGTTAATGTGTTACGTGCTGTCCTTATTGTTCGCCTATATACTTCTGGTTACTATACAGCTAAATAGTGGACACGAATCCACAACATGCACGACACTAGGTAAGTTAAAAACCTTTTAATTACTTTAATATATTAACTATAACTAATTTCTCCCGTTTCGGTATATATTCATTGTCAAGTATAACCAGGGTATCATGTTACTTGATTCGTTTGTGGCACTTGGCAAACCTTATAAGCACATGCATATGTACTGCAGTAATGCTAAGCTAAATTATCTAATGCTAAACAGTTCCTTGTCAAAATATGTATATACGTATATAGTTTGTATACAAGCTGTTTTACAGGCCGTTGTGATATTATTTTCAAGCAGTGATTAAACATTTTAAAATAAGGTCATTAACGTAAAAATATCTTAACAAAGTTGCATAGTAAGAGAGATATTAATGTTAAAAAAAAATGTAGTTTTTTTATATCTTTAAGTGGTGACTAACAACCATAAAAAAGGTTTTTAACGCTAAAACGATTGATCAACAACTTGTGCAAAGTAAATGTAAACGACAGGTTATTAGTGATTTTTTTACTAAATCGGCTGACGTCTGTAACTTTTCCCATCTGTCAAGCTGTTTATTAGTTGTCACTGCATTGCTGGTTTGACGTAAAATTTTCGGATTAAACCTAATAAGGAAAGTAAATGATCCACTGCAACAACAGTCAATACGCTGACATGTTTATTTATGGTGAAGTACGCCAGAATTCTGCTGTCGATTGTACGCTGAGCGGTTTCCTAACAAGCCAACACTTATTCCACAAAAATTCACCGCTCTAGTAATCCGTGCACGAGAAACTTGTGTACTGCGAACAGGTCATGGTCGAGATGGTGGTCTATGCTGACACCAACGAATTTTGAATGCCGAAATCTTAAATCTTTTCGAAGAAGATCCTTCTACTAGCACTTGAAAAATATATCGCCAAGTAAATGTATCGAATCGAATTATCTGGCGAACACTTCGCGAAAATCATTTGTAACCTTTCCATGTACAAAAGGTACATGCTTTACAACTTGAAGGTCATCCTTTACGTTGGCAGTTTTTCAGATGGTTTCTACAAAAACATGCAGAAATTCCAAACTTTTCTTCCATTGTATTGGCGACTGATGAGCAAGATTTACCCGTAACGGCATAAATAACTGTCGTAACACTCACATTTAGGCTGTGGAAAATCCACATGCTGTTCTTCATAATCATTTTCAGCATAGATTTTCGATAAACGTTTGGGTCGGACTGGTCAACGGACAACTTATAGGCCCATTTGTGTTGCCAAATCGAATGAATGGATATGACTATCTCTTGTTTTTGCAAATTCATTTGATGGAACTATTGGAAGAAGTTCCTTTGAATGTACGTCGACAAATGTGGTTTCTTCACCACGGCACACTGCCGCATTTTAATCGTTTAGTTCGCCAACATTTAGATAATGTGTTTGAAAATAAGTGGACTGGTCGAGGTGGTCCTATGCCATGGCCTCCTTGGTAACCCCCTTGATTTCCACTTATGGGGCCTTATGAAGGTCATGGTATATACCAACGACATAATTGATTTACATGATCTTAGTAACTACGTTGAGGCAGCTGCGACGACAAGTCGACGGCAAAACCAAGGCCTAGTAAATTATGCCAGTTCATGGATACGTCGAGCCAGACTTTGCATTCAACAATACGGCGATAACTTTGAACAACTAGTGTGAAGTGGATTCCATGAAATACATAAAAAAAAGTGTTTAAATTAATATACTTAATCACCACTTAAAAATAAAAAAATAAAAACTAGAATTTTTTTTTAAACATTAATATCTCTCTTATTATGCAACTTTGTTAAGTTGGTTACCTTAATGACCTTATTTTAAGATGTTTAATCACCCCTTGAACATAAAATCACAAGACCGTAAAGTGCATGTGTATACATATATGCGGTGTGCAGTGTTTTCAATGTTTGATAAATGTAAGTGACATGCCGCAGTTTCAAAGATGGGTCTACATAACTGTTTGTGCTTCCTCATTTTTATAGTTTTCTATTTTCTCTTTGGGTAATAGGATTTTTTAAGATGTTAACTTCCTGAATTGTAAGATGGCATCGTATTTAGTACTTTCACGATTTGAGAATAAATTCATAAAATAACCATGTAACCGGTAAGGAGGAATGTGGGTAAAAGGATATTAACAACTTTTTTGTGCATTGATAAAATTAACAAAGCTTTGATTAGTATAGACAGAAATAAATAGTTATGGTGAATGTTAAGTCATTAAAATTTAAAATTTTTTGGTTGAAAATTAAATCATTATGCTGAACGATCTATAAATAGCTTAATAATAACATTGATAATTTTTTAACCCATTGGGAACCCATGTTTTTAGTTATTTCAGTTCAAGAATTAGAATTTTATCTCTCCATTCCTTTTCATTTCATTTCCAAAATTTTCTTTAATTTACTTTAACCAAATGACAATGGGATATTTTTGTTCTAGCTTTCTTCTGCTATTTCTTCTTTATGGCGTCGTTCTTTTGGATGAATTCAAGTTGCTTAGATATCTTTTTTACCTTCAGGTAGGTATACTGAATTATTAATGATGTTGAAATTTATTATTTTATGTTTATATCAAGCAATAAATTCCAATGAATTTAATCACCTCATATAAATTTCATTTTAAGCGATGTTTCACTTGGAAGAGATTTATACCCATATTATTAAGGCATTTACCGTGAATATTTGCGCTAGCACATCGATAACGTTTTGACGAAGTAACAATCTTATTCTTACGTGATATTACAGTAACTATGTATGTATGTCGCCTTTAATACGTAACTATGATTTCTCGAGTGAGTTTCAAATATCAGGCCTGTTTTATAAAGATTGACGTAAATGCGCCATTCGCGCGTAAAATAAATATATATGTGAGGCCGTTGTGACGTACTTCTACAGTTTGAAAATATTTGATGTTGAACATCACAGCACCGAGAAAAAGTTATGTCAAAATAATAACTAATATGCGGTAGGTTTAGGTCGGGATGGTAGAAATAGCTTCCACTAATTGCAAGTCTCTTCTGTAATTGCGCGCTTTTACATATAATTACAGTATGTCCAATTACACTGGTCAACAAAATTTCAGATTTATTTTGTCCCACGAGGTAAACTGGGTGAACTTGGTACTACTTTTTACACTTATTCCGTATCTGTTTTCAGAATTCTTCCATCGAGCAGGATTTCAGAATGTCAAAGCAATGAAATTTTGTGAAAGTATATATTATGATATGTGGAAATCATGAAGAAATGACGCACAAAGTGATATACTTACTTGGAAAATGTGCTGATATATGACTTTCGGCTACTTTGCATCAGAAACATCTCTCTTCAGCGTCCAGCAATAGTCTGCCTACATAGCAGGGCTCCATTTGCCTTGGTATCATCAGCACTTTCATCTTCGCTTAGTGTCATGTTTTGTGGGGGTTTAGGCACAGGTAATTCCTTACTGTGAGATACTGGTTTCAGTGCAGATGGAATATTAGGATATTTTATAGTATGTTTGGATTTAGAAGTCATACCACTTATATTTGTTAGACAAAAATAGCAATCGGTAATATGATCTGATGGTTCTCTCCAAATCACAGGAATAGCAAAAGCATATGTCGTTTACCTTTTGCCCACGCTGTAAGAAGTCTGACACACGTAACACACCAAATACGGAGAACCCAGCTTTTGTCTTCATCGCCTACTTTACACTTGAAATACTGCTCATAGCACTTTTCAAGGAGAGGTGTGAAATACTGTTTTTGATATTTAAATGTCAATTCGCCGCAAATGTAGCAAAATGAGTTCGGGTGGTTTACACATTTCCTTGGCAATGTTCGCGGTTTCACTACAATAGTTTGAACGCACCACAACGCAACACTCTTTAAAACGTTAACGTCAGCATATAAGTTCATTCACCGAGCTCTAGCAGTCAACTAAAATAACAAGGGATGCTATCTAGGAATGGGAAACGCAGGTCTTAACACGTCAAGACTTGTTTAAACATTAACCATTGCATGCTGCTTGATCAGTTCCGAGCTCTACCCGACAACTGAAATAACGTCAAGACATGTTCTATTATACTACATATCTATGCATGCATATTTTAGGTGGATAAGCGAATATCCTGGAACATAAAAACTAAGGGTGATGGAGAAATTCTGAAAACATAATTGATTTCAACATGCAAAAGTATATGGGAATGAGACATTTTTGTGCTTGGGACAGAAAACTTGTTAACCAGTGTTATCAGCGGGAATGTGATAGAAGAAACTAGCCTAAAGCTGCCGGATAATACTAACTTCGTTTGACCACAAATAGATATTGTAGTAACAGAATACCCTAGTATATAATCATTAAGAAAAATATAAAAGAATAAGAGAAGTGGCCGTAGTTTAATTATGGTTTTGATGATCAACCATTTTCCAAAAATTATAAAATCTACATTTGTTTTATAAAAGGTGTAGGTGATGCTATCGCCTAAGGAATGGCAATATTTATTAACTATAGTAACTCTTTCATTTCAGAAACTATTATAATTTTACATTAAAAACTAGATAGGTACCTTATTTCCAAGGTCGACTACCGTACGAACAAAATATATAGGATATGTTGACAATAATACACAGTATCATTAATTATTAGTAAATTTGTTTCTGTAATTAGAAATAGAGTAGTAACAAAAATCGAATGTTCAAAAGTAAGGGACAGGCTAGTATGTGTGTTTTAATATTGTTTGAACGATTTATGTCGAGTAATTCAGGCATATTAATGACAGTTCCCCTTAAAATAGCATTTTGTCGAGTTAATCATCCTGTCGCCAAGAGTTAATGAAATTTAATAGATTTAATCAAATCAGGTTGGTTGGAGTCTTAACCTGGCCTTATGCGGCGCATGACTTGACCCCAAGCAACGATTGGCATAATTTGCTATAGAAT
Organism: Osmoderma eremita; assembly: GCA_031763485.1. NCBI lineage: Eukaryota > Metazoa > Arthropoda > Insecta > Coleoptera > Scarabaeidae > Osmoderma > Osmoderma eremita. The sequence continues at coordinate 39,211 of JARFOC010000694.1, read as the reverse complement.
CGTATTATATTCTGATTTCTCTGTAGTGATTACAGGAGAAAATATTATGAATTATGAAGACGATATAATATACTCTCAATAGTGAAACATTTGCCAGAAGTCAATATTTTATGCTTTTTATCCAAAATAAGTACGCGAACTATGTTATAAATAAAAAAAATTACGGTTTATTTGAGTTGCATTTCCATATACATTATAAACATATTTAACATTTTTAATTGTTTACTTTTCAGTGGAATACGTGGCCTGTTGGGTGATAAGGGAAAGGAAACCAAACGCTTCATGTATTACAGCGCGTATGCTTGGGGTGTGCCTTTGTTAATGGTAGGATTTACCGCGATTTTCACATTCTCAGATATAGATCAACACAATAGTTTCTATACTGGTTTAGGAAACGGGCAGTGTTGGTTCAGAAGTAAGTAACACCGATGAAAACAATGCCACAATTTTTTTGACTATTTTTTTTTAAATTAATTTAGATGGATGGACTACAGGAATTTATTTCTACTTTCCCATTGCTGTTCTCTTGATAGTGAATATAGTACTGTTCGGAATAACTACGTACAAAATTAAACGTGTCCAAAAGGACACTAAAATGTTGAAGAGTGTAGACAGTAGAAAGCATAAGTATGACAACAACGACAAGCAACGGTAAAATATTTTTAATTTTTTGGTGCCATTTTCAAAACTGTTGATAATTTTACAATAGTAACAAATGTACAAGAGGTCATTTGCTCTCTTGTACAGATATTGTGCCCTTTTCCTGTTTGATTTAGTGTAGTAATAACTCAAACAATTAATTTCCAAGGTACTATTTTAAAATTGTAACAGTTTACAGTTTGCTTAAATAATTAATCTGTTGGCTTTGATCTTCTAGCAACATCGGGGTGCATTATAAAGCAAACGAATATATATGTATTTCAAAATTCACCTGTAGCCTTTTTGATAATAATTTTTTTCAAAAGGAAGGCTTAATTTCTAGTTACTTATTATTCTTCTAGGTATGATACAGATAGCGATTTAGTTTACCTAACTGATATTGAACTCCGTGAAAACCATCAATCAGACACTCTAAATATGTATGACTTCTTGGAAGAAGATTCTAATTGTTTTAGGTATGCGTTATGACTCAGCACCTTGACACGATTTATTGTGTTTGTGGGTAAACTATATGTTGCTTAAAATTATGTAATTGTCTTAGTTTATGTATTTACAACTTGCGTCAGACTAGGATATCGTGTGTCAAGCAATTTCAATCAAATTTCGGTAATATACTTAATTGGGTCAATCAATATAATCTACCACATAATTTACAATGCTGCTATTACTTCTTATAGTTGCTTTAATACTGTTTCTTTTGAAGATGAGTATAATTTGTAAAGTCGATAATCGATCCAATATATTTCATGTTTTTTATTCTTTATTATTACTGGAACATGGCGTCCATTATTTTATTTTTGACTGTAGACCTAAGGGTTATTTGTTAAAAGCTTCTGTTTGGATTTGTGTTGAATTGTGCCCGACTATTTAGAAAAATTGAAGCATTAAGGTTTTCCAGAATGCTGTATTTAATTATACATCCCATTATAGAATAAAAATACCAAGCTTGACTTAAAAAATTTCACACGCCAATAAAAAGAAAATTATATGTTTGTAATTATCTCTAAAATCCTATTTAAAGATATTAATATTGAGATACCTTTTTAAAAATCTTGAAAAATTGTTTAGTTTTTAGCTTTTGTGCATACGTACTTTTCAATCTTTTGTTACATTCATTCGTACTTCCTTCGTGTATGTAGTGCCACATTATAATACATTTTTGTAGCAAATAACGTCTCTAAAGCAATATGTACACTTGATTTATTTAATAACAACATACTTAACTTGATAGTAAATATTAATATTTGCAACTCTTTAATATTTTCAAAAATCAATAATGAAGAAAGATTTTTTTAAATAAACTATTTTGTAACTACCCTGATTTTGCTTTGAAGTTTATACTACTGAATAAGATAAAATACTACAGTATTTATAATATTCCGCCTTACATCACTTTCAGCTTCAATTTGTACGTTAAACTACTGTTTGCCATGGGTATAAATTGGTCAATGGAAGTTATCTCGTGGGCGATTATGTGGAAATGGTCAAACGTTCCGGACTACGTTTGGGTTTTAACTGATTTCTGCAACGCAGTGTACGGAGTCTTTATTTTCTTCATCTTCGTATTCAAGAAGAACATATGGATGCTGCTTAAAAAGAGGTAAGTAACACAGTTTCTATTAGTGTTTACCTTGTATTTTCTCAAATTCCATAAACTATACGACCCAATTTCAGAAACTATTTTCACGAAATAGCGCATAGATTTTTGATATTATCTAATACATACGCATCTATACGTATCAAAAGGGCAAAGAATTCCTTTTAAGGAGAAAATTTAAACGTTGCAATTTATTTTTATGTACTCCTATTATAATAATATTAATAACAATATTTATAAGCTTTCAAAACGTTTCTAAAATGGTTAATACGCATTTGCACCAATAGAACGCAAAATTGATCAATCTTCATGAACCTGCCTCAAACTAAGTAATACAGACTCGTTGGCATTCAACATTCAAAGACTATGCTTAAACACCGACTTATTACATCTTCAATTCATTTTAAAGCTGGAAATTAAAGGGGAAATATTATTTAGAAATGTAGTTAAATGTTGTTATGGGCTTTTAGAATTTGACGCACTTAAGCAATATCGCCATGCAAAGGAACAGATTTTCAGATTGAGAAAATATATTGTTTTAACCGTATTTACTGAAAGCGAGAAAAATAACGCTTTGTTAGTGCGTGGATCGGGCGCAGTGCTCCCCCCACCGTCACCGTTTTTCGGCTACAGTTCGTTTTTTTATTCGGAGGAGTGAATTAACTTCAATCGTGTGACGTGGCCCAATTATATTTTATATTTTTGAGCTAGCATCACAACAAACAATAATACAAGAAAACGACGCCGCTACATTTTCTTAACAACTGTTTCAGCTGTCAAGCATCTTTCACAACGGTTATACATAACCTCATTTATGGCTGCGTTCATAAATTCGCCAAAAAGCTACATTCAAGTATGCTCACAGTGAATAAAGCACGCCTTTGTAATAGGGGATCACTACCTCACTCCTCCGAATAAAAAAACCAACTATAGCGGATAATTGGCACTGAATTTATTGACAGCACATTGACAGTATCGATTCCAACGCCGCGGAGAGACGATGTTCGTCTGTACGCTATCGACGCCGTAATTATTGTTCTTTGTTGTATTGCGTTATTAGATTATTCTTTCAATTAAAGTTGTTCTTAGAAGCTGCGCTTGTTGTAAGGATTTCTATTTGTTTAAAGAATATGCACATGCTTATGACAAGAAATTAAATTTCTTATAGTACTTAATCATTTTAATCTAAAATTGTTTCTGAAAACTCCGATTTAGTAGAATGCGACATTGGTGTTCATACAGGCACAATAAATAATAAGTAGTCTAATCTGCATAATATTCGTTCCCTTATATACGGGTCAGTATAGAAATTTGAGATCCTTCTGAAAAATGGATGTGTAATGGCAAAAACATTTTATCTCTAGTAAACTGCTTTATCCTGCGATATTCGTATGCATTATATACAATATCCATACCCAATTTGTGGTAATCCACTTTTTGTGGAAGGTAGATAAAAAAATTATTTATATAGCATTCTGTTTAGACAAAAATAATTTCTAAACGAATCTTAATAATCTTTTAAACATCTTCAAATTGGTTATTTTGTGTTAAAAAAAATTGCATGCGTCAGATCAAATACATCAGATCTTTCAAACAAGAGGTCATTATCAAAAAATCACATGCGTTATTTATAAAACTCTTCTTGCTTTGTATTCTCAATTTATTGAAAAATAAAGTCGCATCATTCCAATAACATTTTATACTTTAATATATCCATAAAACAAGGGAAATAAATGTTTTCTGTTACATTTTCCAGATACCTACAACTTACTGGAAGACCGCAACAGGCACACAATCTTACATCAACCCATCGTACAACTGTAAGTCAAGTTTCAAGTAGTGAAGCCTAATTGCAGAGTGTCTGCCTAATCGACAGGCTCTGTATTCCAAATGGAAATTACATTTCACTTTCACCTTTACCATATTGACTATTGCAATTAACTGAATCCTTTAGTAATTCGTATCATTACCGTAAATAATAATAAATAATAAAAAAATATATCGCAATGTAAACAATGGTGTTTGAAAAGCTTTTGTGACATCACGTGATATACATACGTAAAACTAATGATCGATGTTTTTATGGGTATTAATACTATTAAAAATCACTGATTATTAAATATGTTGCTCTAATAGTTTTCATATTTTTGTAGTAATAACTTTCCATAAATCAATATTTTACTACTTGAGTCATTCCATTAACAATATAAATATGTTTTCTATTCTTTTTCTCAAAACTTTCGCTTGTTTAATAATTTCCAGCAACTATTTGGTATGACATAAATAGTTGTCCGGCAATGTGTGTAAACTTGTTTATTAGTTGTGTTTTAACACTAGTCAAATATTATACAAATTTTAATGCCATAAAATTAAGTATGTGAATGTTTTCCAAGAATATAACATACATATTTACGCTTAGTATAGTAATTTATTTAAGAGTCAATATTATATATTTTATTGTCATAGTTTTACTATATAATTGCACGAATTTATATGTTTACAAACTGATACTACCAGTTAATAGATAGTTCTCTACATAATATTTTTAACAAACGATGGGTTTTATCACAGGAACCTAGAGAATTATCGATTGACTCGGTAGAATTTGTCTTTACAATTTTATAATTTATATTTTTAAGTGTAAAATATAAGGTTTTAAAAAATAACTTCTCTTTTTATTCACGCAGCAGGTACATTTGTGGCACAATTAATTATGGAAACTAATATATTGGTATTTCGGTTTTAATTACATTTGTTAATCTAGAACATCTTCCGCACTTGCACTAATATTAATGCTTAGAGCATAGCATAGTTGATCTCTAAACACCGCAAATCACCTCATACATTATATTTATGTACATTCCTAAATAAAACATCAGGAGGAAGGGAAAATGCTTTATTAATTTCTTTTCAAATTTGACAGGATCTTAGGAAAATATGAGAATTTTATACGAGTTGCAATCAATGCATAACTAGAGCGGTTTATAAACGCGAATTATTAATGAATGACCAATTCAGAATTTTTCTGAAGTTCGGAATATGTTGTTGTGTTGTTATGGTGGAGGAGCCTGCTCTTTCATCAACGCAATGTGTCTAGTTTTCTTTGTAATTCTACACCATTATTACTATCATGTCAAAGTAGTGATATTATTTGCAATTCAAATATACAGGCTGTTCAAAATATCGGCCCACTATTGCTAACTTTGTTATTATTAATGGTACAATTTCGGTTAAATTAGCAAAACTTCAGTGTATTTAGTGCTGATTAAAACGCAGTTAGGAAAGAAACAATTGAATGAAGGGTTTTTGTGTTAACTTAAAATTTTGTATTTTTTTAAATCAAACAGCCTTGTATATTCTTCAATATTTTGTAAAGATAATATCGTATGTGATTTAAATGCGCCAATACACTATATCTTTAAAAAGGATAATGAAGGGATTTTAGCTTAATGCATGGATACAGTTTTCAGTAATGGCAGTAAACTTTGCTTTGTACCAAATCAAAACACAATACAATTCTAGAGAAGTTTCAAAACCATTATTAGGTGGTTTAACAGTACGTATTTCTAATCTTACATTCTGGTGCCATTGCAATTAATTAGTGAATTTTCTTGCTTTTATTGCGAATGTTTGAATTTTTACTGTTAATTTATTATTTATGTTTCATGTTTGTTTTGTTACTTATCCAATCAATTATTCGATTATTTATTGAATTCGTTTATTCTACACTCGTCCTATATTCACATAGAAAAATGTGAGATGCTTGAGCTATACTTTGCGAAATTAACTGTGACAGAGCTTTCCATCTTTACAGCTTTAGTCAAATGTTTAGCAACAGAATACCACTGGATAGACGTACTTTTTCCGTCCATTATGAATTTTGGCCAGAACAAAAACACATGTAAAATAAACTGAACAAAAGAATTATTAGTGAACAGTATTAGTGAAATAATAAAGTTAACGCTTAATTTGATGCTCATCCCACGAATCCTATTCGACTTAAGAAAGCATCAATAAAGAAGCCTGATGAACTAAGTCTTAGTAGGAGTAATAGTTGTCCTGAGAAGAGAAATTCTGGTTGAGATTAATTGCTTTCCAGGCTAGCGCTTCGAGCATTTCAGAGCACCCTAGAACACTCCTATTCACTCGTTTGTGTTCCGGGTTCAATATGTTTCGTACTCTTCGAATTATTTATTGAACTCGTTTATCTTACAGTCGTCCTATATTCACATAGAAAAATGTGACATGCTTGAGGTATAAATAATAATTTGCTCTACAGGCCGCGAAGGCCTAGGGCTAATAAGATGCTAATATTAAGAACACTCTAGAAGGGCTCTACGGACTACATTTCTCCATTCTCGTCTGTTCCCTACCATCTCCTTTCAATTTCCTGCTTTCATTTTTTTTAGATCATCCACTTTATTCATCAATCCCTCTCTTGGTCTCCCCTTTCTCCTTTTCCCTATTGGCTTTCTGGTAAGGGCTAATTCTGGTAACCTATCTCTGCTTAGTCTTTCTACATACCCCAACCATCTTATTCTTTGAGCTTTGGCAAACGCTACGATATTGGAGCTTTCATATGCCTCTTCTACTTCTGGATTTGTGCGCCTTCTCCATCCTTCCTCGGTTCTTACTCCTCCATATATAGCACGCAGCATTTATCTCTCCCATCTTTTTATCTGCTCCTCTTCCACCTTATTCAGGACCCAAGTTTCACAGGCATATGTGGCGGCAAGTCTTATCACCGTGGATTCGCTCTTGACGGATACTTTGCGAAACTAACTGCGACAGAGCTTTCCATCTTTACAGCTTTAGTCAAATGTTTAGCAACAGAATACTACTGGATAAACGGTACTTTCCGTCCATTACGAATTTGACCAGAACAAGAACACATTATTAGTGAAATAATAAAGTTAACGCTTATTTTGATGCTCATCCCAGTAATCCTATTCGACTTAAGGAACCATCAGTAAAAAAGCTGATGAACTACTAAATCTTCGTACAGTAATAGTTCTCCTGACAGGACACAAACAGAAAAATCAGGTTGACATTATCTCCTTTCCAGGCACGCGCTTCGAGCACTCCAGAGCATCCTAGAACACTCCTATTCACTCGTTTGTGTTCCAGGTTCAAAACGTTTCTTACTATCGATTTACCTACCCCTTTCCCCTCAGGCACAAAGAAATTTATCAGTGCTGTAAAGTGTGTGGAGGGGAAATAGAGATGCATACCACATCCTATGTGAATGCAAAGCGTTAGACCCTAGGAAGCAGACAATGTTTGGGAAACCAAAAATGAACCCAGAAGGCTATATAGACCAACCGGCAAAGGACCTGTACAGATTGGTACAAGGCACAAAGATTTGGGAATGCATGGTATACTACATTGGTACAAAAATGGGAGATAAATACAAGAAGCCAAGATACCGAAGTGTTTCCAGAGCCTTACATCAGACGGCTCTTGCTAGAAACATATTTTCAACGAAAAATGACATTTTGCACTTTGTTCCTTGAAATCTTAGCAAACGATATCTACAAATATATTCTATGAAGTGCCGAGACCGAATTTTCAAATTGAGAGAAGCATGATATAAAAAGCATGCAATAATGTAAACTATTTAGTTGCAAGGCCTCGTCATAGATAGCGACGTTTTAGTTTTAATGTTTGCGCGGTATTTATAAAAATAGAATTATTGGGCCATATTTCTATGCAGGTTCGCACTTTGGGAAATACACAACTGATAATTTATGAAAACTGGAAAGTGTAAATTGTTTTTATCTGCATTTCAACCAGGGTAAACATCAAGGGTAATGGTTTCCTTCCACTTTTCATTCTCACTGTGAATGAATCATCCATTCAATTTACACTTTAAAGATGTAAAATGTAAATTCGCCTTTATAGCAGGGTATATTGAAATTTATGAAACTGGAAGTGTTGAAAGGTGTGAAACGTTGTGAAACAAAATATATACCGTTGTGAAGAGGTGCAGAAAGTGGATAGAAGAAAGTGAAAACGTATTCGAACACTTAACTAACTTTATTTCCACAAAAACTGTATCCGTCCATTAAAGTAAAATCCCACGTAACTTTTTTAAATTCATTTCCAGGAAATAGTATATTAGGGCTTTTAAATCACATATTGGATTGTCTTTCAAAGTATTAAAGAATATACCATTCAATTGTAAATCAATTTAAACACATACTAAATTGTAAATTTCCACAAAAACCCTTTATTAAATTGTTTTATTCTTAATTGCATCTTAATCCGCACTAAAACGGTGAATCTTTACTAGTTTAACCGAATTTGTAGCATCAATAATAACCAAGTTAGCAATAGTGCGCCGATATTTTTGAACATGCTATATATACAAAAGTTGTATGGAATCATAGATAAATAGACTTGTCCATCGTTGAGCCCAGCTATTTTGAAACATTCATAATTTTAATTAAATTTAATTATCTAATTAAAATTTTTCTTTAAATTGTTACAACACAAATCAATTCAAAAAATTAATTGATATATTCGTAAACTTGCAATACAGCAATTTGGTATAATGTATTGACTTTCTGAGAAATACACATTTTTCTCGAAAAGAAGTTGAATTGTAAAATTTACACCTACAGCATTGGTAGTCGTTTGTAAATGGCGTACGTGGGTAGTCTAAGAAGTTTCCAGCCTGACACAGAAACAAGTAAGCGATGTTCTCATCTCTGTAATCCGTCCAACTAGTAGTTCACATCTTGTTCTGCAAAATAGGCGAATGTCAATTCGAACCCGAATTTATGAATTTTTGCCATTGCGACCATTGAAGTGTGAGACGATGCGGTGCGTTGTCTTGGTGGTTGGTCAGCTTGTCAAGTAATGATGGGTAATATGTAACCGTTATTGCTTCTCCTTTTTCAAGATAGTCGATTAACACAATTCCATGACTATCCCAAAAAACTGTCGCAATCATTTTTTCGGTCTATGGAACCGCCTTTCCCGATGGCGATTCACACTTCGCAGTCAACTGTTTCAACTGCTTCAACAGGGCTTGTCAAATGTTCATTCGAATAAGTTTTTGGTTCCGCGTGAGCAAACGCGGGACTCAACGCGCAGTTAGTTTTTTCGTGCCGAAACCTTTAGCCAATATATGACAAACACGGTCTTTTGACGTGCCCACAGCCTCTAATATCTTTCTGACCTTAGTTCGGCCGGTGTCTAATACCATTTGGTGAACTTTTCCAATGTTTTCGGTGGTGGTTGCAGGTTTTGGGCGTCCGAACGTTCATCGTCAATCAAGCGGGTACGACCATGTTTAAATTTAGCTGCCCATAATGATGCAGACTCCCCGTAAACAGTCTCCATCTCGGCTTTAATTTGCGTAGCTGTATTGCCATTCAAATGCAATAATTTAGTAACGGCTGAATGTTCGATTTCTTCTTTTTACAGAAACACTAATATCGACTAACATAAACGACTGTTAAATAAAAACCGAGCGTCCAGGATGGATGAAATTTTCAAAAATGTCTTTCAAGTACATTACCAGAATATTTTTGATGAGTAACACCATCATCATGTTGAGGCTGCAAACTTCTCACACTATCCTCGTATGTCTGTTCAACAGAGTAAGCAGGAAGTGGAAGTTTGTTTCACGGAATTACTTTATTCGCCAAGAAACTGCCAAAATTGTAGAACGTAAGGTATAGACTGGAACGGAAATATTAAAATACAAAGGAATTACCAACAGTAAGCATTATATCCTGGAATCACACAAAAAGTAGTGGGGAAACACCCCCAGCGCAAATCTCATCGTCTTAAGAATGACTGACAGATTTAAATTACCCAGATAATAATATAATTTATATTTTGCCTATTAGGCTGCACAATCTCTAACGAAAGTAATGTCTGATAATGTGCGTCCTCCACGAAAACATGTCTGTCTTTTTTGGCCCTCTACTTTCTTACTTCTGTTTGCACATCTGACTGGTTGCTATATGTGTTCCACTATAAAATAAAGCATACACTGACTAAAATAATTTCTTAAGTCAGCCAGTAATCGAAGTGTTGTACGAATTAATGGTAGAAGATCCCAGACAATTTGATAACATTTTGAGGACGGCAAAGGCAGATTTTGTCCATCTTTTAAAACTAATACATTATTATATATAATATTACTTTCTATTATGTTAAATTTTGGGCCTAATTCTTTTAAAACATTTGGTTTTTTCTACTATTATATTTATGTAATGTTTGCTCTTTACGTCCCAGGGTATGACTCCTAAAGTGAAAGAAAATATTTCCTCTATGGATCTGGACATCTGTCATGGCATTCAGAAGTCTCAACTTGCACAAACATTTTCAACTCGTCTGGAAATATAAGTGTAATATCTGTATTACACGTAGAATTAGCCCTATCAATAAAGAGTATTTTAGCAGAATTTGGAGTCGAGCAAGAAACTATTATGTATCTGGATCCAAAGTAGCCAATGTAAGGGAATAGAAATGATTACAAGCTGCTACGTATAGCCAATGGTAAATATGTCACATTCCCGCTGGACATTACAAAACAAAAGAAACAGTATTTATTGTGAGGAAGCAATTATAACAGTTCGACCTTCACAAAATAATTTAATTTTCCGATTTCCCGGACTTTAACTAAAAATAAGTTAAAATCTGTTTCAATATACTTGACACGTATATATTGCATAAGCAAGAAGTGCGAAATGATCGTGTTGTGTCTCCAATTTCTTGTTTGATTGTATTTTGATTGTAAATTCGAGGAATTGAATCTTTCCCCATAGGTAAATTCAAACAATTTTTGTTCAAAGTAACCACTTCAAACGTGTATACTTTATACAAAAATTCACCTAAAAATGATTAACACTTCGATTGTTAACATAACTCAGTGTAACTGTATGCATTCACAAGGGCAGCGCAGACCCATTTAATTCACCATTACAATTACGCATTGAAAACTTCCTAACTTAATAACAGCGGACTGGGCGTCAGTTCTCAAGTCTCGCAGAAGACGAGTTGCTGTTTTAGGGCTGAAAACGATGGCGAAATATTAAACAGACAAAGATGGAAAAAATCGTTATAAAAAGAGGATATCCTTATATATAAGACAGACAAAGATTGTGAAATCGGTATACTTATACTTTGTCTAAAGATTCAACGATTTCCGGTTTTACGACTTAAACTGTTAACTGTCTATTTAGCTAATTGCATTTAACATTGCAATAACAGCTCTCTTCGCAAGAGAAATGTAAACACAATCCAGTCATTTCACAGTTCTTGGGATAAATGTTTTCAAAAAATTCTTAAGTTGTTAAACGCAAAATCTTTATAACTTTGGACAGACTATAACTGAAGTAATTTGCTACTAAAAGATGCCCTGATCTGCTGTCCACCACCATTCGTCGCAAAAAGAGTTTGAAAAATAGAACATCGTCTCTAAATCCTCTTTCCTCTAGTTATTCTTGCGGTTTACACTATACTAGTTACTTTTAGAGTGAAAGTATAAATAAGCCCAGTTTCCAGGTTGAAAAAAGATAGCCTTAAATTTAAGAATTACATGCCAAAACTGTATCAAGGGTCGAATACCTAATTTCGTAACAACAGTTTATCCTAAAATATACTAAATATGCCTACCTACGTTATACAACCAACTCTCTCCCACGCTTGATATTTAAAATATTCGTTTATGTGGAAGCGTAGCCTAATTTATTAAACAACTTCAACATTTTATAGGCTATTGTACGTAAATTGTAGACAGTCTTAAACTTAACATTTTAAAATTATTTTCATATATATAGGTTGTTTTATATCACTAAGGTGAACTAAACATTCTGAAATGGAACACGCGTATATTATTTAGGATTTAGGTTAAGCTCATGTCTCTCACACCACCAATATACAATTTTGTTGAATTATACAGCGTGTCTCAGAAGTTATGGTCAATTTTATATGCAAATCACTGTGGGTTCAAGGTCTTGTATACTGCAAACAACGCAGTCTGAAATTTTTCTTTTACAAACATAAATTTTTGGTATTGGTCAACTTTTATAACAAAGTGAAATTTTTTCAAAATTGTCAAAACTGATCTGCACGATGGAGCTTCGTTACTTCACACTAGCTTAATACACGACCATTTCCTTGAAAGATTAACAAAGAGAGGGGATCCAATTAAGTGACTAGCTCGATCATTGACTTCTTCATGTGGTCATATGTAAGAAAAACAGAATAAGAGAAGCATTCTCGAGTATTAATTAAGAAATGTAAGACAATCGCTTGAAGGCCGCAATGTTATATTTTGTATGTGGATATTTTGAACATTTATTATAGAATTACATTGTAAACAATTAGGTTATTTAATTAAATATTAATCATTAGTGTAAGTTATACATGTTTGTATTTTGTAGTACTAAATATCAACTGTCATTTTTCCATGACTAACTTGTTATTATTATTTTAATATAAATTCAAAAAATCTCACTTTTTAGAAATACTTTAAAATATCTTAGAAATTAACTTTAGGTATAATAAAAATGAATGTAACTAAACTATTCTTTCTTTTGATGATATAAAATACAGGGTGATCTATTTAAAATAATTGAGAAAGTAATGTATTTGAGTTTTCACTCGCCCTGTATTCAGTTTTGACATTCTTGAAAAAAATGTCACTTTACTATAAAAGTGGGCCAATATAAAAAATCTATGCTTGTAAAAGAAAAATTTCAGATTGTGTTATTGTAGTATACAAGACCCTGAGCTCAAAGTGATTTGCATATAAAATTGATCATAACTAATGAAACACCTATATATATGAAAATAATTTTAAAATGTTAAGTTTAATAAGACTGTCTACAATTTTCGTAAATAACTTTTTTTGATATCTTATATGATAACGAATATATCGAGATTTGCCACACTAACGCGGCACCCTGCATAGGATTGTTGCAACTATAATATTTACTATTTCCATTGACGAGTTTTTGGCGTCTGCCTCGTCGAGCATATACGTATGTACACGAGAGCCCGATGTGTACCTAGGTACGGATCGGTGGCTGTCAAGTTATCGGGATGGGTGTAGAAACAAAACAATTATATAGGACACGTTCGTTTTCAGTTTCTTCGCAGAGCAGCGACCTGTAGGAGCATAAACAACAAAAACACAACTCGAACCTACAAAAAATTAGATCAATAAATGATATTTTGGCACACCTCTCAGTCGATTTATTGCAGACTGGAGATTACAGTGTAAAATATCAGCAGTGGGATTCCACACTTCTGACACCCAGGAGAAAAGAATTGCTTAAAGCGATAAATAGGAATACTTTAAACCATCTACTTATATACAAACCAACATACTGGTTAACAGATAGAGCGAAGATTCCTTATGTTATTTTTTTACGTAATAATACTGGTTAACAGATAGAGCGAAGATTCCTGATGTTATTTTTTTACGTAAAGAAAGGAATTCCTATCAACTATCTAGCAATAGATTCCTGCTCGGATCTCCTCATATCACTCGCCATAATTAGTAAGTTAGTACGAAAGTAAGACAACAATCACCATTCTTGACAAACAAAAGAACTGACTTGGAATGTCAAACGGAAATTTTAGATAGACATAAAAAACTCAATGTCACTTAAAAACTATATAAAATATATATGATAGAGAATGAATATGACTGCAATCATACAAAATTCAGTCTGACATTCAACATCAACATTACATCTTAAAGCAGAACTTGGAAGTCCAAGCAAACTAAAAGAGGCTATTGCCAAAAAACCCAGGGCTGAAAGATTATGGCAAGACACTAGAGATCCTAATCTAAAAACCCAGCTAAACAAAGCGATAAAAGACTTGAAAACACTGCTACAAAATATAAAGGATAGATAACCGATAGAATCAATAACTTGAAAAACTGCCACCCAATACATATTATTCACTCTGGACGGCTACTAACAATAAGAAGATACGGCGAAGATGCCAGACAACAAATAGGTACCGCTCAACTGAAAATCTGATTCTAGTTCGGCAAGAAATGACACAGAAAAAATTGCAGTGTTTGTTAATCACTTAAAAGCTATTTTAAGTGATTGTGTGATGTTTTTTAATTAAGTAAAAAATATTATACAAAGAAATCTATAAGCCAAGAAAGCCGCAAGATAACGTCGTAACAGGATAAGTACTTAAAAAATTATCCCATAAAGTGTATACGCTGATAACATATATCTTGACGCCTGTTTACGATTGGAATACATACCATTGCAATAAAAGGTTACTGTTGTAGTCCTAATTCACAAACCTCATAAAACACGTCATACAGGCCCACAAGTCTATTACCTGTAAAGCAGCCATGTCAAACATGCGGCCCACTGAGCATTTTCCTGTGCCCCGAATCAATTTTGAAAACAGCCAGATAATGTTAAAAACCAATCGCGATTGATGGACGCAGTTTTAAAAGTTATTTCCGCCGATAAATTCACGCCACAAATAGACAACTTAATTAAAAACAAAAGATGTCAAATATCTGGCAAAAGAAGTTAATGTTTGTACTTTCCTGTAATGTCCTTTTTATTGGAAATTCAATAAATATATGTACTTGTCCTGTAATAGTACTTTTTTTCGTTAAGATTTTCAGTAGTTTGTCTTCTTTAAGATTCGGTTTTGCGGCCCACCTAGTCCACGGTCTTTATGCTTTTGACCCACCAGTGACTTTGATTTTGACATGGCTGCTGTAAAGCCTAAAGTTTTTGAAAAGCTACTACTTAAGAGACTTCATCCAATTCTGGTAAAACAAAAACTAATAGCATACCACCAGTTTGAATGAAAGGCAACAGCACGCACTATATATAGTATAGTCAGCAAAACAAACCAAACCTTCGAGGAGAAAGAATATTGTTTTGCAGCGTTTCGGGACATCACACAGACTTTTGACAATATTCGGCATGAAAGATTCCTCAACTCAAAGAAAAGCTTCCCCATGAATTATGCCTAAAAATCCTAAAAATCATACCAAAACGAAAGATGCTTCCAGAGAATAGTATTCCGCATTGCATTCTATCTTGTCTAGTATACTGCAAGGAAATGTTTTAGGTCATATATTATATCTCCCCTACACCACTGATCGGCCAACAATTTTAAATACAACAGCCACGTTTGTAGATGACACGGCGGTAATGATGACCAAAAAAAAAGCAATATTGTAGCTTCTGAAATACTCCAATGCAGTCTCAACTAAATTAAATCTTGACTCTCAAAATGGCGGACAAGGGGTAACGAAATAAACTCTACCCATGCCATCTTTACATTGCGTAAAGAAACTTTAACAATAAAAGACTGTCGCAAGTAAACGAAGCCAAATATCTGACCTTACCTTGAGCGTTGGCTCACATGGAGGAAACATATCAGGACCAAGCGCAAACAGCTGGGTCTAAAATTCAGGAAATTTATACTGGTTCCTAAGAAGGAAAGCCAAATTAGCACTGAACAACTAGCAAGTCTTACAGCGTTTTCAATCCAAAGTTCTACGGTTCATCGCAAACACTCTTTGGTATGCAATCAATCAGACAATACCTCCATACTATAAAAGAAGTCATAAAAAGTGCGAGTGAAAAATATACAGCCACTAGTGAGCAAATCTTTTGACAAAGCAATCCAGTAATAGACTAAAAATATTCAAACCTTTGGACTTAGCTACACGATTAGTGTTGTGTATAGGCACATGTGTGAATAATTGACTTGTAGTTAATTGAATACGAAGAAAGTTACTATTATTGGATCGTAACCCTGCATGTTTTGGAAATAGACATGATTTAATTATTGTTAAATGTATGTAACAGATTCTAAATAACTCGGACTTTAAAAAAATTCCATTGATCATTATCTAGTGAAATCTAATTCCCAAAAACCTACTATTTCTTTGCTCTTGTTTAACTATTACACTACACTAAGCATATTCACAGAATTTTAAATCATTATACTATAGTCCGTGGAAAAATTATACGTTAATAGCCTTATTTGAAATGACTACGACAAAAATTAGATTGGGTATTAATAACGAAGTAAGTAGCGCTGAATAGTTTTAAGTAGCATTTCCCTTATTTTCTGTTAGAGAACCGACATTACAGCACAGTATTTAACATACGTTATAATAAACACACTGTATCGGATCACCCCTCACAATAAATCGATCAACTAGGGACACTTATTTCGGGAATACGTAAAGAATTCCCGAAACACGTGTCAGGAATTAATCAATGCATTGTGAGATGAGGAGTGATCCAACACAGTATGTTACTATACTACCCCACAGTCCTTACAACCTTCACTGATACATTATGATACGTAATCAAACAAATCAAGACATGTATATGTAACGTTACAATAATTATTGTTTCTTTTGAAATAGTCTGAATTATTGCTTATTCAATGCAATCAGTTATGCTCTGTATCAATGCCATTAGTTACTCTAACAAGTACGTTTCATAGAATGAACTGACATATACCTACTTCTTTTTTCTATTACATAATTTACGAGAAATTACTCCTGGTGTTTTATAATCATCTTACCGTACATGTACATCATTGGTGTTTGGGAATTTTATGATTATATGGTAAAATAACACAATCGCACAAGATGCACTGCAAATTTTTCTTTCAGATGACAGCGAGTCTTTCCAGTTTATCAAAATCCTTGGAGAGAAAAATAACACCCACTTGTTTGCAATACAATGAGAGTAAAAAATAATCAAACAGCTAAGAAAATGGAAAGCAGAAATTTACTACAATATGCAATGAAAATAAATAGTTGTTCCTAATAATCTAATGTACATACATAGTTTTATTAAACTTTAATATAGAATTGTATATATTTCTCACATGTTTACTACTCTTTCTTTTAAGAGTATAAAATATAATGATCTTAATAGGTGCAATTACGTGAATTGATTGTAACTAACTACATAATTATGGACAGTATATGTATCCAGAACACTCCTAATGTTAATACACTCTAATAAGCAAATATACACTGTATTATATTTAGCATTATAATAATATAATAAACCTTTACAAAATTGGAAGATATGTATATATACCAAGTGGTAAGTATAATATAATCAACCTTAATTATCATTACACTGTGCTTTCAATAATACCATTCTCTTCAATTTTATTCCCAGTTTTACATCCGAATATAAGAAACTTTTAATATCCTCAAAAGTGTACCGTAAAGTAGGGCTACTAAGAAAAAAATTAAGATATCGCACAAATACCTCAAAATATGTCACAAAGTAGCCCCACTTTACGGTATATTAAAAAGTAAAATGAACTTCCCAAGCACAAACAGCAGGAATTAATATGAATTATAAAAATAACACCTTTGCAGATTTCATATTGTTTAAATGTACATACACGTATGTCCACATCGGAACGAGGGATTGCATTGTTAATGGCAACCCCGCATTCGAGCCTCACTGACAACGAAAAATATCCAGTCGCAGTGTATCATAAACCGAGCACGCATGTACGCTCAATTACACAATACTGCGTAATTTTTCTGTACTCTCAGATTACGGTAGAAAATATAGTTTCTTACATTCACTTTGTAGTTGTTATGCGATGCAGGAGAACGAAAAAGTAATTCTAGGTAGGAAAATAAACAACTATTCTTATTAAATTAAACAAAGAAAAAATTAATTGTACAAAATAAATGGAAATTCTAGCAATGTTACTTTATGGAGGGTTCGAAAATACTCCCATCCGCTGCCAAACAATAGCCGAGTCTATCGTAAAACTCCCGCCTCATTGCCTCGAGATCTTTAGGAGATATTGTCGCAAAAATTCTCAACAGTTGTATTTGCAACTGGTGCAACTGGTTGCAAAACTGTAAAGATTTTGTTTGACATAACCCCACAGAAAAAAATCGCAGGGCTTGAGGTCGGGTGATCGAGAGGGCCATTTTGTCGTACCCTTCCCGGCAATAACACGATCAGGAAAGGTGTTTTCTAAAAATTCCATTACTAATTTGGTGTTATTTGTGATGCAACCGTCTTGCATAAACCAAATTGCATCAAAATCAGAGTTAAGTTGCGTTCGCAGCAAAACCAAATATTTCATTCCATTCAAATTGGCGTCAATAACAATTGGTCCTATAATGTTATCAGCAAAGATACCCGCCCAAAGTTTTTCGGGGTACTGAGTTCTAAATGTAACATTACGGACCAGATGTATTTTCTCGAGACCAATATCGCACGACTGAGTGATTATGCTTGCCATGACGTAGAAAGGAGGACTCGTCAGAAAACACAATAATTTTTATAAAATACTCGTCTTCCTTAGCTCTTTCCACCATGGACGCACAAAACTCTATTCTTGCAAAATTGTCCTTGGGAAAAATCTCCTCGCACTTTTGAACTATCTTTTGTATTTGTAGCGTTTCAGAATACGTTCCACTGTACTTCGTCTGCAAAATTGCGGCTAGTGCAGCGTTCGCCCATTTCAATCAACTTCACTTCTCTCTCCTCCCGGTCGGGAGGTATTAGAGGAATTTGAGGCTGTCCGTTTAACTGTTGGCATGTACGGTAATTCCCGACCAAACAGTCAAATTTCCTAAACGCTTTGACGATCCTTTCAATCGTGGAGTGCGAACGAATAGGACGATACATACTCCACGGCAATTAGATCCACCGTGCTTTGGTAGGAATTTCCAGCAAAATACCATTTGTACCTTCTCTGCGGTTGTATAAACTAACATAGTGTATCTGAGATCGATGATAACTTCTTAGAACTTTGCGTGCGCATAGACAAATACAAAATGATTCGGATAGGCGTGCTGCGCGTTACGGCATTGCGCACGACGAGGCTCGCCGGCGGGGTAAATGCAAGTATGCCAGATCGCGCTAAGTACAATATATCTCGCACCCCGGTGAGAGCTGAGCACACGTGTATGTAGTATTTATGACAAATACAATGTCAATCACTATTTTTATGGAACGTTAATAAATTCTTTTAGCTATGGTTCTTTTGTTTCAGCTAAAAATAAATAAAGTTATCTGAAGAAGAATTGCTAAAATAATAGGAAACGACATTCTACTTACAAAGACTGAATTAAGATAAAATAAATTAGTGCCGGTATACAGGAATGGCGAATAAAACTCGTGATAGCCATGTAGAGTGCTTTCATTTGGAAAAGTACATATTACGTCATCAAAAGCTACGCGAAAGAAAATTGCCGGCGGCATTTTAGGGTGCTGCAAAAAGAACTTGGTGGGAAGATTTTGGTGGAACGTAGCTGGTGAAGGAGAGGTGGTAGAATATTGGGAAGTGTGCCGTTAAGTGGCTGAGTTCATGCTCTTTTCATTTCGCACTATGGCTTGGTCAGGAGAGCACCGCGATTTTGTTATAGTAAAATTCTTTCGAAAGGATATCGTCGAAATCAACGAAGCGTGCATTTCTTACCCGTTTCGCGATGGGTTGACACGATCCAGTTGTAAATAAGAAAACTATTCGGAATTGGGTGTCCAACAGGTTCTACATTAAAAAACCAAACAATAATAGCACGGCCAAAAAATGCGATTGCCGTAAGAGCTACAATTCAACAATCTCTACAGCGTGCTGCACGAAAACACGCGGCTGCCCTAAGCAGCAGCGGTTGTAAGTATTTTTAATGGGTGGCAGCAGTAGGCACAAAAATTGAACATTCATTATTGCACAAAAAAAAATTTTTAAACGTAGGATCCATTAAATAAATACTGTCCTAGATCAAAATCAAATAATCTACCCATGACAATAAAGGCACAAAATATATTATTATAATTTTGTATCTTGCTTCATAATTAATCTTATAAGAATGAATGAATAATGGATACCTACGTCCTATAGCCGGCCCGTTTGTACGCACAGCTAAGGTAACGCTCTCGCGCTGTCATCTGTCACGTATGATGAGAAGGATCTCATGTATTCTGTGTATGTTAAAGCGTTGGGTAGGCTTGCGAACTCTGGTAGTATTTATGGCAATTGTGAAAGCAGCATGCCCACACACGAAGAATTGGATAATATTCAATGCAAATTTATATCTAATATTGTTCGTTATTCAACAAGTAAAATTAAAAAAGAAGTTATATTTAAAAGTTTTATTTTCCCAAATAAAATTTAAACCTTCGGGAATATTAAGAGTAAATTGATAGAATAAACAATATAATGGTCTGGGTTGTTAGTTATTATAAATCTTAAAACTGTAATCCTAATTTACCTTAAGAAGACAATAGAACCGCCCGGTACAAAATTCGTCTTTTGCGGATAACGTATATGTACTTTTCTAATGAATGAGCTCTAGCATAGGAGGAAAAAAATTCCCATTTCTTACTGTACGGGCAAATACAAAGGACCGATAAATAGTTACACGATTGGAGCGTCCCACGTAGAAGTCTATAAATACTTATTTGCCCAAAAAATGTGTCGAAGTTCCGCGTCGAAACAGCATATCGGTGATATCGGTCAGTACATTACTTTGTGTGACCCGTTGGTTTCCGTCTGGCGTTTATCGGATAGTTTTATGTACTACAATGACGGCGTACTTCCACTTTTACTACAATAGATTCTACAAAGGTAGAAAAATTCTGAAAATGTCATGGTTATTTTCTCTGGAAGAATGTCAGAAGAGTGTAATTAATAGAAATTAATCCAACTAGCAATACGTAAATCGTACTGATCAGAGTCATGCAGTTTGTAGAATTCGTACAAAAGGCGCCACTGTAACTTGCGCCTTCAGTGTACGTAAATGTCATATACGTAGTGATGGCACAGATTGTCACACAATATCCGCTAATCGTGTTTGTATAATATACCCAAAATTTACTGTTACACACTGGTAAGAGTTAAGAGTTCTTGTTCAGTGTGAAATTAGAAAAGCACATTGTATCTATTTCATTTAAATTTAGTTTTAAAATAAGTTTAAAATAAAATTCATACTGCTTACACTGTATGCAAATAATACATTTCTATAAAATTATATTTAGTAAGTATAACTGTAATTTTCCTTACAAAATGTATTCTGTGAGCGTATTCGTAACCTATATCGATTTTTATACAACCAAACTAAAGTGTAAATGTTTAATATTCTAATAAAGTATTATAAACAAAGTTCACTGTTGACTACTTTATTATCATGGTAACATTTATTCAGACTTCTTCCATAGATGGGATAAATACTGGAATAAATAGTAGGACACGGTGGCTTGAAATAGTAGAACTAAAAGACAAAATACCCTTGCCACCTTAATGAATGAAGTACTCTAGATACGTATTTCGTATCTACTGCTACTACTAAAAATACTGCCGTTGACAAATTTCTGTTTCAGAGACTTGGTCAGAATAACGCCAGGGGACAAAAGCTGGTGGTGAGTAGCAGAGCTAACCGATCGCAACTCATCGGAATCCTCGGAAAACTGACTGGGAGCATTTACGGCAGAACTTGACTTCAGTTTAGAGGATCCTGCGTAGGATAAGTAATACAACAGACCTGGAGTTTTGTGCAGGACTGTTCCAAGACGCTATCACATCAGCGTTCAATGACAACTGCACTGTCGTATGCAAGGGATCCACCAGGAAGGTGTCCTGGTGGAACAGAGACCTAGCAAACATCAGAAGGGAAGTTAGGAAAGAGTTCAATAAAGATAAGAAAACATCAATACGGGATGAATACAAAAATACCCTCACTGATTACAACAAAGTTCTGAGAAATTCGAAGAGAATCCTGGATATAGAGACCTCGGAATGTGGCAGGCTCAACAGGCCTCAGAGCACAATATGTACTCTGAAAAAAGAAAGAGCAGATTATACCACAACGGAAGATGGGACAACGAGAAAACTCTTTAGGGTCCATTTCTCAGGTTCCCAAATCAATAATTAATTACTGCAAGACTCCAACAATGCAGAACTGGATTCTGCGAGATGGGCATCCAGGGAGTATTGGCAGGTAGCAAAGAAAGTGGTGAATGTGGACACAGTGAAATGGGCTATCAACTCATTTAAACACTATAAATCGCCAGACCCGATGGCATTTATCCAATAATGCTACAAAAGGGCCCGGACCTTATGTTGCATAAAGTATGTATGTTACCCAGAGAAAGTTTGGCACTGGGGTACATACTAACAGCCTGGAGGCTAATCAGTCACCTTTATACCCAAACCTGACAAAACGGGACATGATGACGCAAAGTCTCTAAGACCAATAAGTCTGATGTCATTTATGCTTAAGACTAACTTAAGAAAAACTGCTAGATATACCCTTAAGGGATGATGTATTAAAACATCGACCAATACATCAAGACCAATATGCGTATCATGCAGGCAAATCAACAGAAACAGCTCATTATCACTTAGTGGAAATAGCTGAGTATGCTCTGGAAAACAGCGAGGTTCTATTATGAACCTTCCTAGATATAGAGGGAGCTTTTGATAATACCTCTGCAACATCTATCTCCCTAGCATCGAGGAAAAAAAGGAATCGATAAAACAAGTTTCAGATGGATAGACTGCATGCTAAAAGGGAGATCAGTTTACACGACCATCATGGGGAAACTTTACTGGCCTGGATTGACAAGGGATGTCCGCAGGTAGGGGTTTTATCCCCACTGCTGTGGAACCTAGTCATGGACGGGCTGATAAGTACACTGGATCAAGAAGGGCACAAAACCATGAGATATGCGGACGATCTTGTCATTCTAACCCAAGGTAAATTTAACAACGTGGTACGCGACAGGATGCAGGTTGCACAAAAATGGATCGAGGAAGAGGGAGTTCTTCTAAGACGGCCATAATAGAATTCACAAGAAGGAGGAAATTGGACGGCCTAGTGCCATTAAGACTCCTGGGTGAAATAATAAGGTTGTCTGGGGAAGTAAAATACCTTGGAGTCATTGTGGACCCAAGGCTTACTTGGAACAGACAGCTTCAGAGGGTCAAATCCAAGGCAGGGACAACACTTATGATGGCCAGCCTATGGAAAAACGTGGGGATTAAAAC
This sequence comes from Osmoderma eremita, assembly GCA_031763485.1. Classification (NCBI taxonomy): domain Eukaryota; kingdom Metazoa; phylum Arthropoda; class Insecta; order Coleoptera; family Scarabaeidae; genus Osmoderma; species Osmoderma eremita. The sequence goes on along the minus strand of JARFOC010000694.1, from coordinate 15,936 downwards.
CAAGAATGATGTATTCGACGTACATCACGGTGGTTAAACTCATGATCACTTATGCACCCTTGGTATGGTGGACAAAGGTTCAGCAACAAACTGCTATAACCGAGCTATAGCTACAGATACTTATAGATACAGAGGCTTATGTAGTTGTGTATACGAGCAGCAATGCGGACAACGCCGACAGCAGCAATGAAATCCCTTTTAACTCCCACCACTTCATGTGGGGTATTCCCGATTTTTGTCGGAAATGCTGGAAAAAAAGGAGGGAATCAGGGAATGCGGTAGTCAGTAGTAGTAGGGGATTTAGTTCAGTAAGAGGTTCTCTGTATGTATATATGTATTTGTTTTAAATAAAGTGACATTGAAATATATCCCGAGTTATTGGGACCATCCATTATGTAGGCATTGGACCGACATAGATGTGCATAGAATTAATGACGCATGTTCATTATTGTATGAACAATGTAAAATATTAAATAAACAGTAATTCAACATCTTCGTTGCTTTTCTTTGTCTTTTGTCACACCTGCTAATTGTAATGACGAGTTGACTATTGGTTATCGGCATCATGTTCGTCATACTGAGACCACTTGAATCACTCTAATACACTTTAGACAAAAGATGTATCAGTTGATACCCAAATTATACCTGCACAACAGCCATCATAACGGATAAATGAAGTTAAGTTGCTAACTTAAAGGCACTTTGTATCCTACATTGTCTGAAACAATGCTATTGTTAAGTTTAAAACAGGCCCGTGTATAAATAAATATGTTACAGCTAGGCCTGTGATTTAAATTTTATTTTATTTTCTAAAAATGTATTTACAAATGCAACATATTAATAAACGTACCACACAGCATTACAACATACATTTGCTTAAGTGAACATGTCCTCTCTGTCTGCCCCGGCTCCATCGCCGTCCTCTAATGATGAGAAATTCAGAAAATGGGCTGGACGATGAACTTCGTGGTAAAATTCTTTTGGATTTGCCAATTGAAGTTCATATTTCATATTTGGATCGTGCCGAACACCTATAGCATTGAAAACATTTTCTTTAATACCTACGCATAAAATAATTTATCAAGACATACCCATAAAGTTATAATTCCAACTGCCTTGGGCAGGTACCATAAAGAATCCAAGAAAACGATCCGATAGTAACATTTGCACCTTCTCGTAATGGCTAGGTAAGTATCCCTTAGGGTTATTGCCCTTATCAGTATTTTGTCGGCCCCATTCATATCCAGAAGGTGTTAATTTATATGCTGTCAATGAGCAGGATCCCGGTGTAAAAGAGCATGTTATAATTATAGTCTTTTCTCCATCCCAACTCTGATTGTCCGTCATTAATCTGGCGTGCGTGCTAATATCTTGTGGAGATAACTGCGGTAATTCATTAGGTTGAGTATGAATCCATCCTAAAGGTTCCATATCTTTCAAGAACGGGTGATTTGGGGGAACATGTGGAATGTGAACTGTCTGATGGGTTCCCCACTGTGGTGGCAACACTAAACATCTAAGTTCTTTTACTTGAGGATTATCCGGCGGGCTTACGCCATACAAGAACGCACAAATCTGTGCTCTAAGATCGGATATCGTAACGAACTTCTTGAGAACGTTTTTCGGTAGAATGTATGTGTAACCGGTTTCTTTGATATCGTCAGAACTAACGTAGATATGATTTGTTCTTAAATGGAGATTTGTTGCTGATATCGCTCTAACGCGCCATTCAGTCTTCGAACTAAACGTTTGTGTCTCATAATTGCTCGTAGTGCTAGTTATAATTTCATCACCATGTTTGTTGACAGTTCTTGTAGTTGTAGCTGTTAATTGAGATTGTTCTTTTGTTTGTTTTTCAATTTCAGCAATTTGTTGTCTTTGCGCCGATGGAGCACTTATTTCCATGCCCAAAATAATATCACGAATTTCAGATTGTGTCAAAGAAGCAACATTCACATTGTTCTTTTTACCATAATCGGCAAGAATTAGATCTTTTAATTGTACTTCAACCTTAATCCACTCATCGTCTGATAAAGTAGGCCATATATGATGCGGCTTTGTAATTGTTGTTTTATCCGGTTTTAATATAACCTTTGTCCTTTCAGTATTCACGTGCAAAGCTCGTAATATCAAAATTAGTCGGGAAAATGCAGTGTATGATGAAATAGTTTTCAACAAATCATCATACAAGTTAAAGAGCACCATCTGGGGCTCCGTGGCTTTGAGTATAAGATCGCCAAACTTTTCAACTTTTAGGCAAGCTTGGAATGGAAGTTGGAGTTCGGAACCTTTGATAACAATATTTGGAAAATCAAGTAAGTGGACTTCAAGTGGATCTAACATTCCTTTACGGGTTACAATAATTTGCTTAGGCTGTTCTTCTACAGGCAGAGAGCGAATTAAAGCTGCTACTTCTTCTGCAGTTTTCCACTTTGCTAACTGTCCCAAACGTTTTTGTCCCGCCCATACGGATGTATGAATGATTTTTAAAAACAACTGCCCTGTTCGGGGATTAAATATGAATATAGCGCCATTAATAGGCTTTGTAGTTAAATTGCCTTCAAATGTTTTATGTATTGTTACTCTATATACGTTGGTATCATCGACAAACCAAATTATCTGATTTGAAAAGAGTTCGCCATAGTTTTGACTGGAAAGGTAAGGTTCGGTGGGTTCGCTGGAATATAACTGCAACGCCTTTCTTATACGTTCCCTGAGCACATACAAAGCGGGATTTGCTTTCATGATTTTAGCCATAGCTTGTTGAATTAATGGTTTACAACCAGGGAACCAATTTCCATATGCACTATGCAAATTATAAGCTAAATCTATAGCTATTAATACTCCTGTTGGTGAAGGATAAATTGACATGTTATCCGTAGTATAATCCAAGAACTTAGCTCTGGCATATCTTTCTACGTCGTGCGAGTCATAGTCACCCCATCTCAATTGCACATCAATCCAATATTTTAAAGTAGTTGTATTATCCATGGTATCTTTAGTGTCTGCTAATAATGATGGCCGTGACACGTTCCATTTGTATGCCGAGAAAAGCAAAATATCCGCACAAGATGAATTCATTTTATACGATTTCCTGGGATGAATTGTTTCCTTTTGGACTGTTTCTATTTCCAAAGCATCGAGTTCTTGGTCAAACACTTGGCAAAGATCCATAACTATAGATTCGTGCACCTTCTGCCACAAGTGAGCTCGGAATATTTGAATTAAGGAAATCTTTAACGTCGGAATTTTACCGTGCATAAATATACCAGTCAAATCTAACTGTACTTGAAAACCGACATACACATTCGCTCGGTTTATAGTAGGTGACCACCATAGTGTGAACCGACGATTAGGGATTTGATTCAAACCAGAACGCTGAGCGTTCGTTAGCTTCTTATATTTCATAGATTCCTCAAATCCAGAAGCTTTCTCCCTGTAAAATTACATTGTATTATTTTGCGTTTAGGCAATAGCTGAAATACTTACCAGAAAAGACCTTCCCAAGTTGGGAAATAAGTTCCCTTGAACAAGGTGTGTTCAAGAATACCTTCAACACCTCCTAATGCTTGTATCATATCAGTTCTATAGTTATTTAAATTCCATAATTTGCCGTCATGTCGCTGATGGGTCCACCAGAAAGGATTTTGTTTCAATACTTGATATTGTTTGAATTCTGTTCGGATGCGCCATCCTTTATCATACGCTAGAGTGTGCCTGTCTTTCTGGAACAAAGTGTTGATTCTGGGAATACCGCGATCCCAAGAGTCTTCAAGATCTTCTAATGTTAAACGTCTAAAAGGATTTATTTTACATGTAAAATATATTTAGTGCTCGTTTTTTCCTTACCTATTCTGCGCGTTAGCTTCCTGTCGTTTTAGTGCATATTCTGCCCACACGCGTTGTGAATCTATGAACTCTGACTCCCATGGCTGTATGTATCGATACAGATTTGGAATTAACTGATCTTCATCGTGACTCATACCAGATCTAAAATGCGTAATTCCAACATCTGTCTGTTTAGACCATCTCAAATCGGACTGAAAAAGATATTTACTGTTGGATTTTCTCTCAAATTTGTTGAATCTAATAGACAACAACTATTTATTTAGGTACTGAAACATAATAAATACCTGGGGAATTAAAACGTGTCCCATAGACAGCATTCCCAATCCTCCCAACTCTTTTGGTGTGTAAAATACAACAGGAGGGAATCGACTTGGCATTTTTGAGTTGAGCCCAATCTTAATACGTGTCTGGATCTTATTTTCACATTTAACCAGCAAATCTAACAATTCTTGGGTATTCACAACTGCTTCACGAAAATATGTCATCAATCCGATCAAAGCTGTATTCCACTTATTTACGATCTAGAAGGTTAAATAAGTACATGGACAAGTACAGGAATGAGATCCTCGAGAATACAACGAAAGACAAGAGACGATAGAGTTAGAAACCAGGTATTCAGAGAAAACTTTAACAAAGTTTCTGCTGAAACAATAATAGAACAAGGCCAACTAATGTGATGGAGCCATGTAATGAGAAGAGATGAGAATAAATGAATTACACAAATATTGGAGGTGAAAGAATTAATTAAAAGGGGAAAAACAAATACCTTTGTAAATGTTGTCGATCCAGAAGCCATCAAAATCTGTCTGACGCGATTATGGAATCGACTCATAGACTCATCATCTACCCGCAAGAAGCATTGAGCTGTACGTTCTTTGCTACCCTCGTGCTGGAGATTCCAAACTCCATCCCTGTGAGTAAATTCTTCGTGCTGAGTACGACACTGTAAAAGAGAAATGCGTGAAAAGCTTATTGATAATGACCCTGATTAAAGAATCGTTTTACCTTTGGCAAAATGCGGCATTCAAATCCACACATGTTAAATAGAAGGTTGGGATTATCCTTAGAATACACACTAACAAAACTATTTTCCCACTGAATTGTTGTAACTGATCTAGGTAACCTGTTTTTGATGTCCCAGAATACTGCTCGACCTCTGGAAAAAGTATATATCAATATAATCAATATATGAATTAATTTAAAAACAGTATTACAAATTGACATCATGCTTCATAAGTCGCATTCTTGCATCTCTAGGCCAACACTTCTTATTGTTATACCCCACAATATTTTCATTATTAGGATCTGGATGCTCTGTTAAATATCTTTGTATTAACTCCCGCGCTTCTTCCGCTGAAAATCTGGAAATTACAGTTTATATTAGTGCCAATAATTCCATAAACGTTTTGAGACTATACCTAAAGAACATGTGTATTCTATCAACATATCGACAATATAATCTGATTGGATGACAAGTTTCTGTAGCAACGTCTTGATATGTTAAGAAATCATTAGGCATCTGTGGGGGCCCTGCCATTTCGCTAGCTCTTTGTAATCCCAATACTAGTAAATCCAAAACAAGACCGTAATACTGAGTTATAAATGAAGCAAATTGTAATCCACGAATTATGCCGTAACTGTTAGTATGGTTCATGTCCTTATAATTTATAACCACATTATTTTTAGCTGTCATATAATCGGCGATGTTATGGTCAACTATTAAACGTAACAATCTGTTGAGAAGTGTTAAATCGATCTTCTCGTACAATTTCTCAAATTTAGATTCAAGGAGAACATTACACTCTCCCTCAGACACGTCCCAAACGTCTTGTAAGTTGTTAATACCTAGGAATTATATTAAAAAAACAATAAATTACCTATGCAGTTAAACAAAACAAAAACGAAAATACCTTGACACCATTTATACACCAATAACGGCGGTGGTTCAGTATCTGATGGTTTCACCCAAGGAGGGAAGAGGCGTCTTTTATCAGCTTCGTACCAAAGATATTGGTCAAGATAGGCATCAGTTATCTTCTCCAGAGGTTCTACATCGTACACAGGGATAAGATGACTGTACAAATCCATAAATTCTATCCCAACTTCTTTGAAGGCTCTTTGCGTTAGAAGATGACGTTTAATTCTTGAGAGAGCCTCATGTGGATTATCATATGCTTGTTCTATTAATCCAAGCTCTTCTCTTTGACTTTGATTTAACCGTGATTTTACACTGAAAAATAAAATTCCCTTGGTGTATTTGTGCTAAATGAATTTATTATTATTGTACCTATAAGCTTCTTTTAGCCTTTCCAAAGCTAAAATTAAAAGTTTTGTGTCGTGTTTATATGAGAGCGGTGGGAATGGAATTGGAGCAAAACGTCTGGATTCCAACCAATGCACAGTCGTTGTGTAAATGGCTACAGCTTCCTCTGGAGAAATATAAGGACCATCCTAAAAATATTAGTTAAATTATTGATTGAAAAAGTAAGTATCGTGGTATTACGAGTAACACAAGTGCAAAGATTTCACTTAGGGGAATATATAACACTTCTCTTTAAACAAAATATTTTTACATTCAATCAGTATCAGACAGCATAGGATGAAACATATTTAATTATTAAACGCACTGTATCGGATCACCCCACAATAGATTACTTAAGGGTCTAGCCATACATATTCAGGACGAGCACGACACGAGTCACGTCCGTTCCGAAGTAATAATACAGGTTTAATGCCCGGTTTCTGAAAGGTCACTTTATCGGTTCGATAGCTATCGGTTCCATAACTTTATCGAATCGATAAACTCCGTTTGGGTTTCTGAAAGTTGTCGATCGGTAAACTATCGCTCTGTTAAGCGTTATGTGAAAACGTTCCTAGATGGCAATAGTGCATGCACCCAACTTCTCTTTGGTAGGAAGTTGGAATAATCGCCAGAAAACATCTGTTTCGTACATTTTAAACACGACCAAAAGGCAGGCGATTGTAAAATTTGTCTTTACCTGCAAGGGCAAGCGAGAATCCGAGAATTAATACGGTGTTGACTATGGAAACACTACGTGGAAGGTCGAAATTTAAGGGAAAAATTTGTTGTTTGAAATTGTAAAGCAACAATATCTTATTATTATTATTATTTTTCCAAAATAAAAATAATTATCAAGTTGAAAATAAGGATACGTGTTAACGTTAAACTCAAATATGTAAAACTTAAATGCTGTTTTCAAATGCATTCACATTTAAACAAGAATTAAGAGAAAGATACAAATAGAAAGAATTACAAAATTTAGAACAATTAAAATATAAAATATTATAGAAAAATATATTTTAATAGAATAACTTTTAATTCAAAGTATAGATATGTTAAAATAAATATGTTCCACATTTTTTTTTAATTCATTTATAATAAAACCGATATTACCAGTGGTATGTATAATAAAATCACCTCTTTTAACGTTCATTTGTAGTTTCTCAGTGTCTGCTTCTTGGTTTATAAACTGAAAACTGCTGCTGCTTATTGAGATATTTGTTGACGCTATCTAATGCGCCGGCGTCAGTTAACGTTATTTCGTGGTTATGGTTCGGATAACTTGTTGAGAGGATATCGCTCCGATAAATGCTGGATAGCCGTTCAGAAACCCGTTTTGCCTATTTTCTGTCACTTATCGGTCCGATAACTTTGTCGACTCGATACCTTTGCTTTCAGAACCGGGCATAAACCATTTAATCTTAGAGCTTTCACATATCGCATTATACCCTCTCCGCTCGATGCCTCATCCACCTTATTATTGGTTCTTCTTCTGTATTTCTACTCGTCCCACGATACTTCGTATTGTTTTTCTCTCAAATGTCCTTAAATCTTGCACTTCTCCACTATTCATGGTAAATGTTTGCATAACATGCATTCCTAGCGGCATAACCAAAGTTTGGTAGATCGTTATTTTGGTTTTAGTCATTAACGCATTGCTTCTTAACAACTTTCTGTGAACATTAAATACTTTCTGTCCATTTATAGTTTTTTCTTTGACCATAAAGTGTTCGTATTTGTGACACCACCAACGAATCTAAAGCCGTCTACCTCTTCAAATTTATAATTACAATCTTTATAAGGACTACTTTGTACGATTTTTCGCTAACCACAAGTATTTAGTTTTTTGTTCGCAAGTCTGCTTGCTCACCAATGCTAATTATGTCTTATTTACCAAGGCTTGTTTAGCCGGGGACAGTGTATCACGCTGTTCCACTCCTATATTTTGAATTCTCTTATTAACATATTCTGCAGTTTGACCTCTACTTCCCTGTTATCTAATGTGTATTTTTTTAACTTTATCAGCTTCCTAGGGATTTCCATACTATATAGAGTTTCTCATTTTATTCTACGGAATGAATTGAAACGATACATTTCTTTTTTTTTAAATTCAGATGAGTTTGCAACTATTAAATGTTAAGTACTGCGCGTACGCTTTCTACTTCAACTTATCCTTAACTATGCACTTGACACCGACAACTAAAAGCAGTAACGGATGCAATGTATGTATATTTAACTGTTCTTGCATTTCTTTTATACCTCCTGGCAGGTTTCGTGTGCATATTTAGATGTTATGGAATTAACGTTTTTGCAACGTATGTATGTACATATAAAGAGGCAGATATTTGTTTTTTAAGAGTCGTAGCAATTTAATCGTATGACGAGTTACAATTATACAAGTAAATATCATGCAGTAATGCGCACTTATGCGTCTTATTTTTTATTTTATGTTCCGTTAGTGAAAAGGGAGCAATACATGTAATGAAACATTTGATAAGTTCATCATATCATTAAACATATGCTCATTACTTTAACCGACTTCGTAATTTATATTCACAAAAACCTGTTGGTACCATACCGGATCAGTTGTTAAAGAAATTAATTGCGTGTCCACTGATAAAGCTAAGAGAGTCTAAATACAAAGCAAAGAGATATATTCAAGGATTTTAAGTACCAGTAGTCATAAAACTTGCTGACCCTTTTGATATATGTAAGCGCCTTATCCGAAACCTTTCTTACCTACCGTAAATTAAAAAAGTAATACTTTATAAACCCAGCATTTTCAATATCATTTGCTCTACCTCTACCGTAAGGACGGAAAATATCGCTTGGTTTACTTGAAATTAAATTGGAAGAAACTTCAATAAAATTAAAATTGAGACGTTGGGAGTGCGTATACGAACTAAATCAATTTCTTCTGCACACATTATCGTTCACCATCCTCATTCGATTTTCTACGTTTACATAAGAAAATTGGAATCTTATCACGCTCCGAAAATCTTTGAATTTCTTATCGATCGGATTTGTGATATGTTTCTCGCATAGTACGTAAAGTTATTCTCACGTCAATTATTTGGTTGTAAATATGAACTGAGAGAAATCAGTGTGGGAAATATTAACACGGCCCAACTATCGGCTATAATATACAGGCTTACATTTAACAAAATTGAGGAAAATCATTTTTAAATTGGTAAAGTCAATACTTTCCTGATGGCCACCCTGTACAGCCGGTGATAGAGAAAATCTACTGACATCATCAGGAAATCTGAACCAATCCACACAACAAATTTTATTGCTAAATTTGAAAGCGTTCAGACCTAGGACTATTTTCTTTGAGATATGTGATTTTTCAATTTTTTAACAGTTGTAACTCGAAAACCACAAAATAGGTTACTTTCGTGATCATTGGATGAATGGAGGGTAGTTAGGGATCTTTAATAATTTTAAAAATAAATAAAAAATACCGTTATCACCTTGTTGAGTAAAGAACTCTGAATACGTATTTCGGCAACTATCCTCAGCAGAAAACCACAAGAGTGTGTAACGTCTGTGTAGGTCTGACATTATTTTCTTTTGTAGCTTTCCGCTGAGGAGGCAATTAGTTGCCGAAATACGTATTCAGAGTTATTTGCTCAAGAAGGTGATAAGGGTTTTTTTAATGAAAAATACCCTTACCACCTTTATTTTTATTTATTTTTACCACCTTTATTTTTACTATTTTAAGCCACTGTATCCTATTTTGTATTTTGTATTTTTTTTTAAATTTATTTTAATCCACAGTGTCCTATTATTTTTTATCTTTAACAATGTAAACATATTTAGGGTGTTCCTTGTTAAGAAATGTTTTTTTTTTCTGTGCGACCTATTTTATTACACAAACAGTATATCGGAATATATTTTCTGCAGATGAACAATTAATATTATATTACATCCCCAAAATATCAGATTTAGCACTCAACCCGAGTAATAAAAGACGAACGTACTATTGCTGTACCCTGCATAAATGATTCTTTGGCTCTATCTTCTAGAAGTTAAATTAAATTAAATTGTTTATTAGCATATACCAAAACGTTTTATTAATTTTGTCTCATTAGTTTACTAATTTTGCTGTGAAATTATACATTTAGGAGTTTCTAGTATTGGATATAGTCCACAATAATTTCTACACACAGCTATATTAGAATTTACTACAGAAATTAATAATTTAGTTCGGTCAGTGTACCTAAATAATACATGTCACATCTTAAGTTTCTAAATAATATACACCAAAATATTAAATTTACGCACGAAGTAGAACAAAATGCTGGTATAAATTTCTTAGATATTACTATAATGCGGAAAGTCCCATAAGCCGACAAATACGAACATTACAATACATAGGTCTTCATTACATTCAATGATTCGTAGACTTAGAATTTTAACACAGCCATGAATTTTATAAATCAAATTGCAATAAACAATGGACATAAAGAACAGTTAATTGATCCTATCATAAAACAAAAGCAACAGTTACTGGCTCTAATTTACCCTAAAATAAATAATAGTGAACCAAAACACAATGTTAGTTTAACTTATTGGTGACCCGACATAAAGGTGAGAAAACTCTTAACCATTCCTAATACTTTAATATCTTAGAAGACAGACAACCACTGGAAAGCATAATTTGCAATAATTAATCTAAAATTGATAAGATTCAGAAGTGTGGAGTATATGGGGGGCAAATTGGTAGATGGTTCCAGACTAGAGTTCCGGAGCGTTATCGGAGTTTTAGACTAAAGAATACCGAGTCAACCTATGCAAACCATCTGTTGGATAAGGAACGTATCTTCAAGAAAGATATAAAAGTTTTTCATATTTGTGACAAGGGTCCTAAATTGAACTGTTTAGAGACATAGACATAAATATTCAAACACATGTAGCAATGAGCAAGTAGAATTAAGTCACCCCACTTTGTTAAACATTTTTAATAAGCAATTATATCCTAGGTTTAAGCGCATCCCCACGAATAAGAGACATAAATGTACATTGCAAGATGTGATAATACTAGTCTAAACCTGATGGTGCTGCTGTGATAGCGAAACATGTTTTATTTTTACAATATACATATATTTTATTGAGATGTGTGTTCACTTTGTGTTGCGACTTGTTATTATATACACTTCCTTTTACTTTACGAGTATATGAACTATTCCGACATCAAATTACTACTATTAGCAATGGTATTTCCTTCTCTCACTCCATTAGGATAAAATGCGACTGTGTGATATAATTTATTCCCACAACTAGTAGGAAATCTTACTACAATTTCAGTGTTACAATTTGATGAGAAATTTTCCTAAAAATTGTGCTTACCACTATATGGACTATGAACTGTAGTGAAAATACAACTGTAGCAACGTTTACTACATTTTTCTCTCAATGTGTGCTGTCGAATATTTGTCAAAGTGAATAAAAACCCAATTCACTTTCAGATCTGTTGGATCTGCTATTGGGTTCATCTAAAACAGATAATTAGGATTAATTTACAAAATTATAGTAATGCATTTTTGGTTAGAAGATAATATTGAAGTATACTTGACGTGCGACCAAGTAAAAATAATTATGAAGAAGAAAGATGAAGCACAGGTAGTAGAAAGTTCGGAGCTTAAACGACAGGAATGTAAGTAAAGAAATGTTCCAGAGAAGCAAAACTCACTGTATGGCTGTGAACCATGGATTCAAATAAAAATTATTGAAAACAATTTGGAAATTTGAAAAAGAGAAATTTTTATGAAAACATATGGAGGTGTAAAGAAGGGAGAATTGTAGAGAAGGAAAACAAATAATTAATTAATACATTTATATAAGCAACCAATAATTACCACCACAATAAAAATCCAAATCTAGATGATTGGGTAATTAACGTAAACTGCCAGAAGAAGGAATATTTAAAAAGAGTAATAGGCCTAGAAAATGAAGGAGAAATCGACCTAGAAGAAGATGATTGCAGGGTGTAGAGGAAGAGATACGAAAACTGAACCCATCGCAAAAAGTGAAGAAAGCTAGTTGATGCCATGGGCCACTAAGGCATGTAGGGCATGTGCAGATAGGAGGAACAACCCAACCCCCAGTGCAATATAAAAATTTTGGGGTTGACATCTCTGCGACTAGAGAGTTGAAGCTATGCAGATCATGTGTTCTCCAAAAGTTGTTCCACATCGATCAAAAGTTGATGTGTGTCAGTGATTTTGTAAAGAAAGTCTTGATTATTAAATATTCAAAGTGTTTTTCCATGGACGCTTGTGTAATTCATGTATAGTGATAAAGCTATATTTGTATTCTTTTACCTGCACTACAGCTTACCATTATTCAATTTTTAGTAGCAATATGTATAATAAAGTAATGTTTTTTATTCATTCATCTCCCACGCTACCCGCTACTATTCGTGTGTTTACGTGTACATATATACGTATGTAAATAGTTTACGTTGTCTAAGTTATTTACCATGAATACATTTTGCTATAAATATATTCCTGTGCAATATGCTTCAAGAACGAACAAATACCAACACAAATATGACTTGAGGAGACTAAGTAATGTTCTAACGAAATATATAGCTTGATTCACGACCGTATGAATGCATAAGCGCGCTCCAAGAATTAGTTCAGCGAGTTCTCGCTTAAATTTACGTAATATTGTTATTTAATGTTATAAGTGCATTAGAACGCTTTCAGTATTTCGAGATCATGAATATTAATGCTTTGAGAAGTCGCAACGTAAGGCACGCACTGTAATTTTTACCTGAAAACGCATTGCGTTAATACATTGGTAGTACTTACTGCATTAATAAAACGTAGTTTTTCTGGATAGGTACATACTATAGAAGAAATGAGCCGAGGGATAAAAAGAGAAAATGTTATACTGACGTTAACTCTTAAAAAATGCCATTATAGGCGCATGGTTTATTGCTGGAATCACCATACTAGCAAAAGCAATGAAGAGGGATACAAGCATTAAAGGCCTACTCGAATTTCTTGCCTACCCGGCGTCATCAGCGTCTCTTCGAATGCTAAACCCACTTTCATCGCTAATGCGTAGCCGAACTTATTGCGAACTTATTTCATTGCTTTGTTGGCATGGTGATTCCAGCAATAAACCATGCGCCTATAATGGCATTTTTAACGGTTAATTGTTTCTGGCACTTTTGATGCTTCTTATGTCCGAGCTAGATGAAGTGTACCGCATTACTGGCTCTATTGCATTTGTCTCGGTGGCCTGTGTTTGAGCGGTGCTCCTAGATGGGTATGTCGTGGCGCCAGCAAGTGTTTCGGTCATTTTGCAATAAGTACGGCGACGCATTAGTGATGAAAGTGGGTTTAGCATTCGCAGAGACGCTGATGACCCCTGGTAGACAGAAACTCGAGTCCGTCTTTAATGATTGTACCCTTTTCATTGCTTTTGCTAGTATGGTAATTCCAGCAATAAACCATGCGCCTATAATGGCATTTTTTACGGTTAATTATTTTCGACACTTTTGATGTTTTTAACTCGGTTGATTTCTCATCTCAGCAGCTAGAAGCTCAAACTACACAAGTATTTTATGAACCGTGTAAAAATGCTATTATCGGCGCATGGTTAATTGCTGGAACCACCAGGGGTACAAGCATTAAAGGCGGACTCGAGTTTGTGCCTACCAGGCGTCATCAGCGTCTCTCTGAATGCTAAACCCACCTTCATCGCTAATGCTTCGCGAAGTTATTGCGAAATGTCCTAGTCACTTGCCTGCGTCACGACATACCCCATCTAGGAGACGCCGGTCAAACACACAAGTCACCGAGGCAAATGCAATAGCGCCAGTAATGCAGTACAGAACCTTGTATTATGCTTTGGTAAGAAATCCACTTGAGTATGGTTCTCTGATATGGTTTCCACACTATGCCTATTAAAAGTTATCTGTGGAGAAAATACAAAGACGTTTTCTAAATTTTCTAACGTATAAAATAGACGGGGCTTACCCTAGATGCTGGATGCTCACAATTTTCAAAGCTTGTTTGACCGTAGAAACCTATACAGCAGTAATTTTCTCCTAAAAGTATTGCAGAATAAAGTTAGCTCTTGAGTCTACTTGACTTTAATGTACCATTAATGTTCGTTTTGTTAATAAATTTAGGTTGCCTAAGGTTAGAACTAATGTACTGTTCAGATCTCCTGTGTATCACATGGTAAAAAAAAACTTTAATAACTTATTTAATGAACTGTACGGTAATTAAATTTGTTTTGTTTTAGTTTAAGTTTGTGTTTGTGCACATTTACTTTCAGAAAACTTTTAAGTTAATTATAAATACAAATTTTAGTTTTTAATACACCTGCCCTCTAAATCGCAGTAATGCTTTTGGGCTAATAAACCATTATTATTATTATTATTATAGGTTATAGCAACCACCACGAAAATTCCCAAATTTTGAAATTATTGTATATATCAGAAAAAAGGCACAAAGGAAGCAAATCAGAAAAATAACATAAAGAACTCGTGTTATAAGACACTTATTGCCCCCGCTCATTAGCCCTCTCCTCCTCTTGCTTGTCGAATGCTAAAATTGGCTTCGTGCGATCGGCACTCGTTGTTATACTAGAAACATGAAGTCATCGATTTTTTTATGTTAATTAATGAAAAAATGCGTATTACTGATCTCAACGCTAAATGAAAATAGAAAATAAATAGATAGTTTCTAGGGAAATTACTGTAATACGGAAAATAGGTACATGTGTACTAATGCTTCGCTTGTTTCGACATTTCAACGTAATTAACAAGTAACCTATGAAGTTTCAATAATTAAGCAAGCTGTAAACCTTGGTTTCATAGAGTTATTTATTTTTTGTACCAACAATTTATGGAGCATTACATATAATGCTCATCTATCCAAGCGACAACAGCTTGTCCGATTCGTTTTAAATTAATGGTGGATTTCCTGGTTGCGCATTCGAATCTAAGAAAACACAGGAATTGTAATGGAATTCAAATTTTGTAAAACTTTTCGCGTTATTCGTTATTGAATCTGCCTCCTCTTCCGTTCCACAGTTCAAAGTATACGCACCGTTAGGGCGCCACTAATGAAAAAGTATTCCCATGACTGCTCTTAGGGCGCTGACTCAGAAAACAATCTGGTAAGGAGAAATTGTTGGAAAAGAATTTTTACAAAAAGGCGATAAATCAAATTCTGGTACGGTCGCAGTTCTACACTCTGAAACTTTACATCTTTTCAACACCTGTCAGAAAAGACGTTCATCTATCACGGCTGGCGCAGTTCTTACGTTTCTTATACGGAATACTGATCAATGGTGAAATTAATGTGAAAATAAATGCACTGATCCGCAAGAAAACTTGTAGGACTGTCGCTAGAAATGTAGGCGGCTTTTATTAAAGGAGCCCATGAACTCTAATATAATAACTACAATTTCTTCAATAAAATTGTAAAAATCCACTGCGTACTACATTTAAATTTATATGCAATTTTATGAATATCGTTACTTACAAAACACTATCTTCATTGAGTGTTGCAATTATTCCCGGTCATAACAAAATGTGTTTCTTTTATAATTGACTCTACCTTATGAGCCTCAGATTTCGGTTCTTATCGTTTTGTATTATTTTTATTATAAATATTTAATAGAGGCCTAAAATTAATTAAGCTAATGGAATTTATTAAATTATTGTGGAGATAGTTGATATAAAATACAAAATAGGATACGGTGGCTTAAAATAGTATAAAATAATAAAAAATACCCTTACCACCTCGATGAGTGAA
>JARFOC010000693.1:833659-859735 GCA_031763485.1 Osmoderma eremita | reverse complement strand
TTGGTTTGTCTCAAATGAAAACAAACAATGCAATTCTACAGAACTGTTAAATGTGATTTAAAATCGCTATAAACAATGTCTTAAAGTCATAAAAAAAGAATAAGGGTTGTGAGGAATGTATTAACATATTATGAATTAACATATTATGAATTAACATATTATGATCGGTCGACTTACAAATCCCTTGTTCTCAGTAGTGAAAGTTGCGCAGTGAAAGTTGCGATATCCTTGTATTACAGAACACAATCATTAACGATAATTGCTGACGAAATCGTCGAAGGCGGTGTCGTGCTATTTTAGAATCAAACCCCGATACAAGAATCGCGTTGACATAATCTTCGGTTTCCTTATCCGCAACGTTTTGGCGCTTTCGGGATTTCCACCGCTAATTATCGAGCTCGTGCACCGACCACACATGGTTTTGAATCACGTTCGATAAGCGAGTGAGTACTTTTAAAAATCCCCAATGCCGCGCGCACGCGGTTTAACGAATGATTTTCGCGACCGGCGGCGTTCCCAGAAACGTTTCTTGGCTGTGTAAATCGATTGTTCGATTAACGATATCAAGGGCGTGCGGAATTGGTTGCGGTGGCGTTATTGATACCTCTTATCAATTATTAGAATTTTTAGTTTCGAGTCCGTACGCACTGCTAACTGTTATAAATGTACCGGTTGAAATTTCTAAGAGAAGTGGGGATGTGCATTGGCGCTACGTTGTCGCAGTGGTATCTGCCAATTTATTTGTTTCAGATGTATCATTCGTTTAGAAAAATTTCTTAGGTATTAGTTTGCGGTTGGACATGAAACATATTTTTTTGATTTTTGAACATACAGGATGTCACTGAAGTAAGTGTTATGATACATTTTTTTATAACTAAAGGTGAATATTTCTGCACTGAGAAAAATAATTTCCTAAATGTGCATAACCTAACTTTGGCAATCTATTACCAACGTTTGGTTATGTAATTACATGGTAAATATGATATGAATATAAATTTACATTACATAGTACCATATTGTGTATTTTTAAATATTTTATTATGTGATAACTTATTGTATATGATGTGTTTTATTACGTACATTTACAGAAGAATGCTGTAAATTTACATAATCTAACCTTGGTAATTTATTACCAACGTTCGATGATGGTGTGTGTATAAATACAAAAAATAAATAAATTTTTTTATTAAATCATTAACAGAAAACAAAACCAAAAAATATAAAACAAAAAAAATATAGAATCTCTACATTTCGTATAACCTAAAACGAAAAATGCGTAAAAAGTGTCCTACAATTTTTGATTTGGCTATAGCTAACAAGGCAGCCAGCACCATTCTTTTTCATCATTTTCGATTTCAAACGGTCGCACGGTTATATACACACTACGATAATGGTGTACGTGATAGAATACTTGTATTGTTGCTGCTCAATATTTACATCGATATTCCCATGAGATGTCATATAATATTGTAATGGTGCGGACATAGATTTGTGAACAGCCCGTATCTATATGTCAAGCGAGGGAAATTAAATTTTGTTAATATTAAATAATGCTATAAAGGGGCAATACTCCTAGTTTACAGGGATGTTCATGTAATGATAAATCAATCCGAATTGAGAACTGGAAATACTTACCATTTTAGAAAAAGATATGTCAAAATCATTATTGCTTCCGACGGATTTTTGACAATGATAAGGAAATAACAATTGTAATTATAAGCTATTTAAATGTATTATTAGTGAAAGTGAATGCCTATAAACAATATTAATTCATAACGGACAATTAAAGTGCATGCATAAGATAGGAAGCTTCAATGTTAGAATCAATGTAAAAAAAAGAAGATGAAAATCTATGAATTAAAGAACTATTGTGCCCAGTTATTATATTGTTGTAACAAAATATGTATTAAATACAATTAAAATTAATGTAATAATTATTTACATCAAAATTTAATTAAGAATAAGTTAGAAATAGGTAATATTGAATAATTAAATTGATAAAATGAGAGTTAAACGGGTAGAGGGATGAAATTTTCTTGCAAAAGGTGGCAGATGAAGGAATTCATTATTATAAATGCATATTCATCCCATTTTCAGGTAGAAATAGGCATTCATATCTTAAATCTAATTTAATAAGGTATGTGACAGCTGCAGAATTGGTCTAATCTGAAAAGATTTAAAAGAAAGAGAAAAATATTAAAAGATGTAAAAAAATTCGGGAAAATTGTTATACAGGCTGATTCATTTTCGACCCTCACCATGAGGATCTCGCTTATAATTGGAGATAGAGGGTAGGTTTAAATTTGGCAAAGTTGCAAAATTTTGTGTTTGTTATGAATCCGAAGAAAAAGTAAGCCTGTGACAAATGACATTCGAGATTTTTTTTAAATACAAAAAAAAATCATTTTCTTCTTTTATCTCTAGCACTTGTATTCGGCCTTGCAGAGAAAAACTAAATACACTTTCTAGGGTCACTTTTGAACATCTATCTAATAGTGTACTCGAAATTTTTATATCACGTTTCGATTCCTTCTGGGCATCATCAACTTTCTTATTTCTTACAGGCGCCATATTGGATTTTGACACCGTCAAAAAGAGTATTTTTTTTCTGATTTCAACCATGTATAACATATTGACAAAAAGTTTTAATATTATGGTTTTATTGACCAAGAACACATTTTAATATTAAATAAGGTAGCCATGATATTTAAAACTGTCCAACGTTTTAATTATCGTTCGTTAGTAATACAAAAATGACGTACACCAACGAAAAGAAATGAAATATGTTAAGTATTGTTTATTTATCGAACCGAAACACAACAATAGAAAGTGCAAGATATTTACAAGTGTATCCAAAACGACAACAGCCACATCGAACCATTCTTCTAGATCTTGATAGAAACTTCGAGAATGGATTGTTTAACACGCCGCGTAATGTTTATATTAACAGGAATTTGAGTTAAGATGAATGGGATATTTTATAAATGGTAAATTAGAGATGTGTTTTGCAAAGTTTATGTAAGCTTAGGACCTGATTTGTAACAATAAATGAAAATAACAATAACAGCAATAATAAAAAAACAAAACAATGAACCAACAATTACAGTAAATGTTCAAATTTTGATTAATATGCAATCGCGCACGGTTTCCGGCATTTTGAACTGCCTTTTGTATGGTTCTTCTAGGAATTATATCGCAGGCATTCTGGAGTTTGTCCCAAAGTTCTTCAATGTTCTGTGCGATATCATCTTTACAAATATTAATTTTAACAACTCCACTATTTCTAATCCAATGGCTGGAAAACTCTTAATTCACAATTCCCTCATTGTGAGCCGGTGCGCCGTCTTGTTGTTGTTTTCCAAAATGCCCATCAAAATAACGATGTTGATGTTGCCTTCTTTTGTCTGGGATTTTCTAATGTCCAATAGTACTCCGTAATTCGTAAATTTTGATTCATCTGATAAGATGATTTTGTTTAAAGAATCTTCCCACTAACCAGTTGCAGTACCCCAGTCGTTCGTCTTAAATTATCACCAGGCACTAAACTGTGGGTAGCATGAATCTTGTGTGATTTAAACCTGTCTGACGCCACTTCGCGTGGAGATGTTGATGGATTATTATTTATGTAGAAAATACAATATTTACATAAATATTGCAAAAGAACGCATTTACTTTACTATTTGTAAAATATTCCGTCGATTTTCATTCAAATTCTTAACATAAATAATACGCGACTTGGTAAACGATCCATTCTTGACCAAGTGTCAAACAGGATCTATAGAAATGGTACGACGTGTTGTCGTTCTGGATACAATTGTAAATATCTTGTACTCTCTATTGTTGTATTTCGGCTTGATGAATAAAGAATACTTAACATACCCCGTTTTTTTTCGTCGGTGTACGACATTTTTCTATTACTAATGAACGATAATTGATACGTTTGACAGTTTTAAATTTCATGCCTACCTTATTTAATATTAAAATGTATTCTTGGCCAATAAAATCATAATATCAAAACTTTTTTCAACATGTTATACATAGTTGATATCACAAGAAAAACTTTTTTTGACGGTGTTAAAATCCAATATGGCGCCGGTAAGAAATAAGAAAATTGATGATGGCCGGAAGGAATCGAAACGTCATCTAAAAATTTCGAGTACACCATTAGATAGAAGATAAAAAGTGACGCTGAGAATGTGTTTTTAGTTTTTCTCTGCAAGGCCGAATAAAAGTGCTAGAGGTAAAAGAAGAGAATGGGTTTTTTTTGTTTAAAAAAAATCTCAAACGTCATTTGTCACAGCCCTATTTTTTCTTAGGATTCATAACAAAATTTAGCACCTTTGCCAAATTTAAACCTACCGTATAGCTCAAATAATAAGCGAGATCCCCATGGTGTGGGTCGAAAATGAGCCAGCCTGTATACAGTGTAAGTTCTGTAAAAATACCCGCATATTTTTTACTGTGTACCTGTATTAAATGGTATCAAAATTATTTGAATGGAGAATAATGTTTGTGTACCATAAAAGTAAATTCGTTTCCCAATAACTAATAAAATATTATAGTGAATGATTATTGCACAAGTACATTTACTTTCTCATGTAAATCTTTCCGTTTATTTCATCCAAGTAAACAAAAAAAAATTAATATCGGACAATTGTATAAACGATTGTGGTTTGGAATCTTATAAACAAGAACATTGCGAAATGCTCATCAACTAATACATATTAATATTAATCATTGTGTGCCTATTATCACTATACCATTTTACATACATGTTTATCTGTCTTGTGAGTGTTAGCAATTTCCTCCATTAACATATGAATAAACCAAGACTATAAATACAGTAGCGGGAAACAAAGAATTGCCAATGTAAACAATTAAATGTAACCAGACCAAATAAACCACAAAATTCGTATTTGAATGCAGACAAAAAAATATTACAAATAACAATTTTTACATGAGTTACATATAATTGGCATATAATATGGAATATGTGTTTTACAACAATAGTATACATACAATAAAAGTTCTTGCTAATTTTAAATCTATGTAAAGTGCTTGAACACATCCAGATGATTGGCGTGGTACGAATAATTCTATTTTTGACTGGCATCAATTTAGTTGTGAAATATGCATGTAAATATTTACATACATAACATATGTTGATTTCAAACTAATATTTCTGTGACGAATTTCCAGAGATATAAGGGAGAAGTTGCTATTTGATACATCTAATAAGATAGGTAGAACCGTTGCCGTCTCCAATGAAGTGTCTCTGCCAGGTATTATCTCATTTCACTCTGTTGATTACAGGGATATATTTAGAATAGAATCAGCCGAAGGAAGCCATCAAAGTGTATCAAACTTTATTATAGAGATTTGAATTTAGGGAAGAAGTGGAAACAAAAATGAAGATACACAATAGAATAACAGTACCTACCATTAATACAGCATACAGCCGAAATTTTGGGTGTAATTCAAAAGAGCCAAAATAGAGGAGGCTATGGAAATGAAACGCCTAAGAGAATTGGCAGCAAAAACCAAATGGGGTAAGATGAGGAACGAAAACATTAGGGCAATTACAAAACAAACGCCACTAACAAATAATATTATGAAGGAGGAATTGAATTGGTACGGCCTTATATTAAAGGTAAGCACGCAGAGAATAAGAAGAAGAGAGAAGTAATTTGTACAGGCAAGTAATCATCCTCATTTTCGATGTCAGAGACATCGAAAAAGGCATAGGAAGTAGGATGAGAGGAAGAATTTAGAGAAATACCAGTTACTTCAAACAAAGCACCGATGTATTTCCTTGGATATAATAAATTTTCCGAGGGGAAGACAAGAATATTTTACATTATATAAAGTTTTTTTGAGAAATTTATTTATAAGAAATTTGTTTCTTGTTCCTCTGGAGATGGTTTGGAAAATTCAAAACCTATTAGTTATTGATCAAAGTGCAATTTTTAAAAGACGCTCACTTCATAATGACAATAATAATTACGCTCTATTATGTATATTTGTATATCTTAATTCGAATTCCTAAATCATCATTTAACGTATAGATATCAAAATATAAGTAATTACTCGATCGATTATTACATCAGCTTCTTTTTCAATGCGCTTAGTAAGAATTAAAATTAACGTACCGTATTTTTTATCTGCCAGAACACAATTCTTGGAATATACCTACATTTATTTCCTGCAGCGAGATAAGAAACTCTGCAATCACGCCGTTCGTTCCGGTTTACACGTAGTTAACTGAACAGAATAGAGCAGTTTGCTTTATTCCATGTGACTTCTCTGGCTTGATTTCACTTTGTTCATCTTCCTGGTTCTGTAATTTTAAGAAATGTAATTACTAGTCACGCAATGCATTAGTTTATGTCAATATCAACTTACAAATACAATAACTAATAAAACTTTTATATAAATTTGTATGAATGTGATTTTAACCATGCAAAATAGTGCCAATTATTGTAGCGATATTCGTTTATGTATGTATATACGTACATATATTTAATATCAATTGCTAATTATAGGATAAACACATAAAAAGAGAAACATAGTATCCATATTATATAATCATTACAGCTGTGACTACCAAGGGCTCGTATTATTATTCGGGATCTGAGAATACTCTTTGACTTAGAGCTTACGTTTTCTGAACATATCACAATCCTTTGTACATCTGCTTGGTTATCTCATAAGATCTAGCATCTATTCTACCAACCCAATAACTATACACAGAAAGAAATTTTGAAATAACGTTATTTTATTCGTTTTTCTTGAAAAATTGTGTTAAGAAGATATATAATTGTAAAATCAATAGGTGGTTTTGTTTTGATGAAGAAACATAATTTGGCGACTACTAAATAATCAATAACATTATTGTAAGATATACATAAAGATCTGCGTACGAACCCAAATAGCAATCGTTGTTTGAGAATGCCTGATTTTAAAAGCTTTATATTAACTTGACTTGTATCTTTGTATGTCTGTATGTAGTCCGATTTATCAGTACAACTTTAACAAACCTCTGAATGTCTTAGCGACCTGAAAAAATTACATACATGCGTATTCGAGATGACAGGAGCATATTAATGTACTTTCGAGCAGATTCGGTTATGGAATAGTATTAAAAATAGCTATTTTGTGACCTAAAAACTCGAATTTTTTGAGAGGCACCGCCTAAGCGGTACCAAGCGGTACTAATTAAGCTCCTCTCACTGGTGATATAGGTGGTATAAATTAATTGAGTAACGGCGTTATAACATAAAAGTATATTGAAAATAAACAATACCTATAAACTGGTCTATAATCGTATATTGTTTAATACAAGTATAAATAAATATATATTTTGAAAAAATTAAAAGGAAAGTTCATATAAAACGCACTAAAAAGGATAAAACAAGTTTTTTTCTAAGTCCTACTGGCTCATCCCACACTAAGGATAAAACATTTTTTTCATAACTTTATAAAGTTTTTTCTCGTAAGGTGGGTGAACCAATAAGGTTACAGCTTAGTGTGAGGTGAACCAATATGGTTAAGTTTTATAAAGTTACGGAAAAAATGGTTTATGCTTAGTGTGCGGTAAACCAATGGCGCTTAGAAAAAGAAACTTGTTTTATCCGTTTTAGCGCGTTTAATACAAAGCTTTCCTTTTTCTTTTTTTAAAATATATATTTATTTATTTAAAAACATAAAAAGAATTGAGTAGGGAGCTATGAGAGTTCTAATATACTTTTCAATGTATTTTCTTATGGGACTAAAAAAATCACATTTTTCCATATATTAGAGAGAGAGAGAGAGAGAGAGAGAGAGAGAGAGAGGGGGGGAGAGAGAGAGGGAGAGAGGGAGAGAGAGAGACGAATGGAAATGAGATGATGATCTCTGGAGGAGATTCGAATCACGTCTCAATCGTACCTAATCGTAGGAATCTTGTTTACAAATACTAGTTTTTCTTAGGGACAACAAAGTAGATACCACAATTTTGCAACAATTTATCCTCGCAACAAAGTAATGGCTACCAATTTTTCTTAGAATTAAAAACCAATTTCGGTTCCTTAAAAAACAAGTATAGACCTGCATACGATACTGCATCCCATTCTCACGTTCACATTGATAACATATACACTTTGTCTATTTTATCTTTTTACGAAAGTCAGTGTTTTGTCGTATGGGTGAAGACAATCAATTAATTTAATTGTCTTTCTCGATTACTGTTGCTAAAAAAGGAAGCAATATTTACGCTTGTCTCACCGATAAAGATCTTAATGGTTTGATCTCATGAGTGAGATAGTTGCACCACTGCGTTGTTCATACAGTGCACTATATATATGCTGTTAAATTAGGTAAAGGGTGCTATTAAAAAAGTAACTATTTATGCTGTTTCTAATTTGACCCAGAAATACCGATTTGATTCATACGAACAAAAATAGATGACTTCCGTAAAAAAGATGCAATAGACAAAGTGTATCTATGTAAGTTCATTAATCCCTGTCGACATAATATTAGAGTTATGTTGTCAGCTTAGACAGGCAGGCAGACAGACCTGTCTGCCTACCTGTTTAAACCGTCCGTTTACCTGTTCAAGCTGTCTCCCAGCGCCCACCATTTCTCCGTATTTGACTCCCACTCCTCTTTCTCTCTCTAACTCATGGTAAATTGTGAATTTTTAGCCCCATAAAAAACATTGAAAAGTGGATTAGAACTCTCACAGCTACCCTACTGAATTGTATTCGAACAGTTCAGAATTATTGGAGTATTTATAGTAAACTTCCTAAGGAACTGTATTGTCATTGTTGCACCCCTAGAATCTTTCTTGAGTAAATACGCTAAAACTGGGTTGCGAGAATTTTTGACTTTCCCCACAAACCTTATTTTAATAGAAACTGTGAAAGGAGGTACCCAATACTAAAGAACACTACCCAAAGCTTGATTTGGAAGAATTCACTGGCAAGACAATTTTTACGAAGTTGTTCAGGATAATGCGCTAACGTTGTTTTAAACTAGTGCATAAATTGTAAATCTGATAAAATTTTCTGATATTTGATCTATTATAAATCTTCCACATTTAGAACCTATAAATTGTTGCCGTCCCTATTTCTCTGGTAATTTGTAAGTATAAATATTACAATTCTCGCAACAATTTTTTTCTGTGTAACTAAGTTGTATTGTAGAAGCGATGAATTAGGAGGGGAATAATTTTATTGTCGCAAACTTGTACAAGCACGAATAGGTCCACTTCGTAAAACATTGCAAATTAAGTTTAAAATACAAGTACACCAGAGTGAGCTACCACCGATATTTTTGTTTATTTGACCATTTCGCATAGCAATTCTGACTACAATTGCGGTAATATTTATAATATTTTCCTCAGTGTATTTTCCCTATAATTTGGCATGGCAAATGGAAGCTGCTAACAGGCTATAATTTTAAAAATATCAAAATTGATGTAGGTCTGTATTATCAATTAATTAATTATTTTATTTATAGTTTGCAGTAACAATGATCGAAATTCACCGCTGCATTTCCCCCATGGTTTGGCGAATTATTGCAAGACCTTGTGGAGTTCCCCAATGCTCTCAGGAGCACCAGGTTACTTCTCGACTTTGGTACAAAGTGCGGACGTTTTGCCGAAGAAAACCAGTGGTGAGTAGATAATTTTGACAAAATGACTAGATTTGGAAATCTTCTCTTAGCAAATGAAACAGCGCTTTAATTTATCTAAACAACGCAATTGCACGCAACCAATCATCTTTTCATGCGTCTCTATCTCTATTACTTCCTCTACACATCATAGTTTATGTCGATTATAACGAGCGTAGGGTTAAGGAGTCCTTCCTGAATCCACCGTCTATTAGATCAAATAAAGAGTAGCGTCCAGGAAGCGTTTACAGTTTATACGGATTCCTAAGCGAATCGTAATAGACCTCGTTCGTGTTTCGGTATAATAAAAGAAGAAAAAAGAATCCTAGTATATAGGAACTCCGTCAGTACGGTTAAGTGAATAATTACGTTCGATTGCAGCGGCGGTGCTGACACAAACGGGGCCCCACATGCAGATGTATTACGTCATTTCCGAACCGGTACTAACGTGACTTAGTTTACTCCGGCGATCCTGACTGAATTAGGGGGGAATTAAATATGATTCCGGCGATGATCACCCCCACGGCGGGAGAAATTGATGAAAATTGATTAGGAAAGTTGTTGAAATAACCTTCCTGATGGGTACTTCGTTAATCTTTGTAAACCCGGATTTTTTATTATCTCTTAACTATATATTTTTTTCAACAAAATAGTTTTTGTCGGCACGGCGTCTTGAGAATGGTGGGATATAAAAAGTTCTTTGAACGAAGCAGAAACGGTGGAGTTTGGAGCTAATGCATGCTTACGACGTTATCCAGATATTTTTTTTTTTTGTAATTTTGGGGTGATAAATTCTCCTGACTCTCTTATGCTCGGTTTTTGAAACGTAACAACAACAGTTATCTGTTCGATATCTGGCTGCTTTATATGTAAAACGGGCAAATATCGAACAGATAAATTTTTTGACATAGTCAACAATTTTTGGTCACCTCCGGTTTAAAGGCAAATGACCTAGATTTCTGATTTTTTTGTATTTCGACTCAGGGTAAGATTTTGAGTGCAACTGCGCCAAATTTGTAATTTTTTGATATAATATTTTTCTGAAGGATGGTTTGGACAAATATGCCAATTCGATGATCTGAATACCATCAATTTACTTTAAACCTAATTAAAATACCATCACAGGTCTCCGGTTCTAACTTCCTCAGACTTTTCTCTGAGGTACACCATCAACCGAATTATTCAGATTTTAAATAAACTTTAATGAATATTCACCGATTTCTAAAATAAAATCTTGTTATACCAAGTATAAAAGTACAAATAGATAATTAAATAGGTATTTAACAAAAAAAAAATATTATACAAAAAAGTAATCAGCAAGAGAATGATGGAGATTTATTTCATTTTGTATGATCCTAGATTATCGATTACAGCAAATAACACTGAATATTGAATATCTAACGTATCTGATACTTTTGTCGGTAAATATCAGTTACCTCAAATATGCGCCAGTACTGGAAAAGTATTGCATGGATATTTCTGCACTTCCCTGGATCCTCGAGATCTGCCATTCAGATTTGAAAAAAAAAGTTAGGTATATAGTACCATGTTTTCGTCGTAAGTCATTAGAGTGAAGATTACTTCTACCACCTATTTTGTCATGTTACGTTAGTGTACCACTTTGCCGAATGTCCTCAATAGGACAGATTGTAAGTGACGGTTGTAAGCGCAAAGGAATCTAACCATCTCATACAAAATACTCGTCGATAAGTTTACTTTTATTATGACCAGTCTGTATATTTGGTTACTAAAATTATTGCAGTTACGCAACAATACCACCAGCAATATTACATATTAATGGGAGGCATTAAACCAGAGGAAAAACCGATAGGTTTAACGCATATATTTATAAAATGCACTGCATCAGCTATGTGGTTTTGAATCCAGACTCATATTGTACGGGGAGAGTCAACGATTCCTTTCTCTTTCGAGATTTGCGCAACTATCTGCGGTGACTGATGATGCACTGTGGTATTTGCCTTATCTAAGTTTCTATTAATTATTTATTATGCTAGAGTACCAGCAGAATAGTAACAGTTCCAGAAGAATAAAATACTTAAAAATGAATATCTGTATTCAGAATTTTTGTTATTTTGCGAATCTATTCGCAACAATGCTTAGATTAAAATGCATTGGCATTTTCCAGATTGGTATGGGACTGCTTGCAAGATCTTCAGTACCTGGCGAAACACAACAAATTTAAGCTGACGTGGGTGCCGGGGCAGCGCCGGATTAAGCCAGCAGATGTTAACTTCTAAAAACAAAATTTTCTCGATTTACCGTGGGAAAAGTTAGAGATAACATTAATGATATAAATGTCTCTAAGTAAATCACTGGTGTTCCTTAACTCATTTTTGATGCATTTTAACGTAGAAAGCGAACGATCTTTGCTGCAGTTAGTAATCATCAAAGATACGTAAAGGACTATTTCTGCCCTTGGGAAACACTATTCTAATGAATTTTCCATTGTAAGGCTATAAAATTGCAATGCTAGAGCGTCATGATTTTTACTGTCAATAGCAGCAGCCACATCTGTTTTAAGTAGCTGAGCGGCCTGCACTAGTTCGTCGCCTAGGCTTTCTTCAAAATCGTCTTGGTAAGCACTGACGATAATTGGAGTTCTTTTCAAAACCTCTTCTGCTGAGATTTTAATTGTACCAAATACACCAGTCACTGGATGGTGTACCTCCATCCGTTTAGCTAATGCAAATAGTATATTATCAACTATGACAACAAATACCTGCTCTTGAAAATGTTGTCTAGGTGTTTGATTTGCTACAATTTCATCGAGTGTAGAAGAGCCGCTTAAGTGGTCGTCCTTTGTACTTGTTTTCATTGTCTTGCTTTGTATCTTGCTTTCATTGTCTTGAAGTCTATTTCTGATATTCTTCATAGCCGGTCAGGACTTTAGATTTTGCCTCAATATTTGAAAATGTGGATTCCATTGCTTGGACGTACTCGTGTAACGATTGATAAAAGGCGTAATCCGTGTTAAGGTCTCGATGGGGTAACTAACACGTATTGCTACTAGATTACAAGCGTTCTAGTTCCACGCAATATTCATTATTCCCGTTTCCAACTTACTCGTATTCCAAACTAGTTCGTAAACCTGATTACGATACCCTACCTTTTGCCCCATGTTATTAGAGAAGCCATTCAAAACTTGCTTGATAGTGATAAAACTACGTAAAGGTGCTTTCGTCACATCAACTCGTGCAGACCATCTAGAGCCCAACAATCAAAAATTTTTGAACCAGCATTTTTCAGCGCTTTCATAAGAAAACCCCATCCAGAGGTAGAAGCGGAAAACAATTTATAGAACCTTTTAACGAAATCGAAGGAAATGGATGCTCGGCAGTACATTTGGCAACCAAATTTAGTGAACATGCGAAGTATTCTGCGTATTTATTTATTGTCTTAATTCGTGCTTGTAAGCCGGGATACTTCCCGCTCATGTTGGTGGCATTGTCATAGCTTTGCCCATTCTAATCTTTGATGCCAAAGCTATGCTCGTTTAAAAAATTCAGTAAACTATGGAAGAGTTGTTCAGCGGTATAACCTTCCATATCCAAGAACTTTATACATTAATCCGCTGGTTCACGACAAAAAAATATAGTTCATATGTTGCAATGTGCTACTTCCTTTCGCTATCCAATAATCTCTCGATTAAAGTTACCTAGGCCCTCCATCAATATTGTTTTAGTAGATTTTACTTTAGTTTTGAATTTGGCTTCTATAAGATGTAGTAATATCACAAGCATGTGATGTCCTGTCGACTTCCCTTTGGCTTGAAGACGACATCGCTGGATCGAGAGGACTTGCTGTGATTTTAAGTTATTCATATGTTCATAGTCACAATTACATAGTTTACATTTGTGTATCTAATAATCTCAAGATCTCTATATAGATAATTCTTATTTTGTTATCTCTATGTAGACCTTTATCTCTCACGTCAAAATATGTCACATTTACGATTCCATCTGTTACACCAGTTGAATTTTACCTATTTTATCTACTTGAGGGTAATAATAACTATAATAAAATAAATTTCTAAATTACTATTAAAAACTGTGTGTTGAGATTAGTACCAATCAATGGAAATAAAACATTAATTTATGACGTGTAAGTGATTTGTTTTATTTATGGAATGATAAGAAATTATTCAACCAAGATGATCTCACAAGCATATTTATGTATGGCTTGTAAAATAGCGTTAATGTCAATTTGTTTATATAACTCTACAGGCGATCATAAGTCTTTTAATAGGGTGAAATACCAGCGATTGATAAAAAAATATCACATGACTTGTATTTTGAGCGAATTACTTTGCGTGACCCACATTTTCAGAACTGCCCGACTGACTGTTGTTATCAGAGATTGTATAAGTCATAGTTATAAAATACGTGCTGCAATTCTCAGTGATCGTAACTAGTGCGTCTCCTGTATCTAAAATTGGCTGACGTACCCTCGAACATTTGTTGTAAGTATGCCGTCCGGCTGTCCCCTAAAAGTTTTTTAAGCAAATTAAACACCGCATAATTTCTCTGATATTATAAATCTTATGTCAATAGTTCTTTTGTCAACCGTTTCTATTTGATAAGTGTTATCATCAATTAAAAAAAAAGCTTCCCAAGCTAAAAGAGTCCCTTTATTATTTACAAAGGATGTTGATGATTACTAGTGCTTGCATACAAATACATATTTTAACAGGCTACGAATGCGTTGTTACGCATTTAGATTTTTTTTTATCTCTTAACCTCTACATAAACAGAAATAAAGGAATTGGTCACCAGACGCTGATATCGACTTGATGACCATAAAATATTTTTAACTCGCTTCGTGCTAGTGGTTAAATGATTTTAAATGCTAAAAATATATCAATTGTTCGTATTTATGACGAGTAGGCGAAGAACGATTAATACATATGAGATAATGAAAGCTTTTTGTTTAATATTTAACACTGTGAGTATTTTTGTGAGATTTTTTTACCGCGTTGGCTGTTTGGAGGGTAGATATAGATAATGATTTGGTATAACGTTTGAATCACGGTAAACGGAAGTAATAAATGTTATATTCATATTCCAAAAGTCAGGGCCGTCTTAAGCCAAGTGAGGCCCCTGGGCATTGGAGTGCATGGAGCCCTTTCGAGAGAAATTTAGAATCGATATTAACAGGAACGAACAACATTACCGCTGGTATAATTTATTTTTGAAAATTTACGAACAAATACGAACATACCGATACAAGAGGTACTTTCTTAGACTTTTGAGTGCCAAAATCACGAATGCATCTTCAGTCAAGTCTATTTCTTCAAGCACCTGGCTTTCAATGGACATCAGCGACAAATTGTTGAATTTTTTCTGAATAATTATAATTCTCAATTCACTTTTGTTCCTTTTCAGTTTTGAGAAGGACAGTTCTCCACTACAGTGACCATCCGTAGTGACAATCTATATAAAAAGATTCTAATTCCTTTTTTAATATCCGGAAAAGCGTCTTCAATATTATCTTCTTTTAAAAAATGATATTCTGAAATACTCATAGGCTTTTCACTCTCCTTATTTCGGACATCAAATATTCTAAAATATTCTGTTAAGTGCATTCCATTTCTAACTTTTTTGCGGTAATGTCACTGTCACTGATTGTTAGCAAATTCGTCACAGCCGCAAACAATTGATCCTTAATTAACGATCTAGTTGACCAAGCAAAGAATTTATCATATCCTAACAGTGAACAAATTAGTTGGGCGAAGCGAATAATTACGAAAATTTAGTATGTTAAGTAAACAAAATAGATTAGCTAAGACTGAACCAGCAACCAGCTTGTAAACCTTGTAATAGTAATCGAATCTTGTATAGTTATCGACGCCTGTAAAAGCAAAAAGATGTCAGAAGAAGTATAGTAATTGAAAAATTTATCATCAATTCAGCTGTTGTCGCTAAGGTTTGAGGGCCCCCATTGACTGCTGGGCTAAGATGGGACTGACAAAAATATAAAATTGTATTACATACCCATAAAATGAATTCAACGGCAAGAAAGTAAAGACTTCTAAAGACGTAATAATTTTTAACCTGTCCAGTGTGCAAATCCCAGAAAATTTTAAGTTTTTTTAAAAGCATTCCTAGCTAGTACCTATGTGTTAAATCATCAACGCCTTTTTTAATAGCTGCAGGCAAGTGAAACTATAGTTGGGATTTCTGCTTTGACCCTTGAGGTTCTTTGAGCTAGTGGTTTCCTTTGATGCAAATAAAAACTCAAAGAACTTGTGTGAAAATGCTTATGGTAATGTTTGTATGTTTTTTTGTTTTGTTCTGCAAGATGTTTAGTGCGATTGTGATTTTGAGAAATATCGATTTAGCAATTAGAATAACATCGCCGGCTAAGAAAAGATTTGGTGCAAGCCCCCTGTTAATTTTTGCTGGTTGGGTTGGGATGGTTTTGGTATCAGAAGGCAAGGTTTTGAGCAAAAATGCAATAATTATGTGTATAAAATCATTTCATCTATAATATGATTATAGTCAATAGAAAATCGCTGTAAAGTTGGTTATACCTTGGAAGAACACTGGGTGTCCAGAAGACAACTGCCATTTTGCTGATATTTTGAATTGAAAATATTTTATGGGCACCAAGTGTTCTTCCGAGGTATAACTAACGATTCTCTATTGACTATAAGCATACCCATTGTAGATGCGATGACTTTATACTTGTTAGTTGATTTTGCACAAAACCGTGACCATGATCTTTCTTCCTGTGTATCCCTCATCTTCCTAACTTCTGATTTTTTTCATTCAATATAACAAAAAATAATCTTGGAGGTTTCTTATTTATTTATTTTTTGATAAAAAAAACACCTTATCGTTTCATATACGATTCTCTTACTCACGTAATTTTTATACCTTCAATGTATAATAGTGAACATTTCTAGATAAGTTACGAACGTTGTATATACTGCTTGTAACAGAAATTTGATTTTATATCAGCACCAGATATTCACGTCATCAGTTTTATCAATTTTAGTTTATAAAATTGTTCTTTAGTAAAGTATATTCGTGTATTATGAGGTACTGTAATACAATTAGGTAGCAAAGGAGCAGTTTTCGCTCTAAAATATCATATTTATACTGATCATTTTATACAACGTCAAATATATATTGCATTCGGTATGAATATAGGAATGTAAATATCTACGTCTAACATTCAGTAGATACTCGAAACTAATCGTTTGTTATCCTGTGACATACCTATGCTTACGTATGCTTTCATATCTAACGCATACCGATATGCGTAGATGGCCACCACAAACACAACAACAACTGAGCAGAACGATGATGAGATATGATGATATGTAATGTGGGATTAGGCACATCGAGACTTCGAGATAGATAGCGGCGCGATTAAAGGACCGATAATGCAGGGATTTGTGATATCGACGTCAACATGATGAATTACCACACGGATTGTAAATCAATTTTAATCTTTATCACGCACGACGATTGTTGATTTTTCTGTTTTTCTTCGGAATCGGTAGGCGGGGCGCGCCGAACGCCGGTCCGGGCGTACGTGATCTCCTCCGAGACCGTAACTATTATTGCGGCGGATCGCGCGGACGCTTTTCAAGGCGATAATTAAGATCTCCCGAATGAGCGATCGATACGCGTATACGGATTTCGAGCGTAATCCCTGTTCAAACTGAGGGAAGTTCTGGCTCGCTTAAGTGTTACGGTACAGTTACGGTCGTTACGTGATCGCATGGATTTTACGTATGTATAAAGGTTTATTTTAGTGACGGGCGAATCGAAAATGAAAATATTATTGGGTAAGGATAAACGAATACTTGATCGCGAAATTTCGAAATCTTTCTTTTCTTCATAATATAACTGTCATTCTATCATTAACATAAGATTCATTAAAAAGAATTGGAAATACAACTTATGCTGGGTGTATTAGAAGATTTGCTCACTAGAACTTTTAGCAAGCATTTTCTGTTTGTTTGTTCTAGTGTTTTGATTTGTACGACAAATATACCAGAACTTTTGATCGAATAATCGAATAACACCTCTCTAGGTGTATTTTTAGTTTTCCCTAAATTTTCCTAAGACTGTATAAATCATCATAAGTTGCTGTTCTTTACGCCATATACCACTGATACGTGGAAACCGGGGATACTTTATATACGAGGTGTGTAAATTAAGTAATGAGAGAGTAATGGTATTTTTAAATATTTCTATTTGAATATAATTACAATTGAACGTTGTCTCCCTCAAAATAACTCCCTTGGGAAGCCACACAGCGTTGGGGACGGTTCTTCCATTTCGCATAGCAGTGCTGGAAGTCGGATATTGGAATCGCCTTTAGCTGGTCGGTTACAGTCGTTTGAATGTTTTCGGGTGTCCCAAAATGATGTCCCTTCAGATAAACTTTCAATCTTGGAAAGAAGAAAAAATCATAAGGACTCGAGTCAGGTGAATAAGGAGGTTGATGAGGCACAGAAATATGTTTATTGGCCCAAATACCGTTTATGGAAATTGCTGTGTGACAAGGCGCATTGTCGTAATACAGGGTCCAATCATTCTTGATGTTTGGTCTCACACGCATGACCTTTTTTTGGAGTTTTTGGAGAACCTTTCGGAAAAAAATGATGATTAACTGTCTGACCTTGAGGCACGAACTCTTTGTAAACGATTCCCTGAATATCAAAGAAACAAATCAACATGCTCTTGATCTTTGATTTGCTCATTCTTGCTATCTTGGGCTTTAGAGTGCCTGAAGTCTGCCATTCCATGCTCTGGCGTTTTCATTCCGGGTCATACTCGAACACCCACCTCTCAACCAAATCACCAGTAATGACACGTTCCAAAAAATTTTCATTATTTCTAATCGATTTCAAAAAGTCAAGGCACCTTTCTCTCCTGATGTCCTTTTGTTCCTGAGAAAGGTTTTTTGGAACCATTTTCGATCTTTCTCATTCCCAATTCATTGGCCAAAACTTGATGAACGGTGGTGTGAGACAAATTCAACTGTTCCCCGATCATTCTGACCGTCAACCGACGATGTGAACGCCCAAGATCGCGGATTTTATTAACATAGGCATCGGTTCCTGCAGTTGAAGGCCTTTCGCTGCGTGACTCATCTCCCATCGACCCTTTTCCTTCTGAAAATGCCTTAAACCACCGAAAAACCTGGGCTTTCGACAAAACACTGTCTCTGTAGGCCTGGTGAAATTTTGCAAAAGGTTCTGTTGCACTTTGACCAAGTCTGAAGCGAAACCTGATAGCACACCCTTGCTCGAAATTAATGTATTTCATTTGTAGAACGCACTACGAAAACCGGGTTAACGGAAAAAACAACAACGGACAACCAAATGACTTGATCGGGTTCAAACTGAACGCACTGAACGCGTATTACAATGTCCACTTGTTGCCCCTCCATGTCCCGTGCATCCCGTGTTGCCATATCAAAGGCTACGTTGTCAGTCTCATTACTTAATTTACACCTTGTATAATATATTACAGGTTCACATGTTACGAGGCATGCCTGTTATATTTCGGGAATAGAGATCAGAAACTAAAATGAATCAAAGTACAGATCAATACACTTTTGCATGCGCTTGAACCAGTCTTCCAATCACTTTTTCCACTCCGATTGAGGTCCCTCCAAAATATGCATTTTGGAAGCAGCAACCGCTTCTCCAGCCGTCGGAAAACGTTGACCACGTAATTTTTGTTTGGTGTGCGGAAACAAAAAGGTGTCATTGGGTGCTAAATCAGGGCTGACCCATCAATTCAGCTTTTTCAGTTGCCAAAAACTCTCTTGTTTGAGCTGATGTGCGAGAGCTCGCATTGTCCTGGTGGAGAATGATCTGTCTTCGGTCCTTGGTTTCCCTTATCTTTCCGAATACCTCTGGCAAACAAATGGTTATGTACCATTCAGAATTGACCCTCTGACGTTGCACCAATGTTACAGTT
The DNA here is from genome assembly GCA_031763485.1 of Osmoderma eremita. Classification (NCBI taxonomy): domain Eukaryota; kingdom Metazoa; phylum Arthropoda; class Insecta; order Coleoptera; family Scarabaeidae; genus Osmoderma; species Osmoderma eremita. The sequence goes on along the minus strand of JARFOC010000693.1, from coordinate 840,119 downwards.
GCCACATGTCCGGTTTTTCCGAAGAAACAGGCGACCATTTGTTTCGAAGTGCCTAGTGCGCGAACAACTTTTGTTGGATTTGGCTCATCATGGAAAGACCCACACAGTCGACTACTGTTTACTTTCGGGCTCATAGGCATAGATCCATGACTCGTCACCTTTTACGATGTCAAAGACATGTTTTGAAGTGCCGTGATCGTATTTTTGGAGAATTTCGTTCGACCAATCCACACGAGCCTTTTTTTGACCGATTGTCAAATTATGTCGAATCCAATGCGAACAAATTTTTTTGACGGCCAAATGTTGATGCAATATTGAATGGGTGCTGGTCCCACTAATACCCAAGGATACCTCAATCTCACCATATGTCCCATGGCGATCTTGCAATATCAGTTCACGCGCAGCATCAATGTTTTTCGGAACAACAACTGATTTTGGAGGGCCTTCACGAAATTCGTCAGTGAGTGAAGCACGGCCACGATTGAATTTGGTGTACCACCGGTATACACTGGTTTTTGATGGCGCTTCATCGCCAAATGCCGAGTTGAGTTCATCAATGCACTATTGTTGAGATAATCCACGTCGAAAATTGTAAGAAGTAATGACACGAAAATGCATACGAGTTAATTCAATTTTTTTGTCAAGATGATTGTTTTAAGCCACTGTAAGTAACACAAATATCGCTTGTACGTCAAAATGTTCTGAGTAAGTATACTGTCAAATAGGTCGAAATTTACTATACAGGCGTCAGTTGTCAGGTGGCAGCACCTGGAACACCTACTCCCGAAATATAAAAGGCAACCCTCGTATATTACCGATAAGACAAAAGATTCTAAATCTCGTTTGTTGGTGATTCGTTTATGAATCACATGTACGGAGATACCGTTAGAAATAATAATGAACAGATAAGAGTTCAAATAATTTTTTTTTGCACAAATATTATTTTTACTGAAGAAAATGTATATGTTTACATTTGTCTTTATTAAATTTCAAGAAATTAAGAGACAAATCGACGTGCAATAGTTATACCATTCTAATATATATGCAGATGGTTTAACCTAATAATATCCTACACCATCATCATGGCACACTATAACCAATTTAAATCCTTCAATTACGCCGAAAGGGTCGCCGGCTAATTCGAAAATGAACATCACCCCAAGCCCCCTAACATTAACACGTTCCCCACATCATGAACGTATGTACGTACACGAACGACTTCACTCGCTATCGTCGTACATCTCATCTCCTTAAACGGATAGTTCCGCGCAATTTTTACCATCGGGGTATTTGCATAATGACGCCGAAGGGGCATTATAAAAGCGGAATCGGTGAACGCCCACGCCATTAACCCAAAGGGGGAGAGAACGGAGAGGGCCTCGCCTCGCCTCGTTCGTTTCAGGAAGGTGGTGTTTACCGGTTCGCCAGTCCGCGAGCGACACGATAGCGCAGCAACGGGAAAACAATTGCACGCGACACTATTTTTTGCATAAATCAATTTTAATGTTGTATTACGCGTTGCGCGACGACAGCCGTGTAGCTGCAACAACAACAATATCCGTTGAATATCGGTTGAGCGTGTGCTAGTTCAAGCAAAAAAAAAGTATTTTTTTGTTTTCAGGCATTAACGCACGTACCTACATCTGTGTGTAGATACATACATACATATATTTTATTCGTCGCTTTTCGAAAAATATTCATTCAATTCAGCAATAACGCCTAAAACATGTTGGTTTATTTTTTTCCTGTATTGCCAATTCTTGTTTATTGCCACTACATGTTCGCACTGTTCACATGTGGAAAAACAGAGTGCATATATCACAGCCGCACTTGACAATTTTCAATTGCATTGAAAAATTTTATACAGGTATAGAAATGTTTTTTTATCTTGGATGCCGATTTCAATGTATTATTGCTAGAATATTGTTGGAAATACCGCAGTAGGTAGTGCGCTTTCGCCGGGTAATCATCATAAACTTACGCGTGCCAGATTAGTGCGATCAGCGCTGTAGTTAACAATACTTAATGAGAAATGTCTGTTTATTTAGGAATAATTTTCAAAATGAATAAATTTCTACAAAACTTATGTAAAAAAAAACAATAACAATCAACAAGATGTGACAATGAGTGCAATGTCATTACCCTATGGAACCTCCACGAATGTTGACTACCTTTCTGCACCCGTTTGGCATACTCATAATCAAGTGGTCTAGCTCTTACTAATCGATGGCATTCCACTGTTCTACAAGACACAGATAATACCATGATTGTTTTGCTTCCACGACTAGATTTTGACGAAGTATGCTTCTTTGCCTCAAACGTATTCTATGGGATTTCAATCAGGTGATTGCGCTGGTCATGGCAAAACATTAATTTTGTTGTTTTGAAGAAATGCACGAATGATACCTACAGTATACAGACGTGTATTGTCGTGCAAGAGTTGAAAATTTTCACCAATTCTTGCAGCATATGGTTGCGCAATGTTTTAGCTTTAGATAATTTGAATCGGCGTACCCTCTCCTTCACCAAAGTTAAGATCTGGTGCTAGGTAGTTAGTAGTCATTGAACGTTTGCTGTATGGAGGTTACCCATTGTGGCTTATATATAATGTTATACGGAGTGACGCATTAGAGTGGCAAAGCTCGATATATCCGTTATCATATAAGTTATCAAAAAAAGTTATTTACGAAAATTGTAGACAGTCTTAAACTTTACCATTTTAAATTATTTTCATATATACAGGGTGTTCCACATCACCAGGGTGAATTAAACATACGTTTTCTTAAATGGAACATCCTATACATTATCTCAGATTTAGATTAAGCTATAAAATACAAATAATAGGATATGGTAGCTTAAAATAGTAAAAATAAAAAATACCCTTACCAGCTCGATGAATGAAGAACTCCGGATACGTGTTTCTGCAACTAAGTCGCCATCCTCGGCAGAATCTACGAAGGAAGATAATGTTAGACGTCCCACTCTGGGAGATCTGCACCACACAAAACACCACTTAAATAACACTGACGTGTTTTCTTTTTTTTTGAAATCATTGAAAATTTCGTTTAGTTTTATGCATTATATAAGAAAATCCCCAGCTGCAGTACACATAAACGTTATTTGGTTAAAATATCAATCAATTTTTTTATTTCAAAAATATTGTTTACAAAGAAAACTTGATATTTGTACAAACCCTCAAGAAGTATCCTATTCTTTGCTATTTTATTTTCGAATGATTGAAAAATGCTTAATATATCATTAAGGAAAAGCAATGTTGTAAGGTATGTAACATACGTCAAAATTAACATTGAAAGGAGTACCCTTATCGTCAAATGTAATGTTTTAAAATTTCAAAGCCATGTTTGTAAGGGAATTATTTTAGGCATTTCTAAATACCTACCTAAAACTCATAATCCAAATAATTCAATTAAAACGTTTGTGGTAATGCTACAAACATGTTTGCAAAATATTTTTTCATTTACAAACAGATCATTATCGTTTATCGTAGAGAGCTTTTCCCTGCTAAATTTAGCTTAAAGGAATACTATTTTTTTCCTTTTCGGCACTACCGTCTCTAATCCGACGACCTTTAAAGTTTCAAATAATATTTATTACTTAATCTCCATTGGCTTAAAATGCCATCCAGATTTCCTCGGAGAAATCTGTTTATTTGTTTGTCAAAGGGGCTCTAGATAAACTAGAAGTCTTAACTGTGCGCGTTTATAGTCAGAAAAGGCATGTGTACATTCTTAAGGAGAAAAAAATACCAATTTTATCCGGTTATCTGCGCGAGTTTTCGTTTTGTGCCCGACGAAGATACCCAGGTAAATCTGGCATTTTTAATATCGAACCAGAATCAACGCGTAAAGCCTTTTATTGCCCGCTCGACGCTGATAACTAAGCGGCCCTTTCAAAATAAAAATGAAGCGGGCCAAGATCGATTGCCGGAATGATCGTAGGTGACTGGTCGTACGGTGATACACATTCGAAGCCCACGTTGATCTGGTTTTATTTGCGTCGATAATAAATTTATTGCACAGATTAATTGATTACTGGCACTCTTTATGGTCGGATTAGGAATATTTTCAATTAAAATCTAAGCGCTCCGGTCTGTGTTTGCGCGAATTTATCGATGATTTTTCGTATCGCCAAATATCGGTGAAATTGATTTATTACCGTAATGTAATGCCGCTTCTTCAAATTGCCTGATTTTATTGTTCAAATTAGTAGCACATGTTTTATATGTATGTAGGTACCTATATGTGCAGTGGCGGCTCGTCACAGGAGGTTAGGGAGACCGACTCTAAAATTTTTAATAATATCCATTATATATTATCATAATATGACTACAGTAAGTCCCGGGGAAGACGCCTTTAAGGGTTAAAATTTTTTTTTGGTATTGAACATCACTGAAACACCTTTCTTGGTTGAAGGGGTACAGCTTCTCGGGAGCAAATGATGTTCGCATATTTAACTCCCTACCCACAGGAGTGGTAACCCCAAAATTAATATATTTGAGAATGCAAGAGGTGATAAAGAATGTTGCAGCTGATGAACAAATCAACTCCTATAGAAATGGGACAAAGCTGAGAGTAAATTGGCGCCATATCCAAAAAACGACTGAAGCCTGGAAAATCAGACAGGAGCAATGCAAAGAGACCTCGGCAATAAACAGGCAAATGAGAAGGGAGAGTGAACGGATAATGGAAGTGGGGAACGTAAAGGTATCAACTGGATAGGATGGAATGAATTCTAAAGAGGACGATAAGATAAAGCTAGAAGACGAGATTAACAAAAATCGAAGAGAAACAATGAGAGATTTCAGAAATCTATCTGGAAGATGGGACTATGGGATGTCCAATGACTTAACGGTAAGATTGTGGAAATTTCGGAAGAATTAAAAAAAGTGATCATAAATATTAGGCATCACAGGAACGAAATTCACGGGACGAGGAATCCAGACCCTGGATAACGAGCTTGTATTAATCTATTAATCTATAGTGAAAGGATATTACTTCCCCAGCTGATCTGAAAAATTCCTCATTGAACAAGATTCTGAGCTACCTCAAGGGCCTGGACTTGTTTGATGAGCTCTAGGATGGAATCCGTTCTATAATAGGATCTAGTGGGCGAAGTAGAAGGCACGGTCAACAAACCAAGAGTCGGAATAATAGTTAGTAAAGATTATATAAAGTTCATCACAAAATCGAAGTGCGTTAACGTGAAGCTAATGAGACTAGATTTAAAAAAGGGAAAAAATATATATAAAAATATAGGATAGGGAGTGTCTATAGTAGGAGCTACAAAGCAAACCGCTTTACGGACAGTCATGCCGTCTTAAAGGAATTGGAATTTTATCGGATAAATTCTAGACTGGTGTGGGACTATCTCCAAGACCTTCAGTTCCTGGCGAAACACAACACAATTAAGCTGACGTGCTAGTAAGGAAAGGGTCCGAAATGACCTTCGTTGGAATTGACCCAGCTCTAGGTATCACAAAAACTGCTGCACGTGCTGAGGTAGCTGAGTGGGTAACTAGGCAGCACCAGCAACACAGCCACCATGCAGAACAACAGAAAACAGTAAACAAATGACGAGAAAGCCATCACAACATCTATCAGCTGACATACTGTGTCTTGGAAGAACACAGATTAGGACGATGGTATGTTATATATAAAACACAATTTTCGTGATATATGTAATAAAATAGTTTTACAATACATACTAATAAAATACAATAAAATTCTTAAATAGGAAGGGTAAATATCGGGAATTCTGGATTTTGCTTGCAGACGGATATTCATATATTGATTGCGAGTTAAGTTGCTTTCCACGATTAATGACAATGCTCCATCTGAGATAAACGGTTACGGTGATGGCTGCTTCCAGACATTCAGAATTTTACTGGCTCTTGTCGGAGTTGTTTCTGTACTCTCTTTAAACAGAATATCAGCTTCTTTCATTCCGGTATATTTTAATGCACTCTCGGCGCTTTTAATTACTTGCTACTTGTCATACTTAGCTCTAAGTTCAAGTACTTTTCTTCTTTTACACCATTCACTGCTATCGATAAAAAGCTGTCTGAGGCGACCAGAACTCGTTGGGGTTTCCATTTTTGACTTGGACTGTCCATAGCTTTCTCGATATAACTGTCCATTTAACCAGTTTGCATTTATTTGCAAGAACCTTTGTCTGTGTAGGTTACCTTTTTGCCACCTTTCAGCTATTTTAACACAGGCCAACCTTACCTTCTCCCTTAATCCAATTTGCTGCATATATTCAGCATCTTCCATACCTGAAATTTCAGCAACTCTTTTGTTTGCACATTCAATTCGCATATCTGAACTACATTTCGTTGCAGTCCAAATTTTAAGTACATCCCTGTTACTAATTATTACTAATGATGGATCTGAAAAGAGACAGTACAATATAATAATATTTTACATTAACTTAATTAAAT
>JARFOC010000693.1:808000-830941 GCA_031763485.1 Osmoderma eremita | reverse complement strand
ATTAATCAATACTTTGTGCGGGAGGAGTAATCCGAACAGTGTGTTTATTGTGCTGCCCCACAGTCCTTGCTATCTTTGCAATTTTGTTATCTCAGCGCCATGGCTATGTACCTGAACATGTTTTGTAACAACTATATTGTTGTCCACTACGCCCAGGGTAAGAAGGAAAGATTTACACGTTTTCTTTGTGCAAGTCCACCGCTTTTCACCACTTTTTAAACACTTTTGGAAACGATATTTATACTCGTAAGTAATAACTGTTTGCGTTTTTTACTAAAAACGATACTGGGATTCATGTTGAGAAAACGTTAAAGGTCTTAACCAACTGAATTTAGAAATTTACCGAATAAATATTCTTGACAAATATGCTATTTTATATACATAAATAGACCAGGATAAGGTAAGTAAATCATTAAGACTAATCTATTGGAAAAAGTTATTAACTAAGGGTAAGAAGATAACAAAAGTTGAATTATAAAATTGAGAGTGCAGAGTGAATATTCATTTTGTTGTTTCTTTGTCTTTTTATATCGTTTTTACATACCGAATGTGCTGTGCATAAGGAGCCTCATGTGCGGGTAAAGAAATGCATTTCTCCGATTGTATCTATGAATTAGATAAAGATGAAATATCCGCACAGCAGATTAATGCGTACATCTAGCCGTCTCCTGTTTTTAACTAAACAAAACAAAAACAGACTAGCGCGCCATATGTCAAATATTTCAAACTTGAAAGTATGCATAATTCCCTACCACCGTACATGAATCCATACATTCTTCTGTACAAGCTTTTTTTTCTCACGGCTATAATTCTGTTCAGAAAGTGAGCACACAAGTTGCGCAAAGAAACCGCAATGACAGTTTCGATTAACGTATTCCAAAAGGTTATGCCAATAAAGAAATAGTAATTTTAGAGAAATGTACTACAGAAAACGTGGCTTCACGTATACATTAATGTAGTTTAAAAACAGCATCGTTTTAAAATATCGTTTGCATGCATTCGTGGGTACAGGTTGCTGTTCCGTTCTTGTATTTGTTCGCGCTAACATACAGTATATGTGCTGTTTCACATTTGTCCATGAGTCGCGCTCGCATACGCTATATCTTACTTTTAAGCGGCTTATTTTGGCGGTATGATTGTCCCGTGGCAGCGCGCGATCAAAGAAGTCATTTGTACTTATTGTTTCTTTTTTCCGGAAACAAGGATTCCAAGAATCATTGGTGGCAGCTTGAAAAAATATATGTATAGGACACTAACACAAGAGACACCAACAAGCATTAATGCATTCATAAAAGCAATTTATGTTTATATGCATTATTTTGTGTGTAAATTCATAAGTATTTAAAAAACCTATACGTGAAGCTCGGTGTTTCTTTCTACAACCAGAAAGCAGTCGTTCATGGTACTCCACGGCGACGCAAATGGTAATATTTTACAAAACGGATATGAAGTTATAAAATTAAGAATTAATTTATTAAGTAAATGTACAAGTTATTTCTGCCGTTTTTTTTTTTAATTTGTTGCGCCTGCATATACATTGGGTCCATACGACGCCAGGGACGCAAGTCGTTTCCCTGAAAATTTCTGTTAATGCCATTTACCCAAAGGAAAATACCAAATATAAAAAATTCATATAAAATTTTGTTTATCATTTCTTGAGCGTGATGACACGGCTTGAAATTGAAATCTATTTCACTTATTGGTGTACTTAAAAGTACACCAAAAACCTTTTCTAAAGTCATTTGTGGCAATAAATTTAAAATAATATTATAAGATCCATACCAGCCTTTGATAGAATTTCGTGTACAGTGTCTTAAACGGTAAGGCACACTGCTAGAGAAGTCGTTTTGAAAAATTAGATCATGCCATTCCAGTGACAAATAATGTTATTTTTGTAGATTTCACATCTATAAAAGTCACCAGTTTCTTTTTTCATATAAAGCCAGTAATGTAGCCTATGGACATTTTATCAACATAACGAATTGTATACGTTTGCATAATACCACTCTCAAATTCCATGTGTCTCTTTATTAACCGATATATTTTCCAAGAGAAATTCTCTTAAATTTCTTATTAAATCTACCGAGCCTTCAGTCTCACAATTTGCTCCAAATGAGTGGGCGCTTGAATAGTTGTTCATCAGTAACGTTTTATAATTTCCCTGTCGGATTAACATTTCTTCCAGAATGTGTCCTAATTTAACAGACAAAATATACAGTACACAATAATGATAAAAACACCAATAATAATAATTATACAACAACAATAAAAATAATGATAATGAACAATAAGTATACGCACAAAACTAAACACCAAAAGAACTACAAACAGCTAAAGGAAAAATTGTAGTAAATTTAAAACACTCAAACGTGCGTACAAATATCAGCTGATAGCATCAGCAGATAGATCTCTTGCCACTAAACGATTAGAAATTAACTCCCTATTCAATTTGAAGGAAAACCTATTGATGGCAATATGATTGAAAAAAAATATATAACACCTGTAAAGAATTAATATTGCGCTATTGAATAGTTTAAAATATCTGTCAAAGCACGTTTATCAACATTTTTTGTTTCAACTATTAGTTTCCCTAGAAATCAGGTGTGCTTTAACATATTTGTCTCACCTTGTATTATCGAATTTTTTCCGTCTTTCAAAAAGAGCGCAACATTGTTTGATTAAAAAAATTTCTAATCTATACAGAAATAAATTAATAATTTGAAATGTGATACATCATTAAAATTATCACAAATTTACGATTAATGTATAGATTCTTCATTGGGCAAATATGGAAATCTACTCTTTTATAAGTAAAGTTGATTACGCCACAACAGTGTGACGACATGCACACACCAATCACTGAAAATCAATGCTATTTGCAAAACAATCATCCCCTTTGATTGGCCTTTGTTTTGTTGTCGAACACACCTGTTATTTTCCAATCCAATTTCCTTTCAACGCTGTTCTAACAAACAGGAATGAATCTATTTACCCGCAAAGGATTACCGTCGATACAGTATAGAATGTTGTACAGCAACCAAATACCATATACAAAATTCCGTTTTATGTTTACTTGAATGATTTATTTGATTTTTGTGACTAGGTGTCTTCGACGGACGGTATAACACGGATCCTTGATTATTAGAAAAGCTTTTTTTTATTTATACAATCTGCCATATAATCGACAAGATAAATAATATTTGGATTTGCAATATTCAAACAGAAATGAATATTATTATTCCTTAGTCGTGCACGTGTGTATATATCTTTTATTCTGCAAAATAATGAAGGCTTTGGGAATATTATCAGAGTGTTTGTGAATATGCTCTCTATCCATTTTGGGGCTTAAATATGTATTTTTTTGATATTTATTAACTTTAGGATCATCATGTCAATTTAATTGACTTTTTTTCTGTTGACTAAGGCTTCGAGCTGTGATTGTTATGTTTATTGAAAGATTTATGTGTGGCAACGCTTTTGTTCATTAAAAAAACATATACGTATGGCTTAAACATAGCTAGGTCTTTTAAGGGCTTTTATCGTTATTGAAAAACCAAATGGATATAAAGAAATTTCCACTGCAAGGAACAAATAAACAAAAACGCAGCGACGATGAAGATGAAGCTCCCAGCTATGACAAATGATCGCTGGGAGAGAAGCGGAATACGAAAGATTCAGGGGTGAAAAGGTCGTAGATCATTGTGTCCCCGCGATTTGTACGTTTTGGTGGTAGTGAACTTGTCGTCCCGCTACGTCGCAGAGTCCCAACGGAGGACAGGACCGTAATCTCGCCAAACGCCAACGGCGAAGGGACGCGAACACTTCTTTTGAAACTACATATACATCAGATATGAACGTTTATATTGCGTATTGTGCATTGTGAAACTTGAAGGATCGGAAAATGATACGTGTCAAATTGCAAATTTTTAATGGTGTATTTTCAAAATACCTATCGCAAAGATAGCGCTGACATCCAATCGATACTAGGAAAGATAAGAAATATATGGAGTATAATATCATCGACCAATAAGATCAATTTTAAGTATGGTAAAACCTCTTTAGAAGTAGAATCACTTGAGATTACGATGGAGTGTGGAAGCTTGAGATCGATATTTAATCCTGGGTGTCCCAAAGGTCGCTATTATCATAACATCGAATGTAATTTTAAAATTATTCAATATGAGCGGTGAATAATACAATACAATCGAGAAACATTGACTATTTAATAAAACGATTTCAGAAGACAGAATCTTGTCTGCATTAATCACCTGAAATTCCTTTTTGATCTCTGCTTTTAATTCATTCATAATCAACATAGGTTTGCTCTTAGAAATCCGACTGCTTAATAATGCCCAACATGGCGATAAGACTTTTATCGTTAATATAATAATATCAACTGACGTACTGAAACAAGGACGGGTAATAGGCCCAATACTGTTTGCTATTGTTATGAATGATGTCATAAAGGCAGTGGAGAGATAGGAGGATCAATGTAGAGCTGAGTAAGTCAACGAAGGATCAAGATTATAGATGAGCACCAATATCTAAGACCATTGTTGGAAAGAGAATGAATTTAAAAAGACAATAATGAATGCGGCGAAAGCTTTCGCAAACTTGAACAGGTCTTTAATAAAGAAGATAGAAATAAGTATAAAATCAAAACCAACAGTTTACAAAACAATCTTGCTCTGCACAACAAAGAACAAAATACGTGCTATAAATATGAAATATTGAAGAGCAGTCAAGGGCATTAACCCATTAAGCCATAGGATAAAGACTTAGACGACTTAGAGAAGGACTGTGAATCGGTTTTCAGTGCTATCGAAACCAATCTAAGTGGTTCAAATACCTTACCCAAATGAGTTAAAATTTGGAAGTTAAGCGAGTATAAGAGGCGAGGCTACACAACAGCAGAGGAAAGGGAAGACTAAACAAGAAATGGAACGCGGAGATAGCACTAATGTAAAGAGGAGAAGTGCTGAATGGAAGCAGCAAGAATGGCGCAGAATAAGAAAGAATTGACAGATTTTGTGCACCTAAATGAGCTGTAATCAACATTTAGTCATATTGTCCTTACACCTCAGGTTAGAATTGATTAATGCAGTGCCACAAAATTGACTTTTATATAGCAATAACCTTGAATTACGTTAATGTCAGAATGTGACATTAACGCACATATGGTTTAAAATACTGATATGACAGCTGGGTTCGTTTGTTACATCGGATGGATGTAACCAGGCAAGTTTTTGAAATATAACATTACTACATATAACGGAATTGATACGTTTAATTTACAAATATTGAAATCTTAACATTGGATATGAATTTAGACTTTTTAAAAACGGTTACTATGGAATAGAACTACAAGAATTTTGATAATATTTCTACATTAACTTTATAAATACCTTAAATACTTGGTTGTGTGTATGTGTATCGTGTCCCAACCCTTTTCTCTCTTCAATCTCCTTTCACCACTCTCCTCTTACTGCAACCTCCAGTATCTCTCTCCTCTTAACTCCAACCTCTAGTATCTCTTTCCTCTATTTTTGTGGATCGTGCAATTCACTACTTAATATGGCTTAAATTGATCGCTAGTAATTCTTGCCTGACACGTACAAAATTCTAACTTGACGTTTTTCTTTATATCTTTTCCTCGTTGTCTAGTAACGCACCTAGTTACACGCACGATGTTTACACGCTTTGGTCGTCCATGTGGATCCCGCTTATACGCAATCGTCCAACACTGCTACGTTCAATGCCAACCTCGCCTGAAGAAAACTGTACTGGTGGTTATTTTCTGGGCTGGTTTCTCGTGTGAATATCTGTAGTTAATTTGCAAAAATCTTCCAAAAACCTCTTTGAATTGTGTTGTGTTATGTGTGAGAATGTATTGTGATTTTACAATGTATTTGAAAAATAAATATTCTTTTACCTAGTAACGTTAATGTGTCCCGTTATCTGCCTCTGGCTGGACTTAGTATACCTATACTTCCGACCGTATAGAGATCTAGTTGACTAACCTTATAGAATAACCGAATAGATCGGATAGATGGAGACACTTCACTTTAATAATTTAATTTGCAACTGATAATAGGTTCAAAACAAAAACATGTAATGGTCGCGTATACCTACTGCAGACAAATTCAACAACGATAATATAAGATCAACAAAAACACAACGAGGTGGTGAGAAAGATCATAACAACCTATATGTACACAAATGAACAATACAAAAAAACAACTTGTTGGGTGTTTAGTCCGTTCCTGTGTGCCAGATTGTGGATCGGTCGACTTGTATTCAAAGCGTAACCAAATGTGCAATGAGCTGTATCGTGTAGCGCGAAGTGTAAATTGAGTGAATTCTCTAGGGGGGGTACTTATGGAAATCCGGCCCCCTCAATTATAGCGACACCGATCCCCGGTTACGGTTCCCGTTCGCTCAATTCGGACAAATTAGAAACGGTTAGTTTTAATTTTAAATCCCCGTCAGTTATATGTAAAGAGAGGTGTTGCTGTTCGATTCTATGCATTATTCTATATGCAAATAATAATACTTTCTTGTTTGAAAATAAGATAAATAAAGAATACTATTTTTATTTATTACGAATTTATTTAAAAAGTGAGGTTGTGTTTCATTATATTGTTTACAGACATCGAAGACTATTTAACATTTATAGATTTATGTATACGAAATGCTGACTTGAAAAAATAGTCAGTAAGTCAGAGGTAAAATACATAGTAAGGTAGATATTTACATTTTGCGAGCCTATTTGAATATCCCAAAAAGAAGGATTGAATGCTTTTGCAAAGAAGGGTATACGCATTACAAAGATCTAAATTTTACGTCGATACTGTCGCAAAGCAAAATTGAAGCAAATCATTTATCATCCTTATTTTATTTCTTCAGTATCTACAAAAAGAATTCTGAGATAAACCAGAACTTTGATGATATTCAGATAGGCAACACATACATTCATTGAAATCAATGCTTCTTCTGTTAGAAGTATTAGAATATGAATGAAATGCTTTGTTGTCTAGAAGATCGTTTGGTAAAATTCGCTTGTTAGAAGATCAGCCGGATTGTGTGTTGCCAATCTCCTTGTTTAGTCATTGACTGGATTTGTTCTATGCTATTTCCTACATTGTAAGAGGCTTGCTGGAGTAGGAATCCAATGTAGTACCATTGACGAATCAGACCATAAATATATATTTTCAAAAGAGAGCTGACTTGTTTCTTGTACTTTCTGTATTAATTGGGCTGGTAAGCACTGGAGCAATGCATGACTCCAATCTAGGTATTGTCGTGGCCTTTAATGGAGCGACTCGCGTTTCTGCACAAAATACATTCACGACGTATTTTCTTTCTCCAATTTCTGATCTCATATAGATACAAGCCCCAATGCACTTTTAGACACATGATAAAATCCATGCAATTGGATTTGTTTCACGTTATTTCCTATCACATACCTTTGGTAATTGTAGTTGGTTTAACATTCATAATTCTCTTCGCAATGTTCTCCATTTTGTATAAGTTTCCTTTGGAATTGACTCATCCCACGTAAGTTTATATGCCCACAAATTTTGTAGAATTAGTTTTGCTGTAATAATATATAGACCTTGAAATCTTAAGGAATCGTAAATGTGAGCAATATCGCTAAAATGGTGTGTTTTGTCACTCTTTGGTTTTTCATGTGTTGAATACTGCATTGAAGTGTGTCTTGTGTGCATGACCACTATATAGCTCTACAGTTTTCTTTGGGCTGCTGTCTTCAAAGTTCTTTCGGTCGGGCTCTAAAGTAATGTCTAAAGATTTCAATATTGTTGGGTTATTTGTACCCCATTGTGTAATTCGAAATCGGCTGAAGCTAAAATTGTTTGTGTAGTTTTTATCTTGTTTGGAGTTTCAGTTATGGTATTTCCTCCTGCAATCAAATAATTTGCATAGAAGTCATGTGCAATAACTTCGGAGGCAATTGGGTACTGTTCTCGGTTTTCTAAAGCTTGTTGTTTTAAACATCCGATTACCAAATATGGTGCCGCTTTGGTTCCATATGTAACTGTGTTTAGATCAAAGACGAAGTACAGATCCCCCATCAGCAAATATAATTGTCTAAATTTTTACAAATCAGTTCTAATTGTTAGAACTTATGTTAATTAAGACTTTTCATATGGTTTGATCTTTAATCTTCCTTTTAAATTGTGACATCTCACGTGTCGATTCTTAAATAGTTTCATTTGTGTTAATGGCGTATAACTAGAAGTTGAACCATCCTTTATTGCGTTAGACTTTTGTTCACAAAATTCTCGTTTTTAACTATCAGATGCATATAGAAAACTTTTTGATGTCGCTACGAGCATATTCAAATTAAAAAAGATAATATTGATCGTGTTTTTTATAGGATCTCATACGCATTATTATATTCTAAACAAATTACGTGGTACCTTTACAAACTTTTGGGAATTTATTTATTTTCATTGTCATGATGATGTATGATGAAGCATACTCATAAGCATCATATCACGTCGTCGGTGAAACCTATCAGGTCTTTTGTCTTACGCAGACGATCTCAAGATATACAGTAGTGTTACTTCACACTTCCGATTCTTTATATTTACAAAAAAAAACATCACAACAGTTAATAATTGGTGCTCTTCTAATAATATTAAATTGAAAGTCGATAAATGTGCCGTGCCTACCTTTATTCGTTCCCCTAATCCTAGACTGTTTGTTTGACTATACTGTGTCTAATATTACCATCCTCAAGGTGAACTAATTCAGGGATGTTGGTGTGCTTTTTGTTCCGCGGTTGTAGTTGCATTTGCATGCAGAAGCAATCTCTCCTTAGGCTTCTAAATACTGGGATTTGCAATGTTCCTTGACGTCAATGGTATTGTATTAATTACCAGAAAGGATATATTGAACAATTGACACTGTTATGGTAATAAGTAGTATTCGTAAAAATTATTTGCTATTTTAGGAATGTTCAGCATTCGATCAAGCGGCTTTTGAGACACCCGATATATGCATCTAAATCTTCCACACTCC
Source organism: Osmoderma eremita (assembly GCA_031763485.1). Classification (NCBI taxonomy): domain Eukaryota; kingdom Metazoa; phylum Arthropoda; class Insecta; order Coleoptera; family Scarabaeidae; genus Osmoderma; species Osmoderma eremita. Next base: position 821,896 of record JARFOC010000693.1, on the reverse strand, counting down.
ATCGTAATCTGAAATAGTTCGATATCACATAACAAAAAGTGCTTCTTGGCAGATCGAATGAATCAGAGCGCCAACATACAATATTATATTTACTAAACTTAGACATCTGAATACGATTAAATAAACCTGACATAGACTATTTCCATTAAAATCCCTTTTCGTCATTTCAGATTCTATCAAATTCGGCATCAGCAGATTAGTATCGAAATCTTCGGACGACGAAGACGACCAAATCTTCAGCAACACCTCCCGAAACAATAACAACGAAGATATGCACAGGAGTTGCTTCAATGGGGACCCAACTCTTTCGCCGAGATCTAGCCGCGACAATCGCTGGGACACTTCACCACGCAACTCCCCAAGACCCTCGCCCAGCACTTCACCCGAACTGGAGGTGGACTCTCCCGTACATTCCCGAACCAATAGCCCCTCGCCGAGATTACCTTCCATCACGGAAATTCCCAAAACCTCTTCGCCGAAGAAATCCGAAGCGTTTAGCGTCAGTGCCCTTTTGCGACCGGACAATCCCAAAAGTAAGATCGAGCCGTGCTTTCAGGAGACAATTTCGGTGTCGAGATCGTATATTTATCCACCTATAGTCGACTTTTTGCGCGACGCTCAGTTGAAGAGCGCTCAAGAGTACGGTGCCGGACAGTTTTTAGCGCGCAATTTCGTGCATCCGGGTTTCTTAGCGCCCGGAATGTATCCGGGCGGTAAAGACGGCGAGGAACGGGGTTTCTTGCCAACACCTACTTCTTTGTACTTTAGTGCGATGGCGGCGGCTATGGCCAACGGACAATCGGGCGCTTCTACTGGCCAGTTCGGTCAAACGCAAACGGCCGAGGAGTTCTATAGACTGCGAAACCAGTTTATGAACGGAGCGGGGGGCGCGGGAGTGACTACGGGCGGACTCCATCCACACCATCACCACTTGCTGATGAGGCCCGGTATAATGCCGCTGGGAGACGTCTACTCCTGTATAAAATGCGAAAAGATGTTCTCGACACCGCACGGTCTCGAGGTACACGCTAGACGCTCGCATAACGGCAAGCGGCCGTTCGCCTGCGAAATGTGCAATAAAACCTTTGGACACGAGATTAGTTTAAGTCAACATAGGTAAGTTCAGTTGAATTAGAATTTACGTGTTTTGAGAATCTCTTGACAATGAAATTGTATTTGGTCTATTTTCCTTAAATTTTCAAAAAATGAAAAAAATTTACAAGGATGGTCTTCCTAGTTTTCTTTTACGTGATTATACTGCGGTGTTTGTTAAACCTCATAATCGAAAATTTCCCATATCTGCCCTGTCCTGGAGAAGGATGATCCTGCAGATGTAACCAACTACAGACCAACTTCTGTTCTTTGCAACTTCTTTGAAGTCTTTCAATCTATCATTTATACCCACGTATTTTCTTCTGCGAGATGTATTCTACCCCCTAGTCAGCATGAATTCATTGACACACGATCAACTATAATCAATAGGGTGATCCTTATTCCTAAGAAAACAATTTTTTTCTTTAATTTCACGGGCACCACATAATTTGATTATATATCTTATGAAACTATTTCAGTATTTTTTTCAAAATTTTTAACGAACATTTCAGGGTTGGTACCAAAGTTTGAATTTTAAATAAAAACTCAAAGTGTCTACACTTGTTGATTTTTTTATTCATAAGCCCGGACATTCAGAATGCAAAATCATTGTTATTATTACAAATTAAGATATATTATTGAAATATTTAAACCATTTATTATTAAGAAACAACGGTTGATTTGTTAGTATTAGGGTATTTTTTCCTATACTCTTTCACCAACAAAAGCAAATATTGCGTTTGCTCTTCGTTGGTTGTAACCAATTTGTTATATTCTTCCATTAAAGCAACTCCACGCTCAGCTATATCATTCACTACTCGCATTGAATGAACGATTTTTTGCAGCCACAAAATCATCGTCATCGTTCCAAGTTTCCACATCCTTTTTCAAAAAACTTGATGAGATACCCCGGATCTGAAAAAGTCGTAAGGAGTTGCTACTACGAAGTTTTCAATATTTTTTTCGTGGCATCAACGTTTTTTTTCTTTTTGGGCAATCTTCTATGCCTTCGATTTTTAGTGCATCTACCATTTTCTTCTTACTACTGTTCTACTTCTACTGATAGTTCATCGATGAAAAATGCAAAGAAACCAACTCTTCCGATAAATACCACAAATGGCCCAGTATTATTTTCAGGACAACATGCGCCATTATTTGGGTAATTCTTTCAAAGGCTGTACGGTCTTTCAATAATTGTAAGTCGTTTCTTGGTGCTGACCATCCGGTGGAGGCTTGAAACCAATATTTTATATATATCATCACTGTTAAAATGCATATTTCTCTCACAGCTCTCTCGTCCTTTGTTGTTAGTTTAAACTGATGTTTAAATGGGAAAATTTTCAAGCAGTGCTTTCATCTAGCTCGGTGTAAGTCTCCAAAATGAATCACCTTTTTCGGGAACGCCTTCTAAGAAAATGATCGTGAGATTCAACAGTTCCCTGTAGTCATCTCAAGGTTGATGTACTTGTAGTTGTTATTCCGCAAAAGAAATCATGTCTGCGGCCATTTCTACAAGGATGTTTGACTCGGCGTCATAAATTATTGTTTTGTAGTCGTTTTGGTAAATTATGTCCCAATTTTTCTTACACTTTTTGAATAATTGTATATCTGAACCAATAGACTGTACGAAAGATTGATTCACTACAGCTGACAACATAATTTCCATTATGTGGTGACGACAAGCAAGCCAAAGCATATCTTTCTCCATTTTTCGCTCCAAAGGAACCCATACTCATTTCTTAAACCGGTGTTTTCAGCATTAAAACAAAACATACGCAACTTACCTCGCTTTTGGGGTGGTTGCGTTTACGAAGATTTCGCATTCAGATACAGTTGCTTCTTCACTGATGGAGGAAGATGATGACGAAAGAAACGACAAAGAAGAAATAGAGGACTTTTCTGTCCATTCTGTTTCATATTTTAGAATCGTATGACAAAGTGCAGCGGCAATAATTCAAAAGTCGAAAAATAAGGACCACCTAAATAACCAATCAAATGTTGCTTTAGCGAATATGTGTCCAAAATCTAAGACAAACAAGGACAGGTGGAAGTGGTCTATACTGACTTTTGTAAAGCATTCGACCAGATCACCCATTCCGTTTTACTCCATAAACTTCAATTATTATTCAATTTTTCCCCGCTTGAAGCAACGCCGTCAGGTTGCTTCGTTTTTACCTTACATGAGGCATCATGACGCCAGATATATCTGTCCGATCTCTGGTGTACCACAGCGGTCGAATCATGGACCACTTCTTTTTCTCCTATTCATCACCGACATTGTTAAGCTGTTTCTTTGTGAAGTTTTGTTGTTTGCAGATAATATGAAGATATTTAATAAAATTGAGTCGTTGAGCAGATTGTCTTCTGCTTCAAAACGCCTTGTCCTGCGTTGTCGTATGGTATCAACAAAACAGTTCACGCTTAAATGTAAATAATTGCAAGGTTATGACTAATAGTAGGAAGCAGTGTTGTATTAAATATACTTAGCTTGCTGACGGCATTATGTTCGTCTTTGTTCACACTCTAAGAAAAAAATGTATCTTTCACTTTTATCCTGTGGATGATTTTGTTCGACAAATCTTTCATACTGAAAACAATGCTCGGTTTAAAATATCATAAAATGCTACACATTTGTCTTGATTGGCGTAATTACTTATATCCGTAAACATATTGTGGCATTCAGCAATTTAAAATTATAATTGAGCGGTGACTAAAGCCATTTTCCAGTTTAACACGATTTTGGAGATGTAATTTAGAGCAAAAAGGATGAAGGTCCGGGGACTACGTGATGAATGGGAACTGGCTAAATGATTCTAATCTGCAGTTTCCGTAAACACGTAATCGTGCAGTGTATAATGTGGGCGATAAAAAATATTATTTTAGAAAGACAAGGAATAGAATACCGGAAAATAACTTCCATAAGTTTGTTATGCGATTTTCTAAATTCCCATCCCCAGATTTATTATGTAAGAGAATTCGCATGAGTATTTTGAAACGTTTGCGGTTACCTTATAGATGTTTATAGAGCTACAATTTCTTTTTCAGGGCTGTGCATAATGTGGAAAAAATTTTTGAATGTAAACAGTGCGGGAAGACGTTCAAGAGATCTTCGACATTGTCCACGCATCTATTAATTCATTCCGACACCAGGCCGTATCCATGCCAGTTTTGTGGGAAGCGATTTCACCAGAAGTCCGACATGAAGAAACATACCTACATTCACACTGGTAAGTGTAATTTTCAATATTCAAAGAAACAGTTAGACTATGGCTCTTTCGGTTTTATTTCTATTTTATAACAAAAGAAAATAAACAAGGATTTTTAAATAAAATCGATTCACAAAATTGTTGTCAATGGGAAATCCAAGGTAAAATTGTCTTGCAAATCCAGTTTACCTTAAAGGATCGCTGTGTCGTACTGTAATGAGATGAGCTGACAGATTATTAATCTATATTTCAGGGGTAACTTAATAATTAATATCGGAGCCCATAATTCTCTTCGGAACGATATCTCCCTTGCCCGGCCTTTAATCAACCCTTCTTCCCGTTAACAGGCAGCTTCTTAGAGTAACACAACGGCATTATTAATTGTTGCAAGGGTTACCAGTGAATTATTTACTAACTTCCGCAATTAAACTCAATTTTGATCGTTTAGCGATGGAACGATAGATTTTCTGAATAGGAATTTTAGTAATGTTTAATTACATTGTGACTTTCGTAAGTTTAAATACAAGATAAAAGTAGTTGGAAACGTAAAATACAATATATAAGAACCATTGCTAGGAGTTTAACTGTTCAATACCGAATCTTAATATACGAAAAGCATCAGATATTATAATTTTTATATTAGGTTTACAAAGTCAGATTCCAAAAATTATTAATTCAATATTATTATTATTTATTATTAATTAAAAGTTCAAAGCCGTGTTCGAGAACAATTTAATGTTCCTAAGTGCCTAAAATTTGCATTTATTGAGGCTTATTTCTTGGAAGGAAGTGGCCACACAGTTACAATAAGTTTACAAAGATATGCAGAAATGATACTTTAAATTGAATAGTTAGCGGGCGATCCCTGGTTCTGCAAGAAGGTGTTACCATTAAGTTATACGGCAAGAGTATCTATAGAAATCTTGCAATAGCTTTCCCCAGGGCGATTAATTTCGCGATATGGTGCCGGGATATCGCCGTCACCAGCGAGATGAACCGATTTAACCATACTATTTCTATGGGGTTTTCTAAAACATAACTTATATAGTAATGATTGCAAGGACTGTGGGGCAGCACAATAAACACACTGTTCGGATTACTCCTCCCGCACAAAATATTAATTAATTCGGGTGTTTCGGGAATACTGGGAATACCCATTACAAAGTCGTATAACCGCATGAGCGCAAAAATAATTATACTAAAAGTATGCACTACTTTTCCTTCTCCCCTTATTCTCTTCACCTATCTCTAAGATAATTACAACCTTTCACACACCCGAACGCAAAAATTCGTGGAAGGACCACCCGCTTCTTAAATGTGTGCTTTTACTCCCAATAAATCCATCAGCACCGAGAATGACAAGGGCGCTTCTTCCCGATTAAGAAGGTTTAGCTCGCGCGTCGAAGTCTCCGATTTCATTAATCTTAGCTTCTCTATATTTATATTATATCTGGTTTTTTCCATATGTTCAGCAACGCCAGACATATCCACTCTCCTATGTCGGTTGTGCGAGATATGCTCAAAAAGTCGGGAATTTACAAAATTACATGTGGAGATTGTGGGAAAGTCTACATTGGACAGACAAAGAGGTCTATTGAAACTAGGTATAAGGAGCATATCTCGCACTACCGACATGGGAGAGCGGATATGTCTGGCGTCCCTGAACATATGGAAAAAAACGGAATATAAAAAATTTAAAACTGATGAAATCGGTGGTAACTTCGACGCCGGAGCTAGATGCTTATGAATCTATTTATATTAAAAAGAACAAAAACCTTCTTAATCGGGAAGAAGCGCCGTTGTCATTTTCTGTGCGAATGATTTATTGGCGTAAAGCACACACTTAAGAACGCCCGAGTGGTCCTTCCAAGAATTTTTGCGTTCTTGGATGTGTGAAAATATGTAATATGTTAGGGATAGATACAGGGAGGAATAAGAGGAGAAGGAAAAGTAGTGCATGTTTTTAGTTATAGTTATTTTTGCGCTCATTCGGTTATACGATGGAGGAGTAATCCGAACAGTGTTTTTATAACTTATATAGATACAAATCACAAAACCTTACAGATCTTAAACTGACCATACAAAAAGAAACTTGCGTCACATCAGAGCAAATGCTCCAGAATTTAATGGATACTTTATCATTTATATAAATTTTTAAAAAACGCTTGCCCCACTACTCATCCCTGATGAACCCCCATTTGAAATACTCCGACACATTATTACATTATACTTTTTGGTGTCAATCACTCAAATATGATTTGAATCACCTTAGCATTGAACCCCAAATAACAATCATACCTTTCTAACTTATACAGTAATATAGAATGATTATCAGAATCGAGTGCCTTAGATTGTTTAGATAGATCAAAAAGCATTGCCATGCAATCAAAATATCTGCAGAGTCTGTTAATAAAATTAAGTTGACTTTTTGGCTGATGTTTTGATAATAGATTAAATTTTATAAAACAGTTTAGAATTTTGGTTTTCATGATTGCTTCAATGATTTTAGAACAAGTGGATAAAATGGTTATATTATTTTTTTTGCAATGGGAAAATAAACACTTTCATTTTCCCTTTCAATTTGTCCGTTCGGGCGTTGGATTTGTGCTAATTTCCTGGGCGTTTCTCCACCCATTCCTTCCATGTTTTCCCATTCTCGGACATTATTTTCATCTCCTCTATCGCCGTTCCTTTTCTTTCGCCTGCCTCTGCATCCATTTTCTTCGAGGTCCGCCTCTCTTCCTCTTCGTTGTGCTCTTCGTATGGAAAACCATAAATAGCAACTACTTTTATAATGAATTTAAAAGATATTTTATTGATAGTGGAAAAGGACAACTTGGATTCAGAGAAAGCTTTTCTATAAAGAAACTGAATTGGATTAACATGCCCATCTCTCCCGATTGGCTGGGGGAGATGGCCGTAGTAATATTTTAATTCCACTTTTGGATTAAAATCTGGTTGTGAGGTTATGTGAGCTTACAACGTCGTAGTGACTAATTTCATCCGAAAAATTATGAAAAAAAAAACCATTGCAAATTTTGTAGTTAACCTCCAAACACACTTCACGTAAAAACGATGTATTTTTAAAATAAAATTAGTTTACTCACCTCATAAGCGATTTTTCACAAAATAAATAACAAACAAGAACACAATATCAACTAAGTCAGTCGACTGCTGCATCCTAAACAATTTTCTAAAGTCAGCTGTCGGCAGTGTTGGTTTATAAGTAATATTAATAAACAAGCCCACCCCATTGACCTTACACTTCATACTAATAACACGAGTACCAATACTAATCTGCGTTGTCACCTAAATCGTCTTATTTATTATTAATATCCGGATGTTCCATTATTGTCCTCCCCGCAACGATCCCTACATTATTAGCAAGTGTAGCGTAACAGTCCGGAGGCAAACAAACGCACGCGGGACCCTCTCCGCACCATTAGGGGCACGCTCTCGCGGACAAAAGAACATCGCCCGAGGCGACGGTGTCGAATTACCGATAAGGATCTCCGGGGGCCGAGGCGCACTACCGACGATGACGGCCCAGGCCAATATTAGCTGGCGGGATTAGGAAAGCCAATAACGATAATTATATTAGTATTGAATTGTAATCTCCCGTCGAGGTGGTACGCTAACGATTCTCACGCTTTCGCGTCTGCTACCAGCCCCCGAAAGTAACTGAGTGAGTGCAGTGTGCATTTAGGAACGAATAGTAAGTTCTCCGGTTACTACTTAGGAAGTTGCAGCAGTTGTTTAACTCGATTTGCGGTTTGCATGCGGCCTTTAACTCTGTGGATTGATTCGAAAGAGATTGAATTTGATCGTAAATTTGGTTTTAGTTCTGTTCTAAGTTCTGCTCTAAGTATTATATCTCTTTCTTTTTAACTTAGAAAGCTGGGCTACCCATATTTGTGTCAGACTTCTTACAGCGTGGGTAGTAGGTAAACGACATTTGCCTTTTGCTATTCCTATAATTTGGGATCAGATCATATTACCGATTGCTATTTTTGTCTGAGAAATATAAGTGGTATGACTTCTAAATCCAAACATACTGTAGAATATCCTAATATTCCATCTGCACTGAGACCAGTACCTAACAATCCGGAATTACCTGTGCTTAAACCTCCACAAAACATGGCACTAAACGACGATGAAAGTGCTGATGACGAAATAAACGAAGGCAGGCGACAATATGGATTTGGATCCAACATTTCAACCTGATTCGTCTTGTTGTGTGACGCATCTCTAAGTCAAGAAGACCTCAACGACTGCGATTTAAAGTTGTCTAAGAAGCAAGCCGAACTTCCAGATTCCAGATTAAAACACTGGAATCTTCTTCAGAGTGGAACAATAGTTGCTCTTATTCGTAATCGCTATGCAAAATTTGAGAATTTCTTCTCTATGGAGGAAGGACTTGTATTTTGAAATTACGTCCGTTGTGTTATGAATACGCTTGGCCATGAATATACTAGAGAGAATTATTCTTATGTCCATGTTTCTAACCTTGTCCTATCTCTTTAATCCTTTTATTCTTCTTAAGTACCTCATCTCTGCCGCATGTAACTTCCTCTTTTGCCCTGCTATCAATGTCCATGATTCGCTTCCGAATGTATGTATGATTGTTTGTATAATTACTTTTAAATTATTTAAGAACTGGAAAAGTAGTAAAGTATCATCCGGTTAATAGATGACAAGGAAAAGCAATGTAATAAGAAAGGAAAAATAAAATTTCAAACAACAAGACCTGCCACCGGAACACGGAGGGGAAAATAATTATCCGAAACAATAAATTCCTCTTCTCCTTGTTTTCGAATCAATTAACGTCTATGCAATGCCCTCTATATAATTAGACTTTTTTCGCGCGCAATTAACGAACGCCCGGGTCCATTTTTAAAATTGCAAGCGAACGCCGGCACTTCTCGAAGGGTAATTTTGATTGCGTCCCAGAAAGCTGTAATGGAACGGAGTAAGAGAGACAAAGAGAAAGAGAGAGAGGCAGACGCCCAATTTCTTCTACCAAGCGTCCCTCGCACCTCCACCGATTTTTTTCCGCCCTCGGAGTCACCGGCGACAAAGATCCGCTTCCGTTTCTTAATTGTGAAAGCAATGCATGCGAAGTGTCAGCTTTTTTTCCCGTTTCACTCGAACGGACGTCGTCTTCGTGCCCGGGCCAATTAGAAAAGGACGATATCCTAGCACTTTCATTTGTTTTTACGTCTCGGCGGATTTTTATGCTGCTAATTACTTTCGAGGCACGTAAAGAGAGCGGCTCTAAGTGACGGGCTTTGGCGAGAAAGGAGGTTTTTGCTGCTAGAAAGCTGTATCATTTCGTTTTTTTTTTCTTCTTTCCGGTAACAGAACTTTGCCTGTGATATGTAATCTAGTTAATTATTTTTTAAAATACAAGTAATTAGGGAATTTCAATGATAATAACTTTTTTTTTGTAGTGAGGAAAAACTTGAAAAATCGTCAATGATAATTTCTTTGTTCTGAAATAATGAAGAACTGAGATCAAAATACCCTTACCACTTCAATGAATCAATAAATCTAAATACGCACTTCGACAACTCCGTTAATTTAACCCATCCTCGTTAGAAGCTACAAAGAAAAAAAGGATTTTAGATATGGCATCTCGAGCTAAGGTAGAATGGTGTAACTTTCACAGTAAGGTCTTAAAAAGACCTAGAACACAAGTAAGGCATAAACGTTCCTAAACTTTCAGAATGAAGAAAATTAGATAATCATAAAGTTGAATATAAGGCCAGCACACCTATAAAAGGAACGCTATTCATAAATCAATTATCGGGCTTTCAATAATGAATAATTTGGTTTGTTAAATAAAAATTTGAGATCCTGCGTGCTTATAGACCACAAAATACCAGTAGAATATATGTAATTGTCCGTATTGAATCTTCCCCATCAGAAGTTTTGGCGAACCTCAGAAGTACTTCGTAAGAAAGTCGTTCAGGATTCAAATTAGTTTCGATTTAGTTCTATTGCCATTTCAATCCACTGCCTCCTATTATTATAGTGAGATATTGAGAGATAGTAATATCCAATAATTTTATTTTCATTTTCGTTGATAGTTTTATTATTTATTTGTTTGGCTGTTAACTTTTCCAGTTCTTTTCTTAATATATTTATGTATGAGAATTTAATTAACAACTCCCTTAAGATATGTACCGGAAGTTGTAGGTTTTGGAAATCAATCACGTGGTACATCTCATCACACATTTTTAAAATTTTTATGTGAAATTGTAATATCGACAAAATTAACAGTGTTATTTTTTTGTTTTCTAAAGTGAAGAATGGATTTGAAATTCGATGTGTAAGTTGTGTTTATCTTCAGGGACGATCAAAATACAATCAACATATCTTTTGAAGAAAGGTACGTCTAGGTTCTTGTTTGTTGGTGCTGTTTGTTCCGAATTTTTGCATTACTAAATTGGCTATAACATCAGATATGGGATAACCCGTGTGGAGGTACCGAACCACCGTTTGGTGTAAAATTTATTTTTGAAATTAAATTGAATAGTACATACAAAATAAAAACAAAAATACCCTTACTACCTTGATGAGTGAAGACCTGCAGATAAGTATTTCGGCAACTAGGTTGCCATCCTTAGCAAAATCCACGAAGGAAAATAATGTTAGACGTAGCACTCTGGGAGATATGCACCACACAGAACACGATTTGAATAACAATATCTTCCGGCTTACAATCTATGCCTATATATACTACCAAATCGTTCCAGTTCATTAAGCGTACTTCATCCGGCTCACCGAACCGCAATAATGTACTTAACAATAATAATAATATCTATTATCTAACAAGGCAGGCCAAATTAATTACAACAGGTAATATATTGCGGAATATGAACATAACAAGCATAAACAAATATAACGAGTATATGGCTAATTTTTAATCCTTTTTTTATGAATTCGTGCAGTTATACCTACATCAGCAATAGTTAGAACTAAAGAATTTGATTTCAATTTAAATTTCACAGGAGATATCACTATGGTGGCATAATTAATATCAGATTTTTCATTATCAAATTTCCCAGAATTATGATCGGTAAAACGTGACGTTTTTGATTAATATGACAGTAATTATAATAAATGTGTTAACACAACCTTGGCTTTAGTTGCTGCTATTTTTTTTAACTGACGTTATCTGTGTAGAAATCAGTTACCCACCTGGCCACATATGTGTTTTTCCTATAGTGATTGTTGTTTGCGATAAGTAAATCGGGCGAGGATAATTGCAATAACATCATAAAGAGCAAGTTTTATTGCTGCATTCTTTTTGATGCTATTCGCATACATATTTCTGGCATTTCTAGATATGTAGTATGTACGTGCATGTTAGAACTGTTGAGTTTTAAGGTCAGGTATTTTGTTGCGTATTTTGTGAAATTATTGCATACAAAATTAATATAGGAAGAACAATAATAAATAAATGTTTAATTGCAGAACTAGAAATCTTAATTATAGGGCAATAATCAATGTACATATGAAATAGATATGTGACTTCCCAGTTGACAACTCCATTTGCTGACATTCACTATTCGTTTTGGACCAATCTATGTTGTAAATTATACTGTTTCCTGGTAAATTATCAATGTCTATGCTAGAAATATTAGCTTACCAGCGTATGATACAGCTTCACTATTTAATGATATTATAATTGACATAGATGACGAAGAGTAAAGGGCCTAAATTGGAATCTTCTGGAACTCCAGACCTAATTATTTTCTCAAAACGATTACAAATCTTCCTAATTGTTAGTCTGGAGTACTACAAGAATCCAATCCTTTGCTTTTCGTACTCTGTTTAAGATATAAATAAGCACAGGTGAGTGTGTAACAAAGAAGGGGCAAACCCAAAATGCTCAAGCTTAACAATTAGTTGCTTATGAACGATAATATCAAAAGCAGGATGAAAACGATGAAAGAATCACGTGGAAAAAGGACGAACACGACGACAGAGGTAGCTACGAAGAAGGTCGTTAATCGAACGACCCCAAGCGAAGCTTGATGAAAAATCCACACAGTGTATCTCTCGAACAATCCTGCAGGAAAAACACTCCAGCGCCGAACTCTCGATACGACCAATCAGGCCCTCCACTTCAACCGGCAAATTTAGATTGGCCTCCGGCTAAATATTTTCTTTGCTAACCCGACGGGATTAAAGTTTACACAACGTTCAAAACCATATATTGCTCACCGTCATCGTCTCTCGTTCTATTGATTCGCCCGCTCATTTTTTTTTTTCCAAACTTCCCACCTAGTTTCAGGCAGTTACAGTAAGTGGCTTTACGGCGAATATAGATTTAGGTAATGAAAGCTGTTTTTTTTATCTCGAATCAAAAAGGGTGGTTTATGCGTAATGAATAATAGGCAATTACAAAAAGTGTAGGAACATAAATAAGATGGTCAGATGAAAAACGAGCTTGGTCACACACTGCACAAAATAAACGATTAGTTTCAAGCGCATAACTTCAAACCGAATCATAAACTCTCTTTTATATGTAGATGTCTACTGTTTGGATATCTTTCACTATAAATTCTACTAATGAAAAAGGATTCCCTTCTGTTTCGCCCGATATAAAAATCATATCCACCATATCATCTATAGAGTAATTCATTTTTAAGTAAAACGAAAGCTCTTCGGCGTAATTTTCATACTTTGACAGCGTGCCATTTCTTTCATTCCTTATTAGCCGCCAACTTGATATCTTTTAAGTACATTACCATTATGAAAAACTTGAAATTTTAATTATTGGATTGAGGCAGAACGTAATTCTCCATCTAACCAAATCGAGAAAAATCATTTTGAAAATGTAAAGTCAATACTTTCCTGATGACCACTCTGTACATCCGGTGATAGAAAAAAATTACAGACGTCACCAGTCAATCTCAGCGTTTGGACGTAGGACCACTTTCTTTGGGATATGATTTTTCAATTTTTTGTTAGAAACAGTTGTAACTCGAAAACCACAAAAAAAGGTTATTATCATAATTTGGGGATGAATTGTGTGTAGTTACGGATCTCTAATAATATAAAAATATATGTATATATTCATTTAAAAAAGTGATTTTTTCGTGCCACCTCTTTTATGAAACACGCAGTATATCGGAACATATTTTCTGCAGATACACTATTAACATTACATTACATCTCCATAATATCAGATTGCTACCTAGCATACAGCCCGAGTAATAAAAGACCAACGTACTATTGCTGCACCCTGGATATCGATAATTGTTTGTACAACTATTTTTTAACGAAAGACAGCCTAATTTTCGTTCGATTTCACCGCTTAAAACCGTTGTGACAGGTAAAAACGTGCAATTTCTTCACCGATTGCTTTGAAATTTTGACACAACGTTGCGTTCAAATACGCGCGCGTTTTTATATATAGATGTCGCCCCTGTGACAGGAAAAAACATGCTTTTTTTGCGTTTTAATTTAAGCAGACTGGGCTAGAGCAACGCGTGGCCCGGAGCAGCTAGTATACCGGGTGTTCAAAAATTTCGGGGCACTATTGCTAACTTTCTTATTATTAATGCTACAGATTCGATTAAATTAG
>JARFOC010000693.1:776642-797597 GCA_031763485.1 Osmoderma eremita | reverse complement strand
GCTATTTGTCGGTACATTCTAACCTTTGATTTTGTATGTTTCGATATTGTACTGTGTCCTTCCCCGCTTTAGTAATTTATTTAATATTTTTTAATATTCAGGATTACACGAATATATGTTACAACGATTCAAAATTGATTTCTAAAACGAAGTTTTCAACATTTCTAGAGCTTTAGCTTACGCTATTTGTCGGTACATTCTAACCTTTGATTTTGTATGTTTCGATATTGTACTGTGTCCTTCCCCGCTTTAGTAATTAATGATTTATTCAGGGAAGATTGAATTGTTGATCTTTAATTGTTCTTAATATTAAAATTACGATTGATATTACAACTATTCAAATGCGTTTCTAAATTTCGATAATAATAACCACGGCCATCCCTAAGAGAGGCCACTATGGTACTGTGTCCTTCCTTGATTTAGTAATTTATTTAATATTTTTTTAATATTCAGGATTACACGGATATTTATGTTACAACGATTCAAAATTGATTTCTAAAGCGAAGTTTTCGACATTTCTAGAGCTTTAGCTTACGCTAGACATTCCCTGTACAATGAATGCGAACAGTGTACCACAGCCGGACATGTGCACCTTACAGTGGGATCCGTTTACCTGGAACTGGCTGGTTTCAATAAGTCTTTGGACAGTTTCCAACACGCTCACAGGATAGCCCAAGCTGTACACGACTCATCCTTGGAACTACAAGTACGTTACGATATTTATCATCGTCTATTACATGTTGAGTGAAGGGAGAAGTTTGCAATGAGTTCTATTCATTTTTTCCAGGTCTATGTCAGTTTGTCGGAACTCTTTAGCAGACTTCAGGACGGTGATAAGAGTGCGAAGTACGCTTCGAAAGCCTACGATCTTTCCAGATCGTTACAATTGGGTGATCTCAATTCTAGACATCATAGGCAAGTCGATTTTATTTTTATCTTTAAATAATGCTTTGAAAAATTCCGCATCAGATCTGATCAGATCCTAAACCCAAGCTGAGCGATGAAAAAATCTTTCTCTGCTCCTATCATTTGAAAATGCATAGTTTGGTGTGTACTTATTTACTTTTATCTCGTGTTTTATGGATCTTCTAACAAAATACTTTTTCTTTCAATGAGATGGGGTAGCCCCACCTTAAGCAGTTTCTATTCGAGCCTATTTAGAAAAGGTTTTTTTTTCACAACGGCTAGATTAACAGAAGAACTGATCTGATATTCCTTTGAGTATTTTTCATTACATTATTATCGCATTACTTAGAAGATTTACAATGCAAGAATTCCTTAAAAAATATAATAACACATATTTACAAGAGTTGACAATGTTGAAAAAGATTCCATCCATCGTATCTTTGGCAAAAAAACTCTTTGATTTCCATCGATGTAAAAAGTTTAATGACAACCGAAAAATTTGCAAGTCAAATTTATGGAAATCCATCTCCAATATCACAATCAACTGCACCCCCACCACCAAGTAAGGTTTTTAACATATAAATAGCTCGATTTCGAACACACCAAAATCAAAACTCGATTAAAACTTTGTTGATAGAATACTTTGAAGGTGGTCCTGGAAATTTCTCCGTAATTGACGTGCAGTTAAAATCGAATTCAATTTCCGAAGGAAAAATAAAGAAATTATACTTTAAAAAAAAGTCGGAAATCTATCTGAAAATAATATAGAAGACTTCTTATACGAGAAATTCACGTAGAAATTCACCACGTCTTATGATGATATTTGAACGGCAACGAAACAGTTTAACTTGGTGGAAGAGTGGATGCCCCGGCCCCACCAGCCGCCCACCTTTACAATTACTTCTTCTACTTGTTATTGGGGCCTTATTTATATCAATCGGTAGCCACCGACCGACCGCCACGATTATTTATTACTTACTTATTTACTACTAATTCTTACCACTGTTACTAGCCAAGAGTTGAATAATAATTGTTATGTAAAACGACTACTTAGGGTTATTCGAAGTACGATCAAAGAATTTTGAAGGAGCGTAGAGACCGAACCAAAGGGTCTAGGCAGTTGAAATTTTCAGGGTGTACTGAGCATATATGGCCAACTATACGTGCAAAACTTCACGCGATTCTGCTGTCCACAAGTGTCGCAAAAAAATTAAGGGCCAGCGGCAATATAGGAAATTTGAAGTACGATCGAGGAATTTTGGAGGAACGTAGAGACCGAACCAGAGGGTCTAGGCAGTTGAAACTTTCAGGGTGTACTGAGCATATATGGCCAACTAAACCAGCAAAACTTCACGCGATTCTGCTGTCCACAAGTGTCGCAAGAAAATTAAAGGCGAGCGACAATATAGGAAATTTGAAGTACGATCGAGGAATTTTGGAGGAACGTAGAGACCCAACCAGAGGGTCTAGGCAGTTGAAATTTTCTCAAATTATCCTGTAAATGTCCCCTTTGATTTATTCCCAACAACGGCATACTACTCGGGGTGTGCGTGCCCAGTAGACCTAATAAGGGTATTATTTATAGCAAACTCGACTTGATCCAAGATTTCATCCCATTTAGTTGTAGTTTCAGCTAGTTATTTTGAGCAGATACTAGCCAGCATCTTATTCACTATTTCTGCTTGACCATCTGCCTTGTTCAGAAAATATTATATGCATTATTTTCCAAGAAAAAATGATCATTTTGCATATATTTTAAAGATCTACCAAAGCCAACAATTTTATAATTGCTCAGAAAATATTTAGCGCATTCTTTTGCAAGAAAGGGTAAGCATTTTTATTATACTTTAAAGATTTTCAAAACTCAGCAATTATGCTCCTGTTCAGAAAATATTTATTACGTTAATTTACAATAAATAGTGATGATACTGAATATATTTTAAAAATTACCCAAACCCAACAATCTTATCATTGTTCAGAAAATCTTTAATGCATTCTTTTGCAAAACAAATTGTTAAATTTAAATATACTTTAAAGATTTTCAAAATTCAGCAATTATACTAGTCTTCAAGAAAAATTTAATCCATTCATTTGCAAGAAAAAGTGATCAACTTGAATTTTTTTTTAAATTTAGCAAATACAACCATCTTATAACTGTTCAAAAAATATTTAGCGCATTCTTTCGCGAAGCAAAGTGATCAATTTCGATATATTTTAAGAATTTTCAAAATTCACCATTTACACTCTTGCTCAGAACATATTTAATGCATTCTTTTGCAAGATCAAGTGATCACTTTGAATTCTGTTCAAAGATTTTCCAATCCGAACAATCTTATCCTCGTTCAGAAAATATTTAGTGCATCCTTTCGCAAAATAAAATGATCGATTTTAATATATTTTAAAGATTCACCAAAATCGACAATCTGATCATTGTTCGGAAAACGTTTAGTGCATCCTCTCGCAAAATGAAGCGATCGATTTCGATGTTTTATAAAATCTTAAAGAATGGTCTTGTTCAGAAAATATTTAACGTATTCACTTGCAAGAAAAGCCGATAATTTTGAATATATTTGAAAGATTCTCGAAATTCAGCGTTTATACTCTTGTTCAGAAAATATTTTATGCATTATTTTGCAAGAAAAAGTGATAATTTTAAATGTATTTTAAAGATTTACTAAATCCAAGAATCTTATCATTGTTCAGAAAATATTTAGAGCATTCTTTTGCAAAATGAAGCGATCAATTTAATTTTTTCTTAATATTTCCCAAAACCACTAGTTTTAGTAATGTTCAGAAAATCTTTAATGCATCCTGTTTGCAAACAAAGGAAATCTAGGTTTAATTTTTTCGCATTTTTTTCTTTCCCAGAGCTGCCCTACTTCAAATGGCCTCGGCTTTGAGGAAACAAGGAGAATTGGGTGATGCTCAGGACTACTGTTCGGTAAATTTGCCCTCAATTATTACCCAAATTTTTTGCACTAAAAAAAAAAACCTAAATTCCTCGACACCACCACACTTAAAATTAGCATTCCCCAACATACTTTTGACCAACACACCAAAACCACATTGTAATTACTTCAATGACGTTTCCAAACAAATCTACCACACTGGGCTCTATATTGCTCACTGTATAAAGTATTTTAACAATGTCTTTGATATCCGAAACATAATTTTTGAGTCGCAGTCCAAATTGTAATCGTTTCGTTGGTGTTTCCAAAGGAAGCTACCCGACTGGCCTTAGTATCTGGTGACCAAGCGACTTATGCGAGAAGCATCAGGATCATGGGTGACATCTACCGGAAAAAATGCGACATAAACGTAAGCCAAAAATGTAAATCTCTTTTCCTCCTGCAAAAACCCATTTTCAAATCCCTTTGATAGAAAGCGTTTCGCCAGTACGAGACAGCAATGGGTTCTGCGGCTGCCATGGGTGATAGAGTCATACAAATGGAATCCATGGATGGTGCCGCTAGGTGTTTGGAAGCATTGAGGCTTCAGCATAAGATCTGCAATTGCAGACCTTTGGAGTTCAACACTAGATTGCTCGAGGTGGCCAGTTCTGTCGGGGCCAAGGTAAAAACAACAAATTAAAGCTCTTCTTTGTTGAATTTATTTATTTGGCCCTCTTCGAAGTTATTGGTCAGAACTGTCAGGGTGAGATTATCGAGAATATACCACGCTCTTGGGGATGAGGACCAAAGATTGCATCACGAGAGGGTGGCTCTGAGATTGCAGCAAGATCTGGACATGAATTGCGGTGGTTGTGGATCACCCTATGGCTTCGAAAGAGATAGTTTAGAAGCCCTGCCATGTGCTCATATCCTTCATGCTAGGTAAGATATATTGAATTAAAACCATTCTTGCTACAATGGAAATTTTCAAGATCTTACCAATCGAAAACCACGCATATATATCCAAAAATCATATGATAAACTAAATAGTCTTTTAAAAAGCTCTCAAAATGTTTCGAATTCACCGTTTTCAGATGCGCCTACGATATCTTAAGAGGCAAAAATAAGAAGAAAAAAAAGGCCTGTCCAGAATGCGATAAAGTGATGAGCTCCAAACTCTACCTTAATTGCAACGACTATAACCACTATAACAACACATACAGTCCAGTACCCCTCTCAATATGCTCTTCGGACAGCCACTGTACATCTCATCAAGCCACCAGTTCGGTATAAACAACCCGAAGATTAAGCTAAACCAATCGTACTAGATCATTTTTCATTTGGGTGAAACAAAACTGGGGAAAAACGAATTTAAACCGAGTTAAATTTGATGATTTGTCGAAACAACAGATTTGTTTCACCTAAAATCGGATTTAATATTAAATAGCAGTATTTTCAGTGAGAACAGACACATAGCATGCTCAATTTATATCTTTTTAAGGGCTTCTATCAATACGCATTAAAAGAATCTCTAAAATACAAAAAAAATATAAAGGTTGGCACTTAATTCACAGTTAAGATTTAATTCTATTATTGGTACGTTATGTCACTAGATAAACAGTTGGTAGCTCTATTATATCTGTTTAAAAACCAACTTCAGATGATACAATTCCAACAATTTTATTTGGTTTCAAAAAGATTATGCAGCGCTTTCAAATAAGTTATGCCGATACTAAAATTTCTGTTCATTTTCTAAACACCAACCCTCAACATTATCCCGATTACATATTTTTAAAATCCTTAAAATATAAACTAATGAATTTAAATCCAAATCACTTTGACAGGTTGTTAATAGAGATGACTAACTTTTAACGATCAAAATGGTGCTATTTGAAATGTAAATTTTATTACTATACTCTTTAGAATTGATTTTCTGTTTAAGTCAAGGTAAAACTATTATTTATAACTGTCACTATATTGCATAAAAGAAAATTATAGGGAGTTACTATCTTTATTATCGGCATGGTCCTCTAACTTACAGTTTTCTATTATTAATTCGCTGCCGGCGACATCTGTATGTAAGAAATGAACTTTTAGAAGATAGTAGGAAGGGAACTATGTTACAATATATTATTGCACTTCGCTAAATACCTAAGTAATGAAAGACATGCACACACATTTAAATAATAAAATAAAAACGAAAAAGAATAGAATATTATATAGACGTTGCTCGGGTTTCAAAACAAAATGGACGACGGATTTTAAAGGGAAAAGAGCGGTTTTATATCTCCCAAACATTCATTTTCGCGGCCTTAATATTAAAAAAAAGAAAGAGAGAGAAGCAACAATTATGGACGAAAAAACGGATATATAACCAAAGCAAAACTAAAAGATGAATGAAATGAAAATTACAAATACAAAGTTATAGATTAAAAAACCGATAATCAACGTATCAAGTTAAAATATATATGTTTCAAATGATCTAAAATAAAATAAAAGAAATATCAACGTTGTAATAATGTAATGTTATTGTTGTAAAGTTTATAGTGAAATATATGGGGTCTTAAAAGAGGTTAACTTCACACGAGGACTAAATTGCTCTAAAATGTCTATAAACCACGTACAAATATTCTTGGATAAGTGAAATTTTATTTATTAAAACTTCAAATTAATTAAACTGAATAAAACAGGGAATACAGGAAGACCAACTTAATGAAAAGACATACTCTAACCTACTATTTTAACTGGAATATGTATGTTTCCAAACACTCCTTTGGGACCCCATATACATATTAAATTATGTAAACAAACAGAAATTATATGACACTGTTGTTGTTAATGATATAACCTGAAAATTAATACAATCATATTTAACGTTAACACAAGTGAAGTTGCAATCAAACGCCTTCAAAGCGAGGGAAATTCAAAAATTTATCAGTTAACCTATATATTACGAAATCAATTCCGAAGATATTTTTTATTTTATATAAATTCACATTTAACCGAAAATCGAAATGCATGGCTGTAGGTCTGATTGCATTTGTTATGTTATTAGAAACGCACAGAGTAAAATAACAGATATGGTAGTTTTAAAGCTAATAAATGTAAATTAAAAAAAGGAGGGATTATTCGCACTTGTTGTTCGACAAATGCAATCAAAACAGTCAATTACTATATTATATAAAATGTAGATGATTATTGATATTATTATTACTATACCTTATTTGTTGTAAATCGTATTGAATGTCAAGAAAGAGAGAAAGGAATAATATTTCTAATGTGTACATAAAATATTATCATATGGTATACTAGAAGAATTAATGATCTGTTACGTTAAAAAATAAAACCGTTACTATTTAAAAACGAAATGAAGAGACGAAAGAAAATTTATAACTATTATACACTATGAGATTCAATTATATTATTATTATTACGACTATTATTATTAAATATATATATATAATTAATATTATTACAATGTACAAAGATAAAAAGACGAGAAAATAAATAAAAAACTATCAAGAATATGAAAATGTATTAGTGGCTTACTTACGTATACAGATATTATAAGGAACATCTTATTTAAAAAACTTGTGTACTAAAAGTTGAAATCTCCAGGGATCAGAAACACAAACACAAATTTAAATGAAATATTAACTATATGGAGTAAAGTAAAATTTAAAACGTTATGACGGAGTAACCTTCAAAACTTTAATGATTTGAAACTAAGGTAAAGATAAGGAGTCAACGCCTTCAGTACACAGATGGCAGCATGTATTACGCAAATCTACTAATTGTATATTTGCGTTAAAACCGATGTTGTTAAGGAAAGATAATTCAATTATAAATTAATGTGATGACAAAAACATTAATACCACAGCAATCCAAAATTCTTATTTAAAAATTTGGACTCGCTTTGATCTTATTTACATATTATCTTGAACATCTTAATAGAAGATGATAAAAGTTGAAATCTCCCAGTTGTTGTAACAAAATGTAAAAACAAATAATTTGAAAGAAATATTAATTAAAACGTTTTGAAAATTTAAACTGATATAACTGAATTAACTTTTGAAGGGATGTGGTTGGAAACTTAGATAAATTTGAAGGTTCTATATGTTTCTGCGTAGATGGCAGCATCATGCAACTATTACAAGTTGTTCACCACCATGAGCAATCTAGATTACTTTTGCATATGAAATAGTAGCAGTAAAGTAGTTTTGCATATAAAACAGTAGTAATAAAGAAATATTAATTAACCATAATGGTTTGAAACCAGGATTCATTTAAAAGTTCAAGACATTCACTGCAGAAGGTTGGTACCCACTCCTAAACACCGAATAGGTGGCAAGTCAAGTATAGTAAGCGGGAATTTAAAATGTAAAGAACACTGCATAATTGTAAAATACTGCCTATGATAAAATGATTAACAAAATATTATACTAAAATTGCAAATTAAAAAAGAATTCTTGTTTTTACAAATGAAAATGTGACTAACATGATTCGAATTTCATTTTTCTTTTCACTATTACGTAGTTTAAATTAAAAAATAACTCACATCAAATAGCTAAATAAGTTTTATTAAACACAATATGCTTCATTATAAACTTATACGATAACAACTTTCTTTAAACTGTCGTTGCACTTAACTACTGCATCTTCTTATAAATATATACATCGTAAAATCTTCGCGACATATAAAATTAAGTACATTAATCAATATTAAAATTAGAGATACACATTTATCACCAAGTAAAACGAAAACTAACTTAAGAAAAATAAATATGGAATTATTTTGAATTGCTAGATATATTTGTCATATGTCACTTGTCAACTGTCATCTGTCATGTGGTATCTTTATAATATCTATATGCAAGAGAGATTCGATTTTAGTATTCACACTAATAATTAGTATTTATTATTGTGCATTGTGGGTTTGGGATATCTATTCGGCCCTAAAGATCGGTTGGGATTACAATACAAAAATCCCAACGCTATCTCGAAAACTTCAAATCGTCTATTGTCTGCAGCAGGCGTTGTTTTGATTTTTTATTATTCTGACATACGCAACTGACCAATCCTAGCAGGTGTTTTGATGAATATTCCTGGAACATCGCAAGAAGAAAGGACATTTTAAAAAAACTTAAGGGGATTAGACATTTTGACATGTAAAAAAAATTGTACGTACCGTATGTTCTTTAATCCATTTTTCCAACTCATTCTCGGGTAGATAATAAGCCTTAACGTAGTTCTCGACGTATTCTTTATGCGGTACGGGACGTAACGATGAGATTTTCTCGAATTTCGACAGGAATTGGGTAAAATCCAACTGCATCAGGGCCCTGCCACCATTCGAACACTTCTTGGCTTCTGAAAATCTAAATGCCCCATTAGAAGTAATCGTATCGCACCAAGAAAGTGCATCAATACCCCTGCACTAAGGTATGCGTGATGATGTGGGCGATATTTTCCCAAATCACACTAAGGACATCGTTGGATATGTAAACTTTGGTGTTGACCTGCTCCAGACGCATAGCAAAGATTTGTATCTCCTACAAAAGTAGTTATTTCGTATTAAAAAAAGATGTTTATTTTGTTGCAATGTCATCGTCAAATGTCAAATGTCAACGTCACTATTTTCTCTCACCCTCAGAATGATGTCGATATAAATATTGTGTTGCGACATAACTTCTTTGATTTCCCAATTGATTTTCGACATGGATATTAAGATTTGGCGAAGATCGAAAGCCTGTGCCGCCACTGTCATGTAAATGGGTCTTCTTAAATCTATAGCGCTTGTTATTGTCTAGAAGTTAAAAAAAAACTTATAAGGGAGCCCTTGTAACTACAAAATTACTATTTCGCAAATATTAACTGGTGATTTTTGCAGTTGGTGCCCTTGCGTGTCATTATAACCTCTTTCCAAATACACGCATGTGTCAAAAAGGAGTCCATCGAAGGGTATTTATTACGTTTTTACATCAATTTTAACGTTAAAATATGTCTGAAACTATAAAACCAGGCGATTATGTGATAGTGCAAAGACAACGCTATACGAAGTTGTATAAAATGAAAGCTAAAGGTAATCTACCTATGGGCAGTTTTCTAATAGAAGTTGATAAAGTCGTAGGCGAGAAATACGAGACGATGTTCCAGATGAAGCCGAAGCAAGATAGCAAGAAAATGTACTGTTTAGAGAAAGTCGAGCAACTAAGTACGATATCGCAATTAAACATAGAATTCTCCGGAAGAGACAATAGGAATATAACAGACGATGGTACATCACAAACGATGACGAAAGATGAAATCAGTAAATTAAAAGACGAATCGTTGAGTTCAGCTGACATCGTTGGAAAATTGATCAACAGCTCGAAGACATTCTCGTCAAAAACCGAATACAGTCAAGAGAAATACATGAAGAAAAAGGAGAAGAAGTATTTTGAATACCTCCAAATCCGTAAACCGACGATTCGATTATTGGTACAGATGTTTCATCGCCAAGATCCCACGAAAATATTAGGATTAAGAATCGACGACCTATCGCAGATTTTAACTTATGGAAACATCCAAGCAAATGGGAATTTTTTGTTATACGACAGTGGTACGTCTGGATTAGTCCCGGCATCCGTTCTAAATGCGATGGGAGCTAATACGGACGGTATATTAGTGCACATGCATCCGGGGAACGAGTGCCAGAAAAGTGCCGTTTTAGCGATGCAATTTCCACAAGAACAATTAGATCGTTGCGTTAACGTAAATATATATTCGGTTTTACGATGTTTTCATCAGGGAAAAGACAGTTTTTGTGCCGATAAACATGTAAGTAGTGACGAAACGGTTAAAAGTGACGAGGTTAAAGAAGAAATACCGTCTGAGGAGGCCGATTTAATAAAACCCGGGGGAAAACGTAAATTGGAAGTGACAAACGATAGTGAGAATCCCCCGAAGAAACCTTGTTGGCAATACGACAACGAGAAAGCCTGTAAAATATTAGAGAACAAGGTCGACGCGTTGATAATAGCGTGTAAGGAACATCCCGTGAATATATTTAAAGAGTTAGTTCCATTTCTGAACGGTTCGAGGACTTTCGTAGTATTCCACTCGATGCGAGAACCACTTGAAGAACTTTACGTTTACCTAAAACAGCAATTGGAGTTCGTTTCGCTTAGACTTTGTAACAATTTCCTGCGGGATTATCAAGTGTTGCCCGAACGAACGCATCCGGAAGTGACGATGACTAGTGGTGGTTATATTTTGACTGGATTCAAGCTGTGTTGATTTTCAGTTGTTGTAATTATAAGTAAAATAATTTGTATATTTACTATTACGATAGTAATAATAAAGATTTACATTACGCTGAGATTATTGCCTGCAAAGATGGACTAATTTCACAATTATACGATGTATTGCCCGACGCAATACCAAAATTAAATTACTCAAATATGGAAAAAGAATAACTTTATGAAAATTAAAATTGATGAAACGAACCTTACCTGATTGAAGAATTGTTGCAATATTATCTTATTTTGAGGCGAAACCAAATATTCCATGTATTCCTGAAGAAATTCATATTGTTTCGATAAAAACACAAGGCTCTCGACGGCAACCGTCCTCTCAGCTAATCCATGCAGATATTCCGGTCGTTTCAAATCAACAATCTCCGATAATATCGGTTTCGGCACCCTATCTTTGCAATTTTCATCTCCACCGGCAGTCTCTCTTATTAAATTATCTGATATTCGCTTTAATACGGCGTTTAATTTAGGTGTATATAAATTCTGACTTGAAACAGTCTAAAAATAACTAACGGCATTAACAAATTTATGATAAATATCGAATAACTTACGAGGTCGTTTGCGAAAAATCCATGAACCGCATACAAATAGTAATCGAACAGTTGATTCATACAAAGAAGAATTTCCAAGGCGATTGGTCGGAGTAATCTAGACATCTGTAAGTACTTTCCTATCTGACGTAACACCGTTAAAGTAGTGTTAGTTAAAATCGGTGCCTTCACGCTGTGTTTCTCTCTTTTCTCACTTTGCACCGGCCTAAAATTAACGTCGGAAGTTAGTAAATGGGGTGCGAAAGCTACCTTCCGTGCTTCAATACGGCTTTACATTTTAGCATCGTCCGCAAATTCGTCTACGAAATCTTTTTTCAATTCTTCGTCTTCCTCATCGCTATCCTCTGAGAAGTAACAGGAACCTTCGTCCCCTAGATTAGCTAGAATGTCTTCTTCAATTATTGTTTCGTCCAAGCCAGAATCAAATGGTGTTCCGTGCTCGAGATATCGGATGAAATAATTCCCTGTTTGACATAGAAATTTTTGTAATCGGTACACTTTATTTGCCTCTTTTGCGGGAAATTGAGTACAATTAAATAACAATACCATACCATAACCCAGATCCCATTAATCTTCTCTACAGTAAAATTTTATTTGAGTACAGCCTTTTTAGATTTTGAAAATCGTGGATTTGTTACATTCAGCTCAATAAACTTTTCATTAATGATATAAACGTAATACAAATATAGTAGATAACAAACAATCATGTTTCACTCGTCTGAGAGCGGGCGTAGTTTTGCGACAAACTCCGATCCTAAAAATTTTGACCGGGTTCACACGGTCAAACATTAAATTTGTCGCCCCGAACATATTTTCGCCTACAACTTCAGAACGATTAGAGATACGTTCATGCGGTTTATTTCACTGTAATTTACGCTAAATTCATATACAATACGTCGATTCATATACAATACATTAAACTTCCGATGCCGAGAACTAGAATTGCACGTTAAGGGACCCTAGATATGTTGACCGGCTACGTCCGGGTTCAGACTGTCAAACATTAAACTTATCGCCCCGAACTTATTTTTCGCTTATAACTCGAGAATGGTTAAAGATCGGAAAATGCCGTTTGTTTTATTGTAATCTACGTTCAAAAACGCGTCGATTCATATATAATATATTAAAGTTCCGATGCCGGGAAGTATAATTGCACTTTAGGGACACCTAGATATTTTGACCGGCTGCGACAGGGTTCAGACGGTCAAACGTTAGACTATCGCCCCGAACATGTCTTTTCGCTTATAACTCGAGAACAGTTAAAGATCCAGAAATAAGGTTTGTTTCATTGTAATCTCCGTTCAAATACACGTCGATTTATATATAATACATTAGTCTATGTTGCTTTTGCGTGAACAGATTCCCCTCTATCTTATTAAAAACATTTTACCTGTTATACTACTTCCGTCTTGCGAATGATTCGAGGAATTGCAATCCGGTGAGTTCGAATACGGAATATTCTGTAGGCTTGTGTTATATTTCTGTCTGTTTTTGAAGTTTTTCAGCACCGACCTCAAAGATCTAAATTCCTAAATTGAAATATAATAAAGATTCCCACAATGGGACGTTTATAAACGATTATCGCACCTGTAATTGTGTAATTTCAAACGTAGACTTGACGGGACATATTTCCCAGCTCTCGTTCTCCAAGAAGATCTTCAATTCATCCAAACGCTGCGCGTGGTAATTTTTAAAATAGTTATCGCTCTGTTTCTTAATCGATTCCTGCAATTCTTGCGACTTGCTACCGCAGAATTCCTCGCCGACATTAATTAGTCTAATTCAAATCAATTACGAACGAATTAGACAAATTTTGGAATAATTTCAAACTACAATTATATACCTGTGGACTATTCCTAAGACTTGCACGAATTGATCGAACTTGTACATCGCTAAATCGCTGTTTAGTAACAAATTTGAGACTTTACTTTGCACATCTTGCCAAATCTTAACCAGATTATGCTCTAGTTTCTGTTTTATATACTGCCGATTGAAATTATCTTCGATATCAACCGTTTTATTCTGTTCGTCTCCGGGATCTTGTCGATTGTGCCACTTTACGAGTTGGTGATAGCTTAGAACGATTTTAAAGAGAGCTTTGCACAAATCTATCAGGCAGGGAATGAAAGATTCTTGACTGACGCTCTGAAATGAAATTTTTTTATACGAATTATTACGTTTTAATCATTTTAATACCAAACACATATTCTTGTATATCTTCTTTGTATTATCCGTAGTGTCGATGATTTCTGACGTGGAAATGTACATGTGAACAATATTCAAAGCTGTATTGTAGATTGCGCTGATATAATGCATGTGTAAGTGATCTACAGCTATCTGCGTCTTACCCAATAACTTATAAGCACTTTGTAATTTATCGTACCTAACGCCATCGAAATAATAGCAAATCTAAAACAGAAATGATATTTCAAAAAGCCTTTTGCAATAAAAGTATGTAATAAATACCTGAGCTAATACCCTGTCCAATTGTTGCTCGGTATACTCCAAAGTTTCTTGCAATTTATTCGTTAAAGCCGCAACACAAGTAAAATGTCTATAGGTATTTGCCAAAATCTTACACTCTAACAACAATTCTATGGCACCAGGAAAATTTTCCTCCTCTAAAAGTTTGTGTAATCTTGCATCAGTGTGGTGCTAAAAGAAATGTTTAAAAACAATAATTCGACTTCCAAAATAACAATTATTTTTACCAAATTCTTTATCGTTACTAAACTTTTCAATAGATTCTGCACCAATTTTCTCTTACGATAGTTCGCTAAGATACCCAAACTGTCGGAAAACTGTTTCTCTGCGATCGCGAGATCTTTCCGGCTGTTTTTGCACAACCCAAACGCCTGGTTCAACTTCTCAACGATCTCGAGAATCTGCTGAAACTCTTTATTACAGGCATTTTGGTGCTCCAGTATTAGTTGGAGAACCTTTTTCGAAACCACTTGATGCTGCTGTTTTAAATTCTTAAAGTCGCGTTGTATCTGATCGCATTCCAAAAGGTTGGTGAGTTTCTAAAAACATTAAATCCGAAACAGTAAACCACAGAAATCTATAGAAGTCAATTATGCATACACCGAGTTCGAAACGGCATATATCGAAATCGTCGCTCATCGAAAAGTACGCCGCCTCGATACTCTCCAGGATATCTTGATCGGCCGGCCTGTCAGATTCCGTTACTGTCTTGCTGTTGATCGACAGGTTCTCAACATGCGAGAAGTGGTAACTTGGATCGGAGAAACCCATCGATGGTATTTTTGGGGACTAATTCGAAAATAACGATAAACAGGAGGTGCAATATGTGTATTTTCGTTTCGGTTTTGAAATACTAAGGAGGTGGTACCTACTTGTTTGTTGATTAAACTCAAAATTTTGTGTTTTAACTCCTCCATGTCGTTACAATTGGAGATTTAGAGAGCGATTCTGGCGGTCACATGTGTCCTTTTGGGGGATCACAAAATCAAAATAATGTTGTGAAATGGGATTTTGACAACTTTGACATTTCGGGTTAGTTGCATGACAAATAATAACAAAGAGGCTGTCAAATTTAGTTCGGATTTCTACCCAGAGAGAGTACTGATAATTTAAAAAAATTCGGTTTTGAATGATGTGAAATATAAAGATTAAATTAGAATATGAAGTTTGAGATCGAAAAATGCCATTGAATTAATTATTTAAATAAAATAATTGCATTACAGTTTAGATTACAGATTAGATGAATTGATGGTAGATGTCGCTTTCGGAGAGTTGTGTCCGAATAGTAAGGTGTACTAAAGAAAGAACGGCTGCAAAATGGCGGACTAAATCAATAAATCCAATAACTCCTATTTTGAGTCTGTTTTTGGCTATTTTTGAACCGTTTAAAAGGTGGAAAAGTGTAAAAGACGCGTACGCGAGGCACCCCGCGCCCCATGCATCGAGTACAGTGCCCGTAGTGTCTCCGACGTACCCAGGGCCGATCGTTTTAACACCGTTCCCAAGATGTAAGGCAACTATTGTTTTAAAATCCGGTGAGTACCTGGCATGTGAGCGACGTTTTCCTCCCGATTTTATCCGCAATTATTTAAAAGCATTCCCGGTCCGCGAATTGATCGCGAAACGTCCCCGCGAACCTTAATTACCCTTAATTACCTCGATCGACAAGTTAATTGCTAATGTATACACATTATTAAGTGCCTGGTGGGGGTATGTTAGTAATTTATTAGCGTTGTATTATGCTGGCGCATACAAATACGAGACTGTAAGATAAATATTTACCATATATACACGCGGTGCCGAAAAATTAAACCGTTAAGCGTTTTATGTTTGTTGTTTCAAGTGAGGAGAACTATTTTTATTATGACTTTTTTTTTCCTTTCTCTCCACTGCCTTTAAGCGTCTGTTAATGGTTGCGCAAAAACTGAACGACATGTTAAAATAAATACCGGTGAAATCTATGCCGATCGGGTGTTGATAATTTATGCTAACAGCTTTAGATAACTATGGTGAATATGTTATGGATATACAACTGTTATACAGGGTTTTATACACAATTGGAAAAATAATCTCTTTAGTGGATATTTGGACGTATGTATATTTCGCTAATTAATTCTTCGCGTTGTGTTGGTTTTTTATTTTTGACACACACATTAAAGTACGATATTTTGTTTTATGTTTGGGTGACTTTTATTGTTGATTATAAGGGACTTTTATTTTATCATTACGTCGTTATCGAATCCTTAATTATATGATGCATATATACAGGGCGATTATTAAACTGTAATTTATTGACATTCCATTATCTGCAGTAGTATATGTATAAAAAGTGTTGTAAGAAAGGTAGTTTGAATCTTCACCCACCTATATAAGGACAATCCATTTTGAAAATAAACAGCTTATATAATGTAATAAATGTCTTGTGGTTCTCGTTACATGTTTAAATAGACATTACGTCATAATCTTACCAGAGCAATAATTAGAGGAAATCCACATATTTATTTCCGAAGAAAACCGTAAATTTATTGAGAAATACGTAAATCTGTCATACGAGTTCTTAATATCATAATTAATAAAATTGGTTTACTTATGTAATAATATACGTTACAGGCTGTTTCAAACCAGGAAATGTGTATACAAGGCGTTAGTAGAATTAAACACATTTGCATTTATCAAAATTTATTTCCATATATTTATTTTTATCGATTTAAATGAATTGCTGATTATATAGATCCGTATCGTTTGAATGGGACACCCAGTATATACATTTTACAGTTAATTTTTTTCCAGTTTAATCGCCTCATTTGCTTCTCGTTTATAGCCTGCGTTTTACGAGGATTTTTCACGTTGTTAATTACTGCCGTAATAACAATAAATACGGTAATAATTTACTTAAATTTACTGCATCGTGGATCGAGTAGATTTTATTGTTTTTAATTTAATATTTTCCCTGTTAAAATCACATCGTTTATTTTACGAAATTTCACGTTCCTTTCATCTTAAAACCCACACGATGTGAGATGGGAGGTTAATAGAATTTTCGGAGCCGTATATTCGTTCGGAACGCACAACATTCAATTAGTTTTTATTACCCTACAATGCTGCCAGCCCAACTTCACGTTGGCAGCGGTAAAATTTTTTACTGCCCGAGGTAGTAAATTTTACAACCAATTCTGTAAATCACTAACGACTGTATTTGCATCGCAAAATTACCCGATTAAAACCTGGAAGTTGTAATGGACTGATCGTTTATTGCAGTTTATTTTCCGACCGAAGGTTGTTTGGGAGTTGGCTCTACTGGCTATGTAGGATATACGATCGTCTTTTATTTCAGTTTTATTGGTTTTATACGAAAAATACTTGTAACAAATTGTCTTAACGGAAAGTTTCTAACCTAGATGTTAATAGTGTTTGTATTTGCAATATGAATATATCCAGATAATATACAGTGTGTTCCATAAGTAATGATCCACCTCCGGCAATATTGATAATATTGACATGGAGACTGGGGTATAATTAAGAAATCCATGTCTGATTATTTTAGTTTGTATATACAGGATGAATCGTTTATTGTGGAACAAAATTATGTTAATTTATTTTTGGCAACAAGTATTAATATCAATTGTAATTGCTTTATTTAATTATTTCATTAAATAATTGGTTCAAAATTTCAAATATTACAAAAAACCATCCCCTGTATATTCCCCCTTTCTCCGAAAAAGATGAGGTCTGCATTTCGCCTGTATTTTGTTATAGATCGAAGCTAATAGACTCCGTGTAGATCAAAAGGAGATATTTACAACGACGAAGAAACTCGAATTGGAAGATTTTTGACATTGACATATACAATCGATAAATGGCTACCACACAGGGTGAGATAAGAATTGGTTCGGGGAACCAGGTAAAAGATATTTATGTACGTACTTGAAACAGACAAGACGGTAACGGAACGAGAAATTCTTTCTTTCTTCAAAATTTGTACGAGAAACGAATTAAAATCTAGCAGTAGTGCCAACACTGATCAAAACGAGAGAAAAGAAAAATACGAAGCGCGTTATGAAATAAATGTCAAATACGTCAAAATCTGTCATTGTCAATGGAGGATGTGGATTTGATTCAATTTTACATTTATGTTGGCACTACTGTCTTCTCGTATTTGTAGTATTCGTAATTGGCATGACTCTAAATTCCTACTTTTTGGTGACCTTTTTCGTATATATGATCGTTTGATTGTGCATGTCTTCGTTGAAAAGCATGCCACGTCAAATATGGAGACAGTTGAACGTCTGTTTGTTTGTCTTAACTTACTGCGGGACGTAGATACGACTAGATCTATACTGGGTGTTCCAAATTTCCAAATGAGAAATCGTATATTGCATTGACGATCCTTCTGAATGTGTTTATTTTGACTTATCATTTAAAAAAGGGACACCCTGTATACATATGTATAGAATTAATGTTTTAAGATGTATATTATAAGTATGTGAATTTAATAATTGATGGTTTTTATCATTATTATTATTATTTCTGTTGGACAAGGGTTTTTTAGGGTCTACATTTTTATTTTATGTTTTAGTAGCAAAATAGAAAATGTTGGTTGGTAATACTGTTTACTTTTATGCCTCGTTTACAGGGTTAGTATAAAATCTTGAAATTTGATCGCCTGCTATTGCGATTTTTTTCGAAATTTTGTTATGAATAAATGGTTAAAAAATATAATTTATAATTAACAATTTTTTATTTTATTATTAATCTTGATACATTTCTACTAAATTCTAAAGAAACCGCTTTGTAAATGAAAAAGACATTTGACAGTTCTGACATTTTATAAACCCTGTATAATAAATACCGCATTAAATCCAAAAAAAGCATTTTTATATACTTAGGGGGTGATTAAAAAATAAATTTTAAATTTAATTTAGAACGATTTTTTTTGTTTCTACATATTAACTTTTTTTATTGACCCCCTATATATACAAAAAAACTCTTTTTAGGACTATAAAATTTAAACGAACATGGTTTTTTTCTTTATTTAAGACGTTTTTAGGAATATTGTGCCTTTAAAATTTGATTCTTAAAAATTTGTAGAATTTCCTATTTTCAAATCCGGTTAAATTATATTGAACGTATGTTTTTTAAATATTTATAAAACAATAATATAGCACACATATCTAATATACCTTTTTTGAGGTTTAGGTGACATATGCCAAACGTCAAATATATCTTTTTATCCCCCTATAACTTTCGTAACTCTTAAGTTGCTTAACATACAGGATTTTTTTTTGAGGCGTTACGCATTGCTATATTCATGTAGGCCAATCCCATCAGAATTCGTATGTAAAATATTCGCAGCGTATTTAGACTCACCCTGTATATCAAAAAAGTTAAATCCGATTCGAACGTTCGATTTACTTCATTTAGAAACGGGGTGGGGGGGGGGGGATAAATAAAAATAAATCGCCCAGCTTATTACTTATAGATGGAAAATCCGCCCTCAAAAGAATCAACCCTCGTTAATAAAAATAATACTTAATAAAACAAAACAAAAAAATAGGATTGGGGCCGAAGCATCAAAGTAAATCAAATTTCCGAGTCACTTGAGAACATTACAGCTTGTTACGGAGGGAGCTACATATTTCAACCGACCGGTGTTTGTTCCGCTACTTTCAGTTGGAAGAAAGAGAATGGAGAAAGATGGATTCTCTTTTCCCCCGCATCGGGGGTTTTGGGAGGGTGGTTTGGGGGTGAGAAGGGATCCTGCGACGCAAAAAAAAACCGTCCAGAATCGATACGATCAACTCCCACCCTTCTCGCGTATTACACCCCTAGTCTTTTTGTGGATTTTCTGAGATTACCGAGATATTTTAACATACTGTCCGAACTTAATCCGCACCTAACACCTTCATCCCCCCTAAAGAGGGGGCGGGGCGTTGTCGAATACGAGATGGCGTGGGGATGGAACGGTTCTCGGAGTTGTCTAGGCGGGGATTGACTTTTTCTAAGCCCTAGGGGTTGTGTTGTATGCGCTCCTCCGAGCACACTTGATACGATTTTCATTGTTATGGGGTTTTCATTTGTTTCCTTTCTATTGTTTTATGAGTGTTGCACGACTGTTTTTGCTTTTATCGTTTCTTGTTTTTGTTTCTTTATTTTGTTTCGTGATTTTCTAAATTACAAATCGCTTTATGGAAGGAATTCGTTAATTGTTTCTGTTTATTGTTTTGACTGAAATAAATTTCGAAAACTGGCGCCAAAATAGTTGGATACGTCAAACAAAAAAAAAGAGATTACTCATTTTTTTCGCGTTTAAACAATTTTAACGGTAAAAAGGGTCGTTTTTTAAAGGTTTTTATGATTTGTATTAATTTTCAATTATGAAGATATAACAAAATAAATGTTTTGTTTATAATAAAAAAAAGATATTGCGTTTAAATTCGGTTTTTTTCACAAAAAAACAAAAAATCACATACATTTATAAAAACGTGAAATTCAAATTATTGGATTTTTTTCAAAAATATTTTTAGAGGAAAATATTTTCCTATGCCTCCTGCACTTCTGGCGAACAAATGGTCGTATACCATTCAGAATTGAGCGTCCGACAGTGCACCAATCTCTCAGTTGCCACATCTCCGGTTTTTCCGAAGGAACAGCGACCATTGGCTTCGAAGTATTCGCCAACAACTTCTGTTGGAATTGGCTCATTTTGAAAGACCCAAAGAAAGAAGATTTCTGCCAATAGAGGGCACGTACGTTCAAAAAATGAAGTATATAAGAAATATATTTAAAAAATATATAAATATACCTCTGAGATCACACAACACGTCTGAT
>JARFOC010000693.1:762321-774012 GCA_031763485.1 Osmoderma eremita | reverse complement strand
CAGACGTGTTGTGTGATCTCAGAGGTATATTTATATATTTTTTAAATATATTTTTTATATACTTCATTTTTTGAAAGACCCATACAATCGAGTACTGTTTACTTTCGGGATCATAAGCATAGATCCATGATTCGTCACCTGTTACGATGTCACACGCATGTTTTTAAGTACCACGATCGTATTTTTAGAGCTTTTCCTTCGACCAATCCACACGAGTCCTTTTTTGGCCGATTGTCGCACCGATTAAGTGCAATTTTGTCTGAAACACACTGTATTAGAATTTAAAAAATAAAACATCTGAACCAAATCCTTTTATTTTGTACAATATAGGCACAAATATTCCTAAAAACCGATTTAGTAACTGAACCATCCGTAAGCTAAAATAACATTTCTTAGAACTCGAAGACTCGCTGTTAACATATTCCCTAAACGAAATCTCTTTTTGAATCTAGGCTCGATTGCCCGAATATAGACCGAGTGCGGCCCCAGAACAACTGTCACCGGATCCGGAATTCAGCAGGACCAGAGAAGAGTTAAGATGGATCCCGGCGATGACCTTGGACACGGACCTGTTGATGTACCTGCGGGCAGCGCGATCCATGGCCGCCTTTGCCGGCATGTGTGACGGGGGCTGCCCCGAGGACGGAGCCAACGCCGCGTCAAGAGACGACACCACCATAAACGCTCTAGATGTTGTAAGTAGCAATTTTAATGTAAAGATTTCATGAAAGAATTGCAAGGACTGTGGGCTGGTATCACTAATACACTGGGCTGGTATCACTAATACACTGGGCTGGTGTCACTAATACACTGGGCTGATATCACTAATACTGTGTATTAGTAAAGATTTCATATTGGCGATCTATTTTTGGTAAATCCACGATCCAAGTTGTATTAGCGATCTTTTTTTTCTCATAAATATATAATCCACATTGGATTTTGTCGTCTACTTTTGTTTTAAGTCTATGATCCCACTTAGATTAGCGATCTACTTTACCTAAATCAATGATATACATTGGATTTACCTATAATCCAAGTAAGCGTCGATATTTTTTGTTAAATCCACTTTTCATGCGGTTTTGCGTCCATTTTTCGTAGGGAATTTACCCGAAATGCGACGCGATTAAACAGTTATAAAAAACAAAATATCAACATTATTTTGAATCTGTGTAGCGTGACGCAATATTTCAAATTTCAGTTACACGATAGTGGGTACGACCCTGGTAGGGCGCTTCAGGCATTAGTAAAATGTCCGGTTCCCAAAGGCATAGATAAGAAGTGGAGCGAAGAAGAAACGAAGCGGTTCGTGAAGGGTCTACGTCAATTTGGGAAGAATTTCTTCAGGATCAGAAAAGACTTGTTACCTCACAGGGATACGGTGAGTTTTTACATTGGGTCGCCTAATTTCCTCTAGAATGAACCTGAAAAGTTTAAGTGCTAATAGTAAAATTTTGATATTTTGAGAATTTCCCTGTTACGGTACTGCATATTTTATCTTATATTGCTTTTTTAAGGATCTACGGGTTGCACTAGTTTCATTAAAAGTGCTAAAATTGTCTGAAGTTATACCTAAAATCCATATTTTAAAGAAAATACATAAAAAGACGCGTGCTCCGTGTGGTATAGCATAAATATACATTTATGTGTATACAGTACGTTAACCCCTACTATTGTCAAGTTAATATTTTTTGTTTTGATTATTTTTATACGTGCTGCAATGATTAATATTATTAATTAATGCCATGAACTCATTGTTATTAATATTTTAATAACAATATTTTATATTTTTACAACATACAGGGTCGTAATAAGAAAGATTCAGTTTTTTTTTGCGTTTACACCACGATTTTTACCACTCACCCTCAAATAATTTGTCTAAAGTTTATAAAAATCCATTAAAATAATTGAACTGCCTTAACCGACCTGATTTCGTTGCTTTTTTTGACAATAGATTCATATTTAATCTCGCCGCGGGTTGTGATGGGTATTTAGTGAGGTAATTAAGTCTTTAAAATCACGTTTAAAGTACGTGACGTGAAGATTAAAATCCAGGGCCGTAGTAGGAATTTTTTTAATATTTAAAAATGTAGTTTAATATTTATTAAATTTTTTTTACCAATCACCCCCAAATATCCTATGAAAAATTTACAACCGATTCTTTCGGGAATCGCGTTTTTAGAAAACCAGGACCGTAATTGAAATTTTTAAATAATTATAAATTTTTTTTTTTTATATTTATTATATAATTTTTAGTAGTCACCCCCAAATAGTCTATCAAATATTTACTGCCGATTTTTCAAGGAATCGCGTTTAGAAAATCCAGGGCCGTAGTAGGAAATTTTTTAATATTTATATAATATATTTTTTTTAAATATTAAATATTTTTTACTACTCCCAAATAGCTTATCAAAAATATACAATCGGTTTTCGAGAGAGTATCGTATCTAGGGTCGTAGTAGGAAATTATTGAATGTTTTTTTTTTACTTTTTGGGGTATCAATCACGCTACCATATTTTTGTTTCTTTCCTAATGTAGCCCGAGTTGGTGGAATTTTACTACCTTTGGAAGAAGACACCAGGAGCCAATAACAATCGACCGCATCGACGAAGGAGGCCTGGATCGCTACGGCGCATCAGAAACACAAGAAATAGTAGAGGAGGTAACGCACCACCTACCACCACAGGTAGGCCCAACTATCGGAATCCGTGCCATAGACTAATCTTGCGCTTTTCTCTCTTCCCTTCCCTCGACATTTCTGCAGGTCGAACTCCCGTCGAAACAGAGAACAATCGGCCCTCGCCTCAACCCGGTAAAGAACCTGGCGAGACCAGCTCGGTTACTGAAGACGACAACTCTGAGGATGATAGCGACAGCCGAGACGCCCATTATAGATGCAGCCACTGTTTCACTACCAGTAAGTCGCCGGTTCAACTCGGAAGCCGTCTAAAGCTAACGATTAAGGTCGTGAGAGCCTTCGAACTTATTACATTAAATTCTTTACAGGTTCGCGCGATTGGCAGACCGCCGGTAAGGACAGGCAGTTGTATTGTTGGGATTGTCGCACACACTTGAAGAAAACCAACGAATTACCGCCTCTGACGCCAGGGGTCGCTGGTGGCGCTGTTACCCTGGGTACGAACGGAACAAAAGAATCTACGCCGAAAGAATCTATCAAGGATAGCAAAGATAAGGATGCGAATAATAAGGATAATAAGGACAAAGAGAGCAACAAGGAACCCTCTTATCTCTTCAGACCGGTCGCGGAGAGCCCAGACGCTAGTCCGCAGCGGATGAGAACTAGGAATAAAGCAGCCAAAGAACAGAACACAAATCGCGCCCGTCCAAAACGAGGAACGGAAACTCCCGAACCGAAGACTCCCTCTAAACAGCAGGGATCGGCGGGAAGTCCCCTGGATAAGTCCGGCGCAGGTTCCAACACCCCCGGAAAGAAAAAGGGCAAAAACGACAAACCGGAAACGCCTTCGAAAAGTAGGAAACGAGGTCAAGATAAGGCGGACGATCAGGAGACTGACGAGAAGGATTTGGGACTGTTCAAGAAGAAACGCGAACGCGCTGAGGTAATTATTTTAAATAAAAAATATAAATTTGTGTGAAACAATCACCCTGTATATATGTATTTGAAAGAATGACATATCAAACCCAAAGTTATTTTTTTAATTCGAACTGCTGTCGATATTTGCAACAATTCTTATTAACGGCAATTTTTTTTTGATTTACCTCTTTGCATTAATCCACTTTTTTAAATATTATTGATCACCCTGTAAATGTTATCGAACGTTGACTTGAACCATTGAAAGTATAGAACTTCTTGAAACAATTTAAACTTTTTTATAAAGAATAAATTTTTGTGAAAACAGAAAAATCATCCTGTATATATTTTATAAAAAAATTACGTATCCAATCCAAACTTTTAATTCGAACTCCCATCGGTGGTAGTAACAATTGTTATTAAGAAAAGATTTTGATTCAGTCCCAAATAGTTGGTGTTTACTCTCGTTGTAGTTCTATATTTTGTGATTTTTTTACCACCCTGTAAATTTGAGCGATTTTATATCGGCCCTAATATACTCCTCGGGGCGATTAAAACTTTTTATAAAAAATACTTTTTCTCGAGAAATGATAAATAACGGGGTTTTTATGAATTTAATGTAAAAATATGTATACAGGGTGATTCTTGAATATGCGATTATATTTCGGGGACGTGCTCTACTGAGGTAATTATACAATATTATCTTGGTACTTCTTTCGTAGATAACGTACTTAAGGAGTTATACCTGTTTTTGTCGATCTAATAAAAAAAAATTTTTTCGTTCGATCCATTTCCTATAATATATAATATTTTATGATTTTCAGAGTCCTTCTAGTGATTCCGGTTCTATTAACGACGAAGCAGATACCAACGAACCTGAAAGTGAATCGACAGATGGTAACAGTCTTCCAGCATCGTCGACTCCGGCACCTATTGTAACACCTTGCGTCACATCGGCTGTTTGTACGAATCCACAACTTCCGACACAATCCGACGGGATTAAAGTTGTGAAAGTCGATAGTACGGAAATCGGTAAGTCCGAGCGTAAGATGAAATATCCGTTTGAAAAAAAAATTTTTTTGTTCAACAGTCGAACAACCTCCAGTTCCAGCACCGATCTTATCTACTGTACCTGTTCCGGTAATAACGACCAATAAGGTTCCGACTATTGTTTCGAATAACGAGCCCACACAACCGCTTAATGTTTCGATTCGTTTACCGGACGACATAAACGAACGTAAGAATCTGATAAAACGAAACCTGGTGGTGACGTCCGATATTAAAGATGTAAAATTCCCAGAAGCGGTGAAATATCCCGAGATAAAGAAAGAGATTGTCGCAGCACCCATCAAGGTTGAATCGATTATGAAAATTGAGAAAGAGTTGAAGGAGGAGCCGAAAGAAATCATACAAGCCCAACAGCAACAAGAGAAGTTTAAAACTGAGTTGATTATACCGAAAGTACCGCACGAGAAGATTATAATTAAGGAGGAGCTCGAGTCGAGTAACGAAGCAATAAATTTGAATCCGAAGGAGGAATACAAGGACAATATTTTCCTGCCGCAAGCTATGAATATCAAGGAACAGCTTAATTTCTCCCTGAAGGATAATCAATTGAATCATTTACAACCCTTGGGGATTCCTTCGGAGATGAATCGAACAAAAGAACAACCGCAGCTGATGAATCCCCAGTATAAAAACGAATATAATATATACAACACTCAAAAGGAGCAAAGCAACCCGTTGAATGCAGTTGTCAAGGTTGAGCCGAGGGATGAACCGATTGAACTAACTTCTACGAGCAGTCGGGCTGATCTTTTCAACCAATCGATGACGGCACAAACTCTAAACATCCCCACTGTCATCCCAATGTCGCAGATGCAAAACAGCAGATCGAACAATAACGGTGGTGTTGTTGGTGAAAACATGTACGAGGAAGACAAAAGGGAGAAATTGGAACGACCCGAAAGGGTGGAGAGACCGGACCGGGGAGATTTGACAATCGGACAGCCACCGTTGCCAAATATCATGCAGACAGCTAACTTGGTTACGATAGGTGGACAATCCGGCCTGAATCACTACGGATACATGCCTTACAATCCACATTCGCCGCGCAATATGGAGAAGAACGTACCACCGACTTCGCAGCCTTTAATGCCGAGTCAAATGAACCAGATGGAGCCGCAAAATCTCAAGATAAAACAGGAAGTTGCCGAGAATCCCGTTCACAATCTCTCCACTGGGTACGCCCCTTATTCCCAAAGCAATTTAAGCTCCGCCCCTTCGGGCGGTTTGCACAATTCGACGTCCTCGCCGCAAATGGTTCCTAATCCGGTCCAGATCAACGTGCCGAGTGCGCCCTCTAGCGGGTACGGATCGCAGAACAGTTCTTCGTCCATGTCGATGCTGGGCAACGATCCTTTGCAAAGTTTGAAGGACGTCAAGGTACCGGGATTCTCGTTGCCGTCTGTGGTTGCGCAGAGCGTATCGAACGAGCGGCCGAATTCAGGGCCGGCATTAGAGATTAAGAAGGAGCCCGAATATCCGGTGCCTATGACTAGTGCCAGTCCTGTACAAGCGGTGAAGAGCCCGGCGCCTAAGACTACCAGTTCTACGCCTACCCCGACGATAAACGTGTCGCAAACTCCACCTCTTAGACAAAGCAGTAAGTTTTTCGAGATTTTACTTACATACTAATATAACACCCTGTATATTTGTATTTCAAAAAATGTCTGATCAAATCCAATTTTTATATTTGAACTCTCATAAATGTGTTAGTAACAAATTTTATTAACAATATCTTTAGATTCGCCTCCAAATAATGAAATCATTTTCTGATCACCGTAGAGATTTTAAATTTTTTATATCCGTGGTAATACAGTCATGGGAAATTAAAACTTTTTTTTGATATTAAATTTTAGTGAAAAAACTAAAAATAAGCGAGTTGTTTGAGCATTTATGGTATAACACCCTGTATATACCAATTTAAAAATGTTTGTAGCCACTCCATTTTTTATATGTGAACTACAATGGATGTTGGTAACAATTTTCATTAATAAAGATTTACGATCTACTCCCAAATAATCCATGTTTACTCTTACATAAATCTTTTTTTTTTTTTTTAATTTCTTGGTCAACCCGTAAATATTATCGATTTTCCACTGACGTTAATACACTCCTTGGTGTGATCAAGACGATTTATAAAGAATAATTTTTTATGAGAAAATTGTAAACAAAGGAGTTTTTATGGATTTAAGTAAAAATGTATGTACAGGGTGATTTTAAAATACGCGATTATATTTCGCGGACGTATTCTACCGAGGTAAACGAACAAAAAAGTGCATTAGTTTTTTGCGTAGATTGCTTATTTAAAAAGTTACAGCAATTTCATTTAAATTTATTTGTGTTTTAACACTTTACATTTTTACAGCAACAAATTCCCCTCAATCGGGAATGCCGTATTCGGCTATGAATCTGATCAGTCCGGGTTCGAACCAACCACCGTCTTTACCACCGACTTCACAGCCGGGTCATCCCTTCGGTAGCCCGATGCACCCTCCCCACCATCTCATGCAGTCGATCTACGCTTCTATGCACCAATTCCCGCACTCTTATCCAGGCTATCCGTACACCTTCGGTTATCCTTACGGTCCCATGCCGCAACCCCACGCGATACCCCCGCCACATCAGCCCACCACGACTAGACAGGACGTGGTACCGAAGCAACCCAGTATAGAGACCAGTACAACTTTGATCAGCTCGCATAGTAACAGCTCGACGAGTTCGTTGACCGCCAGGAGGGAGGTGAGAGAGACGGACGAGCACGGAAGCGAAAGAACGCACGAGACGACCTTGACGCAGCATCATAGCACCTCGCATCACAGCGCAGTGCACTCCAGTACCGAGAAACAGGGCTACGGCGGTGCCAATCACTCGATAACGTTCTCGCACAGCACCAGTTCCAGTACGAGTCAATCGCTGCAGCACAAGATCAACCAGAAGACGGTCAGGACTAGTTCGCCTCACAATCCTGTCTCGCAGGTCTGTCAAATGCATCTGTCGATGTCTTAAATGAATTGGTTGGAATTCTTGTTTTTTTAATTTTCAGTCGGTCTCTGCGAGTATTAATCACTCAGCGTCGTCCTCTAGTCATCAGCACACGCACCACCACACCCATCATCACGAGAGGATGTCTCCCGGAAATTCGGTACTGAATATTCGGCATGGAATCCACAGCAAGCCGCCGCAGACGAATCCGCATCATTTGATGATACAACCGCCTAGTATGGGACATCACGGACCGCCTCTAGGTGAGTAAATCAATAAAATATTAACCGTTTTTATTTAAAAAACAAGAAAAACAATTTTGACAGATGTTTGACAGATCTTTCTATGAAAAATAAACTAAAGATCGTTAAATAATCACTTTTAACACGAATTGGTTTAAATTCTCTTCGTTTTAAAAAATGTTATTAACATACCATTATATCACCCTGTATATACATTTAGAAATTTCGACGTATCAAGTTCAAATTTTATATTCCAATTCCCATTGACGTTGGTAACAACTTTAATTAAAAATAGTTTCGGTTCACTCCCTAATAATCCATGTTTACTCTCTACATAAATCCCCTTTTTAAATTTACTGATCGCCCTGTGTATATTATCGATTTTCCTCTGACGGTAGTGCACTCCTCGGTGTGATTAAAACGTTTTATAAACAATGTTTTTTTACGAAAAAATGATGAATGATGAAGTGTCAGCTGATTTACTGTAGTAATGCCCATACAGGGTGATTATAAAATACGCGATTATATTCCGCGAACGTGTTCTACTGGTTTACGCAAACAAAAATGCTCCAGTACATTTTTTTCGTACAACGTTTCCTTGAGGAGTTGTAGCAATTTTTATTGATACTTTTAATAAATTTTGACACTATTTTTTTTTTCATTTTTCGAAATTTTATTTACATATTAATGTATCACTCCGTATATATGTATGTATATTTACATTATTACAATTGCAAGTTCAAATTTTACATTATATTGCTATCGATGTTGGTAACAATTTTTATTTGATATTTTCTGATTTGGCCTCAAATAATTTCAAATGTTCGCTAACGTATTTTAAAATAAACAGTGGTGGTGCCTAAATATGCGAAATCGTAATTCGGTGACGTATCGATATATAATATAATAAATAAGAAAATGCCAATAAACTTTTTTATGCAACCTTTCTTTTAGGAACTTACGGCATTTTCTGTATCGACATTTTGAGCTTAACATGTTGACATTTTCATATTCGATATTTTTTGAGTTTGTCATTTAAGTATTTGACATTTTGTCGTTGATATTTTGACTTTGACGTTTCAACATTCGACATTCCGATTTTAACATTTTGACATTGACATTTCAACATTCGGAATTTTAACTTTGACGTTTTATCATCTGAAATTTTGACGTTGACATTTTAATATCCGCAATTTTAACATTTGACATTGTAACATTCCGAATTTAGACTTTTCAACGTTTGACATTTTGATATTCTACATTTCGACGTTAACATTGGTTTATGTAGGACCTCCATCAATGGCGAACAGTTCACTTGAGGCGTTGAGAGCGCACGCGGCGCAAGCAGCGGCGAATATGCAAAACAGCATGCATCCACCCACTAGCAGTCCGATGCCGCTACAACAGCCCAAGATCGAGGAGGTGAAGATCGAACCGGATCCTGAACAGAGTCCCGAGGACGAGAGTCAACCCAGCCCGATCGGGCCGCCCAGAGGTCCATCCCCTGAACCTAGAATCGAAGATAGCGAATGCCACAGGAGTCAATCAGCGATGTAAGTCAACAAAAAGAAATATATAAAAGTTTTCATTTGAATCTCGGATTATGTTCCAGATTCTTGCGGCATTGGAACCGAGGCGATTACAACTCGTGCACCAGGACGGATTTGACCTTTAAACCGGTCCCAGACTCGAAGCTCGCTAGAAAGCGCGAAGAGAGATTGCGAAAGCAGGCCGAGAGGGAAAGAGAGGAGCGCGAACGAGCGCAACAGGCGCAAGCACGCAAAATTACGACTCCCGATAAGCCGGACGTAAAACCGCCATCCAGGGGGCCCCTGGAGAGCGTTT
Organism: Osmoderma eremita; assembly: GCA_031763485.1. NCBI lineage: Eukaryota > Metazoa > Arthropoda > Insecta > Coleoptera > Scarabaeidae > Osmoderma > Osmoderma eremita. Next base: position 764,327 of record JARFOC010000693.1, on the reverse strand, counting down.
CGTCACCCTACGATCGTTTTCAGAGATCCGGGGGGTATCCGGACACTCCAGCTTTACGGCAATTGTCCGAGTACGCAAGGCCCCACGCTGGATTCAGTCCTGGTATTTAAAATATGCTTTTTAACTACAATCGGTTTTGATTCCGTTTTTTTTTTTACTTCAGCAGGTCATATGACGCGGATATTACCGGCGCCGCACTGTATAGATCCCATGATGTACCAGCTGAATAGCTTGTACGGTCCTGGAGCGAGGGAGCGGATGGAATTGGAGCATTTGGAGCGAGAAAAGCGGGAGAGGGAAATCAGGGAGCTGCGCGAAAGGGAATTAAACGACAGATTGAAGGAGGAGATTATGAAGAGCGGAATGCGAGGACCGCCGAATCCAATGGACCCTCATTGGTTGGAATTGCAGCGGAGATATGCGGCTGCCGGTTTAGCGGGACCAGGAGGTGAGTGTTTAACCGTTTTAGTGGCAGGGGTTTTTAAAAATCAATGTCGAATTGTGCATAAAGCGCGGTAGCGCTGGTCTTTTTTTCGTCGAAATATGCCGCCCGGCGCGTTAGCGCTTCAAATTGATAGGCAATTTTGTTGTTGTTTACGATTAATTGAAAGAAAATTTGTAATTACGAGAGGAAACTCGCGACAAGATACATGCTGAATCGAGCGCGTTACGAATTGACGATCGTAAATAAAAATAGCGACATGATTCACCACAGTACGCGAACAGCGCGATCGCGCTGCGTGGCACTAAAACGGTTAAGGCTTGATTGTTGTCTTCATATTTATTTACGTGACTGGTATGGTCGGGTCGACTTGGGGGTTAGGATTTTTTTTAAATTACGGAGAATCGAACCTTAATACTTATACGATTAGGTCCAGCAGGCTTGCCACTACACCACTTCGCTCTATACCCGGGAGCAGGGGGTAGCGCTCAGCTTACGCCACTGGATCGGGAACGCCTGGAGAGACTAGGTATACCGCCGCCCGGACCGCAGGGACCTCCCGGAGCCCCACCCGGGCATCCCCACCATCCGGCGCACGCCGCACAATTAGAAGCCGCCGAGAGATTAGCCCTGGCGACGGATCCTATGGTAAAAATGATTTCATAACGTTGGTAATGCGAAAAAGTTAATTCTTCATCGTTTATAACCTTGTTTAGGTCCGCCTACAGATGGCGGGTATATCGCCCGAATACCACGCGCACACCCACGCTCACACGCACGCCCATACGCACCTGCATCTTCATCCGCAACAGCAGCAGGCTCAACAGGAAGCGGCCGCTGCAGCTGCGGCTTTTCCACTGCCTGGTAAGATCAAAATTACATTATATTTAGCTTTGCGTCGATATGAATTCAATCTTAATCGTTACAAATTGTTATTTTATGCAATAGCGACGATGACTATTAAAAATGACAGCTGTCATCTTAAAAAAAAGCATTGCTCATAATTAACATATACTTTTGATCAACACTGTATATACAAGTTGGTCTTTACAGTGCACATATTGTAATTATCTTAATTTTTGGTGTAAAAATTCGCAAATATTTCATATTAAAAATTATGGAAATTGAAACTAAGTTCGTCAAAATTCATTCAAAATTACTACTTTTAAAAAGTGACAACTGACACAAGAATAACCGTTAAAAAAGTATCTAATGAGCAAACTGCAGATTTAAAAAGGTAATATATGTTGTCGTTGCTGCCATTTTTAACTTGTATTTTTTTTTAAATAATGACAGCTAATTCGATTTAACAGTTTAGAATATGTCAATATACATATAAATTTATATATACTTTCGATCAACACTATATACAATCGATGGTGTTTAAAATATAATCAGCTTTTCGGTATTGCAATAATTAGATTAAAATCCAAAAATTAACAGCTGTCACAAGTTAATTTTTTTTTAATTAATAAGCACAACTATTGTTTTCTTAGGGCCGATTTCATAATACAATTGTTAATGCGGCATTAACTAATGGAGATTTTAATTTAATGTCAGGTTT
>JARFOC010000693.1:745475-759230 GCA_031763485.1 Osmoderma eremita | reverse complement strand
TATGAAATCGGACTTCTAGTTAATGCTGGCATTAAAATTTAATGTAGGATTAAATTTGATTATGAAATCGGCCCTTAAAAATATATATAAAGTAACAGTACTTTTATATTTATTATCTCCTTTTATAATGACAGCTTCTATTTCTATTTGACAGCTTAGAATATGTCAATTTTCTATGTTAAATATCTCTGATTTAATCCAATTAATGGTGTTTAAAATATATTCAGCCTTCCTATATTGCAACAATTAGATTAATATCTATAGGAACTAGAAGGAAATAATAAAAAATAAAATAAATTGGCAGCTGTCACAAGTTAATTTTTTTTTTAATTAATAAGCACAAACATTATTTTCTTAAGATATATATTACAGTAACAATGCTTTTATATTTATCTCCTTTTATAATGACAGGTTCTATTTAGATTCGAAGGCTTAGAATATGTAAATTTTTTTACGTCAAATATCTAAAATTTATTTCGTAATAGAAATTATTTCTTTCGATTTATGTGGTGTATGTCGATAAATGTTTAGTTTAAAATAGATTTCCATATATAAATACTTTCGATTAACACTGTGTATACAATTTGTCCCTTAAAAAGGCATGTTTTCAGCCTCCGGCACTCCTGGTTACCCCAGACCAGGTTTGATACCCGGCAGAGATGGTCCGTTGGGCTTGCACCATCCCGATCTGCTGAGTCGACCCTATGCCGAGCAGTTACACCAGGTAAATGCACTGACGTTGAGATCTTGAAGGGTTCCTTGTGATAAGTAATGAGTTTCCCCGCATAAGAATCTTTGATCCGATTGCAAAAATAATATGTTTCCTTTTATACACCGATAACTTTTCTTTTATAACATTCAATTTCGAACCGTCTAAAAGGATTTAACACATTGTTTGTTCGGGGGCATATCTGCACTGATATATCGAAAAGCAATTGTTTTGTCTTTTTCGACTTAGGCTGTGGTACATGAACAATTACAGAGACAAATGATGCTGGATAGGGAACGGTTTCAACATCATCCGTCTTTGGTGGCACAGCACGAGGAATTCTTACGGTGAGTATTGTTATTCGTTAGATCTTACACCTCACCGATTTACCATTGTGTTATTAATAAGAGTTGTGTATCCTCCGATAGGCAACAGAGGGAACGTGAATTGAAGGTGCGAGCTCTAGAGGAGGCTGCCCGAGGTTCAAGACCTTAAGGTATATAATATTTTAAATTGTTTTTTTTTTGCAACGTTGCAATCCTTTCGGATCTTACAGTTACAAGTTTTCAACGGATGGAGCCCCTATGCGGATGAGATTTGCAATTATGTGTCGTGCTGTGGGAATCATCATTTTAAGATATGTGATAATACCCATGTTACTTGGTACAACAGACACGAATGACCTGGTTCTCATAAATAACATATCGAGCCCTTAATTAGGATATTAATCGGATGAGGGACGATATACAAAAACATATTGTGTATGTGAGGTTTGTGTGCGGACAAGGGAAATTCTGTAATGTGGGTGATCGTAAAAACATTGACTTTTGTATTATAGATAAAGACTATTTTTTAAGGAAAGTAATTGTGAAAATCTGTGCTGTTTTTGTTTTTTTTATTTCTTATTTAGGAAATAACTTTTGTATTGTGCAAAATGAGAATTAGAAAGCGACAAAAAAAATTGATGGATGTTTTTAGGTACATACATTATTTATGTATAGGGAAAGGTTTGTATCATTATCGATTGGTAAAAATGTGAGAGTGTCACTTGGAACGGAACGTTTAAAATATTTAATTTATTAAATTTTTTCCTCCATTCGCTTTTAATTGTCAAAATTTTATGAAATATCGAAATAGCTTTGTAAATTACGTATCAATAAATGAAGTTTTTATTATCGAAAATAATGTTTTAAGTGCTCCGTTTCGAAAATTAAAAAAGAAACGTTATTGATAAAGCAAAAAGGAATGTATATAGGTTATAAAAATTAGGTGCGAAAAATGAGAAAACTGTTTCGATTTTTTTTGTTTATTTGTAACATACTTAAATATTTATTGCGTACTTCCCGCGAAAATCCTTGTTTTATCGTAAAATTGCGTTTTTGTAATTAATATTTTTTTATTTATACAAAACTTTACAGGGAGCTGACGAATAGTCGGTACCAAATGGGAAGATAAAAAATAGATTTTGGTTTTTGAAAAAGAGATCGAAAAACATTAAAGAAAGAGATCGTAAAGCTTTTAACAAAATCTCACACTACACTGCACAATGAAGATGTGATATTAATGAATGTTAAATACACGTTTAACAATGAATGCATGACAGCTACTCTTTTATAATTACCGTAATACTATATTGGTGTATTCGCAGTTCTGATTCCTCTAACATGTAGTAAGGCTGATACAGTGTTCCGCGTGATAACCCACTCTGATCATGCTTTCGAATAAATATTACCTATGGCAAAAATGAAACTAAAAAAACGGCCACATTACACGTAATAATACACTAAATAGACCAATAAAATCAACGCTGAAGAGTGGAAAACATATTTTGGAAACCTATACCTTGTTGAAAAAGTGAAAGCTTTTCTGTATTTCCAAATATAATACGCAGGAACATAATTTACAACTGGGAGAGCTTCATACTTAACAATTTAATTACAACTTCACTACTGTGACACCACACTACACAACATGATGACAATGAAGGTCTAATAATGCATGATGAACACTGAATACACGTTTAACAATGAATGCACAACAGCTACTCCCTTATAATTACCTTAATACGCTATTGGTGTATTCACAGTTCTGATTCCTCCGATGCTCGTTGAGGCTGATACAGTGTTCCGCGTATTAACCCACTTTAATCTGCTTTTAAGTAAATTGGCAATTTACAATCGGAAATGACACGGCACAAAAAATAGGCTTACGCAAAATCACATATCAGCTGCTTTGTTTGTGGTTATGTACATCACATTCATATTTTATGATGATATAATCGCCAAAAAAGAGGATATTGGAATTAGAATTTGCTCTGCTAGATAGATTAAAATCTTTGGGTTGCTCCAACCTGTAATATGTTTTGAGTAATGTAAAATCTAAGATGGTAATTTTATAACCTTTTGAAAATCTTGTAAATCTAAAAAAACTGCGATTCTAACCTAACAAATTCAGTAACTGTCATTTACAGAAGTCTTTTTAAATCCATCAACGATCCATCTAACAGCACGGAACCTATACGAAGTCGTAGAAAGCAATATTACCTTAAAACCGTTTAGAACAATACAAAAATCGTTGTCAAATATGTTCGATGGTGTAATAAAATATCATTCTTAGAAATCCCATTACGAAGACAGTTTGTTTTTATCTTTTCATAGTCCAAGTATCTCAGTCGTATGTTAATTAATACAGATCTTGTTTATAGCGTGGTAGATTTTAAATTTGATTTGCCGATTGAATAATCTGTTTTTCAATAGAATTTTCTAGACATGGCATAAATAAATGACATTGAAAGCTATTTTTAAAAAAGAAAGACAATATAAATATTTTTTCTCGCGGTTGGTACCGACTTTCTTAGCCGACACCCTGTATATACATGAAATTCATTATGTAAAGAGCCCTTGCGTTCTTCAGACACTAATTTAAAAAAAATTAAATCTTTAAACCTTATTTGTACAATCATTGATTTGTATGAATGCTTTTTAACCATCTTTTAACACAATTTCTTCCAACTTTCTTAATGTTTTCTTCGATCATTGTTTTAAACACCCTGGTCGAGGTAACTTTTCGGGTTACCTCGAATACATTCTCTGTCCCATTTCAACCGCTTTGAACAGAATTTTTATTTTACTTGTAAATATATAACGGAGAATTTACACCATACACAACAGAGCATCATTTTTGGCTGATTGTTTTGTCAAAAACGTTTACGCGTTTTACAGCTATAGTTCTCGCAATTAAACAACGAACTTTTGACATTTTCGTCGATTCACGACGTGGTTGCCACGCATTGCAAAACAATATCGTATGGTTTGACAGATATATAGATAGGTTATGCTTTAAAAAAATACGAAAACTATCGACACGAAATAGAACGCCAAAATGACAATTGCGTTGACACCTTATCTATGCAACTGTCAATACTCTAATTGAAGAAATCCTACGCGGACGAAATGTCACTAGATTTGACATTAATTAATTGAATATGAAGCTGTTTGGTTGTGTTGGTGTGATTTTAACATTACCGTTGTTTCGCTCCGAGAACTATATATAAAAAAAATTTTTTACCAAAGAATTTCTTTGTTATTTTTCGAGTTTTAATATTAAATAACTATATTCACCGTAATATGGTTATTGCATGTGTTTTAATAGTAATCCTTGTGTATTAACGATCGGTTATCTTGTTTATTGTTTTTTTTAATATAAAATATTTGATCGATTGGTCCCGGTATTGTAAATGAAATAATAAGTAATAATAAGGTTTGTCGACACATCAACTCTAGCATACATACCTTCTTTCGAATGACGTCACTTTGTATATATTGATTAGTTTGTGGGATGAATGAATGGAAATGCTTCTTTTGTATTAGACCAGCACGAGAGTGCTACAAAAATATAAATATATAAATAAATGTCTATATATCTATATATATATATTTAAAAATTGAATAAAATTGATTTCTACCCTTGTATTTTTTAATTATACCTCTTAAGAACATCAGGGAGTTCATATTCGGACGTTTTGGCCCAACGCTCGCTCTTGAAAGGTAAGAAAATTGAGTTTTGAATATATTTTTTTCTTTTTAAATATTACAGAAATTTAAACTCCATGACTAATATTTTAGATACAAACGAAAAATGTTTTTACAACAACTTCAAAACGCCCTAAAAAAATAGTTTCTTTATATGTAATGACCACAATTGCAAGATAATTCATTAAACAAATATCAAACCATGTGATTAGGTATTCGGAGCAGGATTACAGAAACGCGAGGAGGTAGCAGATATATTTTGTTAGATTTCTCGGATTACAGAAACCTGTAACAACTATATTATTGGTATTCGGCTATTCAACCAGAGATGGCGCCCATTATAATTTAAAATAATATATGCCTGCTACCTCGTCGCGTTTCTGTAATCCTGCTCCTAATACCGAAAATTTCGAACTTTGCGCAGTGCTTCCCGTACTTTGCCTATAAATTTGGAAATTTTTGGTATCGGGAGCAGAATCACATAAAGGTAAGGAGGTGGCAGGTATATTTTATATAAAATTAATTATAATTATAGTCGCGACCGTAATTTCATATAAAATATACCTGCCACCTCCTTACGTTTATGTGATCCTGCTCCTGATACCAAAAATTTCCAAATTTATAGGCAAGTACTGCGCAAAGTTCGAATTTTTCGGTATAAGGAGCAGGATTACAGAAACGCGAGGAGGTAGCAGGCATATATTATTTGAAATTATAGTAATGGGCGCCATCTCTGGTTGAATAGCCGAATACCAATAATATCGTTGTTACAGGTTTCTGTAATTGGTTATAACTCAATGAATGAACTCGATTGTAAGAGTCTAAAATGTTTAATTTGGAACACAAAATCTTTCTTACTGAAAGATATTTTAAAAACCATTCGTTTTCTTTGAAATTAGTCGTTTCATTATTCGTTAAAATCAAGCACATTTAACAAAACATTTTAATGTCGCATAAGCTAAAATTAAAACTTCCCGACAAAGAACGAGGACTTCTCCAATTATTAATTCAATTGATCCCACGGTACTATAGCCATTTGACTAAAATAAATGTTTTGCAATGAAGCAAAGTTCAATATTCGTGTTGTTTTTACTTTATATTTTTGACTTTAAATTTAAAACTACTAAATTAGAACTGAACAGAAGTTAGCTACAAATCATACAAGGTACAAATTACAGCAGTTCTCAAAAGTTATTTCCAACATGTTATTTTTTACTTTCTTCTAAATACAGGCCTTAGTTTTGACCCCTGCGGTACTCCTGAGGACGGTACGACTTATATCCATTACACATGACGTATTGCAAATTATTTGATAAACGCGATTTCAAAAAAAAAAAAAGATATTGAAAACATCGATATCAGATTTGTTGTGAAAAATATTTTCTTTCCACAATAATTTTGAATCTCTCTGTATATGAGGGATTTTCGAAAAATGGGTATTGAAATTACATCATTATTTATATTCGAAAATAAAATGCGTTGACAGCTAAATCTTTACAAGTTGGTTATTACCAACGTAAACAATTAAAAAGAAAATCATTAAAAAAACATCAATAATAAAGATTTTACAAGCGCATTTATTTAAATATCTAATCACCATACTCTTCTGCATTACTACAAACTTAATCTTAAAATAATTAAACATATAACGATAATATTAAAATCACAAAATATTGGCACCATGGAAACGTATTTCATATTATATATTTTTAATTATTTATTTTAATACGTTCCATATAAATTATAAATGAAGAAGGGTTTAAAAATAAGAAGATACAGGACTTAATAGAGAGAAATATGGGGAAATGAATTTATGGCGAGATATATTTTGGTATCTTAAGTGACAATCTTAATCATGACATGAAGATGTTTTTTGCGGAAGGTGTTAACACATATTTTGTGTTTATGATTTTTTTTTACGTCTTCAAAATAACTCGTTCAATATTAATCCCATTTACAAAACCAAAACAATATGATGAGTGGATTATCGTATTATCTCAAAGGAAATAATTTCTTATCTAAAATATTTAATCACAAAAATTCAAATTTCCCGCGAAATTCTTAAGATATCAAAACCGCCTCGCAATAAATTGAACATCCACTATATAAAAAGTTATTTTGGAATGTCGTTCGTCCAGTTACTGCAACGGTTTCCCGAAAAATACAAATATAATGATAAAAACGAACGAAATAAAATCAAAAATAATTTTTATCTTAGATGATAATTGATCGTGTAATTCCTATTTCGTCAGGTGATATTTTGAGATCAATCCCCGATGCTATCTAGCTCCTCCCGTATAAACAGTTTACAACTCGACTTGTCCCGAAAAAAGCACGCTCACCAACGCCCCCTCACCCTAACGCCAGCAAATCGAATACAATATCAAAATAAAAAGTTAGAAATACAGACTGCGATTCGTGACAATTGTCCGAGGTTGGTAGTAAAATATCCCTGTGCCAGAAAGGAAATGTATTGGTGATATTTGTTTTTGTATATGGGCCATTTTGGCATTTTCCCTTTAGTGTCAAAAATAGATTAACTGTTATCTTTGAAAGTGTGTATTAGTTTTTATAAATAATAGACATAATAAGTAAAGTGAAATGAAACCTGGCTAAGGTTAGCCAATATTGCAATGTTGCCATGTTAAAATTCTTTTGTTTGTATTAGTTTTTGTAAATAATAAGTATGATCAATAAAATGAAATCTGGCTTGTGTTTGCTAATTTTGCAACGTTGGCATATGAAAATTGAGGAATTGCCAATTCACTCTAATGTCAATATATTAATTGTCATTTGTTAAAAAAAGTTTATGTTAGTTTTTAATAATCAATAGTGATATGAAACCTGGCTCATATTAGCCAATCTTGCCATATTAAGATTGGGTTTTTTCAATTCTCAAATGTTAAAATATTAACCGTCATTTATCAAAGCAGTTTTTTTATTGTTTCTTGTAAATAATAAACTTAATCAATACAGTGCAATGAAACCTGGCTAAGGTTAGCCATTTATTTCTTCTAATGTTAAAATATTAACTGTTACTTGTCGAAGTTTGCATTAGTTTTTGTAAATGGTACGTACGATCAATCAAGTGATATGAAATTTGGCTTGGGTTAGCTAACCTTGCAATGTTGCCATATTAAAATTGGGGAATTGACAACCCGCTCTAATGTCAAAAATATTAACTGTCATCTGTCAAAGTTTGTATTAGTTTTTGTAAATAATAAAATTAATCAATAAATTGAAATGAAGCCTGGCTAAGGCTAGCCAATATTGCAATGTTGCCATGTTAAAATTCCTTTTTTCAAGTCCCTCTGGTGTTAAAATATTAACTGTTATTGGTCTAAGTTTGTATTGTTTTTTGTAAATAATAAGTGTGATCAATAAAGTGAAATGAAATGAAATCTGGCTTAGGTTTGCCAATTTTGCAACATTGCCATATTAAAATTGAGGAATTGCCAACTCCCTCTAATGTCAATATATTAACTGTGATTTGTTAAAAAAAAGTTTATGTTAGTTTTTGTACATAATAAACATAATCAATAAAGCGAAATGAAACCTGGCTCGTATTAGCCAATCTTGCCATATTAAGATTGGGTTTTTTCAACCCTCAAATGTTAAAATATTAACTGTCATTTGTCAAAGCAGTTTTTTATTGTTTCTTGTAACTAATAAACTTAATCAATACAGTGGAATGAAACCTGGCCAAGGTTAGCCATTTATTTCTTCTAATGTTAAAATATTAACTGTTATTGGTCTAAGTTTGTATTAGTTTTTGTAAATAATAAGTATGATCAATAAAATGAAATGAAATCTGGCTTGGGTTTGCCAATTTTGCAACGTTGCCATACTAAAATTGAGGAATTGCCAACTCACTCTAATGTCAATATATTAACTGTCATTTGTTAAAAAAAAGTTTATGTTAGTTTTTGTACATAATAAAATTAATCAATAAAGTGAAATGAAATCTGGCTAAGGTTAACCAATCTCGCAATGTTGCCACACTAAAATTGGTGTATTGCCAACTCAGGACAACTATCGCGAACCCAGTCCGTATTTCTCCCTCGTATATGTGTATAAATAAAAATATTCTTACGATACCGTACTATAAAAAAAAATCTGGAATGTCAGAAGAGAAATCTTCAAAGTTCAGTCGTCATGTGGCTCGTTAAAGCTTTCACACGTTCGGCATTGCAACTCTTGCATAGGACGTGGTCGTCCAAGGGGTAACAACCTTTTCCCTTGCCCTCGGAAGTCAACACCATTCCGCAATCCTAGAAAATAACAATTAAATAGAGACAAAGTAATAGAAAGAAAAGCTGTTGACGATATGAATCTTCGGCAACTAACTTCGCATTTATAGCACTGCACGTGGAAACTTCTATCCAGTGCTACCACCCGTACGGTTTGTTCCTGACCTGGCTCGGGCATTATGGGTAATTTACAGACGCAACATCTCGGTGCAAATTTCCTTGGAAAAACAAAAAATAATTCCCGTTACAAATTAAACATTAAAGGATTTAAATTTACTTATGAAAATCCTCGATGCAATGGATTTGATTGGTGGCATCTACGGTGAAGGGTATACCGTCCAAGATTTTGCCGCAGATAACGCAGCAAAAGCATTGGGGGTGATAAGGTTTACCGGTGGCCCTCAATATCCTGTCTAGGATTGGTTTCATGCACACACAACACTTTTCTAGGGTGTTCTACAGGGGATAAAGGCCTAAAATCAAGTATAAAGGGAATTGTTTATATGCATACCATATAATCTTCTTCGCAATAGGGTTTTCCGTCCAGGGCAAAGAAAGGTTTACCCTCCAAATTTATCGCGCAGTGGTGGCACGTGAAGCAATCCGTGTGATAAAACTGATCCATAGCGGTGCATCCGTTATTCTCACCGACGATCTAGAAATTCACCGACGATAACACAAGATGTCAAAATCGTTTTTGTTTCCAATCCCACCTTTTCGTGACATTTCACACAGATACCGTAACAATCCCCTTCCGTTTCGTTTTCCATGCCTTGCACCAGCAAATCGGTGAGGGCGTCCACCTCTTGCTCCTTAGCCCCGCCCATTCTACTCGCCGATTGGCTAGGACCGGACATGTGACTGCCCCCACTAACATAGGGGGCGTACAAGGAGTAGTTGGACCTAGACGACATCTGACTCGGCGGCCTGGGATTGATAGGTTCGTAGATTGATTCGTAGGTCGATGACTGGATCGTAACGATTAAAATTATTGAATTATACGCATTCGATGGTTCTTTTTAAGTAAGTGAAATATGGGTTAAAACAGAAATCGTATGTTAAAAGCGATAACACGTTCGAGGGAATTTGATACGTGTGTTAGAATACAAGATGGCGTCGGAATTATTGTTTTTAATAAAAAATAAATAATAAGTAGCATTACCTGTGCAGAAGTCCCATATAAGGAGTCAGTATCACTAAACTAATAATAAAGATAAGCATTAGTAAATGTACCGGTAAAACAGTTTTCTTTTTTAGAATCATATTTCATGCAAGCGACTTTAGTTAATTATCGTAAAACCCTGGTAACTACGAAGTTCGTAAAATTAACCGTTGGTAGGGAGAAATCGCACTAGATGCTCCTTTCACCACGAAAAGCAAAATTCCTTCAACACTGATTGCAACAAGGCACCTAAATCGATTGATTCCGTTAGTGCATATCGTCACAAAACCAAGTATACGTTGCAACCCCGCCTTTTTCCAAACTAAACAAAGCTACATATCCTCCATAATTGTTATAGGTAATAGGACACGATGGCTTAAAATAGATTTGAAATAAAAATACCCCTTACCACCTTGTTGAGTAAAGAACTCTGAATACGTATTTCGACAACTAAACAACAAGATCCTCATCAGGAAACCACAAAGGAAAATATTGTGAGACGTCGCACTCTGAGAGCAATCCACCTTACAGAACACCACTAATAACATTATTTTCGCGCTCATAACCTATATCTTAATAACCGAAATATATTAACCGTTACTTGTCGTTCATTCATTCATCGTTACTCCTTGTAATTAATTTTTACCGGCCCCGTAGACAATTAACAGATTATTAGTAAGCCGATGTTCAACGATTAAGTAGTATATTGAGACATAGGTTATGAGCGGGAAAATAATGTTATTAGTGGTTGTAACGTGCCGATTTCATTCGACGTATTTTGTAAATAAAATAAATTATCCGTGCGGATTGGGGGTAGCAACGGCATCTAGCGGTGGATAGATTAGGCGCGACGGTCGATAGCGATCGGTTATCGGACAGAAATCGATAAATCAGATAATTCTAGAGTTTTGGGCGTTGTAGGCGGATTCGTAGTCAAATTCGTTGTTTTTAAGTCCTCAAGTGTTCGAAGTCAGACGCGTCATTGGATTTTTGCGGCATATCCAGTTTTGGCAGTAAATCTTGTGGAAATATTTATGGGAAATCCGCCCTGAAATACAGGGATTATATCCAATAATAATTTTACGTTCGATTGGGGAACGTGGGGATTTTTGTGGATTAATTGACTTACACGTGGAGCAAATAAACGAAGCCCTCACCACCAGGGTAATAATTGCTAATCCTTCCTTATTCTCTTTGTTTTCTTTTGTTGATGACACGTGGTAATGCCAAAATGTATTTTTAGGGCTTCTTTTGTTACCTTTGTAATTATACCCCTTAATTTTGGGAATTATCATAATTTTGGTGCTTACCAATCACCGTCGAGACTTCTGGAAAGAGAACCACACCAACCAGAAGCCGTTAACCTGGATTGGGGTACGGACTCATGGAACAGGTCGGAATTAACCTATTTTTGTGTCAATTGGCACACATCGGGGAGTTTCTTGTATATATATATATTTTTTTTTGTCGGCTGGTAAACTCCTTAATTTTAACTTTAACAATTTAATGGCCTTCAGCCACGTTGTATGTTACCGTAAAGTTGCGTGATCACCTATCTATTTTGTTTATGGTTTCAAAGGGCTTCACCCGGAAAAACCTGTCATTGCTAACTTCAACCTGAATAATATCGTAACCTTTTACTTGTTTTTTTATTCAGTTATTTAATTAAATCAATACATATTAGTTATACACCGAAGTTTGTCTTACTTAAATGAACTTTGTAAGAAATATCTAACCCGGACGATATTCACCCCCGTTCTTCCGCACGTGGAATCTCGGGGAAAGAACGATTTCTGACGGAAGTGGCGCCATCACTTTAACCCAGCCGTCTCCACTAAGCTGGCCGGAGCAACCCCGAGTAGGGTGGGTATCATTAGGGTTTCATTGTACCTCTCGCAATTGTGGCGTTATTGATCTGGCGGCCGTTTGTGGCACGTCAGAGGTGTATTAGCGGATCCATGGATTTTCCTCAGGATTTTCTTTTCAAAAACTCTTAGACTCTCCTCCTCTTCATTTGTCAGGCACATTGCTTTAGAAGCATACGTAACTACCGGTCTTAAAGCAGGTCTATATATCTTCATTTTAGTGTTTGTGCTTATACTGTTATTTAGCATATATGTTTTGTAACGGTGGTGGGTTCGGTATCCAGCTTGTATTGTCTGAGTTAATTCCATAGTTCTGTCATTTTTGCCTTTCACGATTATTTCGAGGTATTTAGCACTATTCGTGACTTCAAATATATAATCTGCTATGTTAACAGTCTTTGCGTGATATCTGTTTCTGGAGCAAATGAACATTTTTGTTTTATCTTGATTAATTTGTAGTCCTCTTTTTCTTGCCTTCTTCCCTAGTCTAGTAAAGGTGCTGTTCATTTCCTTCATATCCCGAGCTATTATAGCGATAACATCGGCGTATGATAATATCTGTGTTTGACACGTTATTATGTTTCCTTTGATATTAGCTGCTCTTATAACTCCTTCGATTACTATGTCGAAGAGCGCAGTGGAGAGTGCATCCTCCTGTCGCTGACCCCTTTATTGAATTCAAACTCTTCATATTTACCAGTCTCATCATCATTTTTTCCTGTTATGCCCATACTTCCCACGCCTTCTCCGAGTTTTATTCTGTTAACACTGTCGAGTGGTTATTTAAAATTGATCACCAAAATCTACATGTCGATATTGTACTCATAACACCGTTCTATGGAAGTTCCAAGTATTGGCTTTCACGATCTCCTGATTTAAATCCGTTGGATTATTTTATCTGAAGAAACATGAAGCGCCTCGTATACCAAGTAGAAATAGTTACCCGTCAACAGCTACTGGAAAAGATTTAAGTGGAGGCTGATTACAAACCAGATACATCTTGCGACACAATTTTTGCTTCGTTGATGTGAGGCTTGCATACGAGCCGTAGGTGAAAATTTTGAACAAAATACTTTATTTTTGGAATCCATTCTTTCGTTATGGTATGGGTTGTTTCATGAAATAAACTACATTATTTAAATTTTCAAGACGTGATAACTTTGAAACAAAAGAAGACGGGGTCTATGTTCATGCAACTTTTTTCCCTTAGAATCGCATTAGCTATCACCTACTAAAAGTTTATCATAGAGCTAACAAATCACCCTGTATAGCACAATTCTGGAGACATCAGTACGTGGTAGGGAGCCTGTAGAAGCTAGGCCCAGAATATATTCTAATAATCTGGATTCTATGTATTATACACTTATTAATTTTGGTGGTGGTAATTAACCAGAAGCAATTATAGGGCTAATTAGTAATATAGAGATTGATTAATAATTGTAGGATTAACAATATGAGGAAATAATAAGATGAATTTCCCTCAACAACTAATTTCTTCCCCAACTGTGAAAGTAATCATTTCAGTTTCGCTTCTATAGTTCCTAGAAATAATTGGATAGCAAATTGGATTTTTGGCGTCTGTCTGTCTAATCTCGAAGACGTTGGCGGTGGATAAGTGGTTTCGCGTGTAACGGTACTTTTACAATAATAAATAAATTTCATGAATGGTTTGGCTACCATGAGTACTCTATTTTATACTTATCTCAAGTCGCGCAGTTCTGGCAAAGTAAATCATGTA